>OX457037.1:50858906-51233906 GCA_949752735.1 Lumbricus terrestris
CTCTGGTGCCCTAACCAACTGTTGCACTTCGAAATGATTTGTCAAAACTCATCGATAAGTGTGAAAAGGTGAAGAAGGCAGAACACAAATACGACAAGGTAAGGAAAGAATCCTGCATAGATCTCACAACAACAGCTCCCAAGTTGTACTCCAACCACCTGAATAGCAGTTACTTGCCAATCCTAACTGCTAAGCAGCAGTTCTGTATAATATAACAAAACTCTTGAAAGCAGTTACTTGCCACTCTTAATAGCTGAACATCAGTTTCTTGCCCTTCTAAACAGCTGAACAGCAATTTCTTACCCCTCTTAACAGCTGAGTTCACATCAGTTTATTACCTCTCTTAACAGCTGAACATCAGTTTTTGTCTGTTTGTATGTGCACTTGTTATAGCACCCGTTCAAGCTCACTACTCAGAGGCGCTCCCGACTACAGCGCGGACACTGCATCGGAGTTTCACGTCGAAGCACTAAGCAATTGCGAGTGAAGGACTTAAAACTTGCACAAGGTCCCTACGTGGCGACTTGAGGTGGATTCGAACCTGCAACCCTTCGGCAGCAAGGCGATGAACATACCCACTACACCACCGTACCCCACAATGTATAATAATGCCATGCCTAAGAGTTCAGCAGTTCTATACCAAAACTCAGGGCCAAATTGACATACATTTGTATTCCATCCACATTCCTCAGGCACAGCAGTAATAATGCCAAGAAAGATCCATATGCATGACAAACAAGGATCCACACAAGACAACCTTGCAGATGTAAACAAGTCAATAACGATGAGTTCAGTGATACAGCAAGGTGACGAGGTCGCAGCCTAACGTCTTACCCCAAATCTACTGCACAAGTCAATAAGTTAAAGCCCAACGGAAGTCATTCAACTTCACAAATCAGATTAGCCACTGGAGCAGGGTCACTTGCAAGCAATCTATTAAACCAGGAATGAGAATGGATATCTTGAACTGGCGACAGTCAAAGAGAGATTTATGACCGGAAAGAAGAGGTCACGGTAAAGGTCACCCGATGAACTTCACCCCCCAACACAAGGACCCTTCAATTCATCGTCACTAAAAGCTGTACTCCATGACAGCAATAAATACGAAACTTTATGTCACATCCAATTGCAAATTGCAAAGCACAACTGCCGCCCCGATGTTGGATAAATTTTACAACTTTAGAATTAGGGTTCGATGGCAAGTAAGAACCTCTGCGCCATACACACATACATGTAATTGCCATGCATTTAATTGAATGACAAGTGACCAATTACTGCAATTATGAACACAGACAGTGAGAAATTGACAGATTGACAGACAACCCACAAACAAGCACGTGCACACACACATACAAACAAACACACCCACCCACACACACACATACAAACACATACAAAGACACACAAACACACACATACAAACAAACACACCCACACACACACATACACACATACAAACACATACAAAGACACACAAACACACACATACAAACACATGCACACACATACAAACACATACAAAGACACACAAACACACACATACAAACACATGCACACACATACAAACACATACAAAGACACACAAACACACACATACAAACACATATAAACACACACATACAAACACATACAAACACACACATACAAACACATATAAACACACACACATACAAGCACATACAAACACACACAAAGACACACATACAAGCACACACAGATAGACACAGTGCTGTTACGATGCTGAGACAACACTAAATCTGGTAAAACATCAATAAGCCGCATTTATAATTATAATTATTGACTAAATGGTCATCCTGGTCAGGAATAATTCACATGGTGTGGCATTAGAATAAGAATCTGCAGTTGTAAACACAGCATATGGACACATTTTAGAAAGAATTGTCCAAAATGATCAAAATGCAGAATATTAGAATATCATGCTTACCTCTTTGCAATTGTAGTGTAATTCTGCTGCCTTGTTCTTTAGATCCCAAAGTGTCAGCAGACCAGTCTCATAGCCAATCAGCAGCTGACAATAGAAAACACAAAATTAAATGCACGTAATCTGATCCGCAGGCTTTAACAGATCCTTAAAGGGATCCAATGGGATCCGTCACAAGGGATCTTTTACAGATCCTAAAAAGGGATCTGTCAAAGGATCTTACAGATTTGTCAACAGACAGCTCTAAAGCCGACAAGATATTTGCAGCTTATCATATCTCAGCTTATTCATAAGCCTTACGGCACACACCACTTCAAGTTTTAAGACAGCTAATGCCATTGACAGGTTGTTCATGGGCATTACACAGACACCCCGAAAAACCAATCAATCTAGTCATTCCAACGTGTGCATGAGAGGACATATTACCAATGTCCATGAATCATAATCCCTCAGCAGTGAGTTCTAGTTCGGCTTTGAGGGATCGTTGGATAAACTATTTGAAAAAAGATTTTCTGGGTCGAGTTTGGACATGAATAAACACGAGAGAAGTTCTGCACAGTCAAGCAGTCGCATCGACATCTCATTGCCGTCGCATTTCTATCGAGAATCTCTCGTCTTGCATAATCTACGACTTTTCTCCGAAAATCTACGGCTGAGATTAGAGGGCAACAGCAACGATTCAACGTCGCATCAATAAATGAAAACACTCGACGACTGACCAATTAACCCTTTCACGACGAGCGTGTACTAAATGCATGGCAAACCAATGCAGCTCGTAATCAAATGGTTAATGACAAGTCCTTAAGAGTGGTAACCATCCCACTGGACATGGCTTCGTGCTGTCACAAAAGAATTTCCCTGCCAGAGCGATTTCTCTTAAAAGTAGTGCTATAGAAACTGGAAATTACAATTAAAATTACAGTCATGCTTTACATAGATCTCTCTTTGACACAATTAAGAAACCAGATGACAGTGATGAGTCTGCAAAAAGCAAATCGTTAACAGGTGGTCTTATCAATCTGGAAAAAAGATCTGCAACAGAAAGGCAGGATGAAAATCTGAAATCGTTGGCATGGTTACTGAGCATAAAGAAGATATGACGAGATAAGTAAGTAAGCAAGTAATGAATCAGATAGCTAGGCACATCAGTAATTACGTAAGAATTTAGGTAAGTAAGTGAATATATTCTTCATTAAAGCCAACTGTCTGTTTCCCCTCTGGTGCAAATGCATTAGATAAAACGCAACATTCTAATATGAATGATTTCTGCTTTCATAGACAAGGATAATGCCTGAGGATAAAGTGGTCGTGGATGCAGGGAGTAAGGAAGAATTCGTACTGGGGAGGAGAAATGGGATGCAACATATGGCCCGGTTCCCCAGGACCGCAGTAAACAGGTCGGCATCATCGTCATCAGCATGGCACAGTTTCTCGAATGTTGGGTTATCATCTGGCAGACGTCACAGATGGATCGGTTGACCGACGAGCACTGATTGCACTCAACGCTGGTCAGTGTATGCTTGACCCTTGAGCAGGTCCTTCGCTCACGAATGCTCAGCGCCACTCGCTGATCAATGCTCGGTCGTTAGATAGAGGAGCATAATAAATGAATAAAAACAGCGGGGTGTGGAGGGGGAACTGATGAAATGAAACGAGGCAATGTTCAGACAGATGGAATAGTGTCCTACTTTGCTTGGATCCGATTGGTTGGCGCTCAGATGCACAACTGGACCAGGGTGAGTTCTCCGTATCCTGAAGAGAGCAACACACAATCATTACACACACACACACACACACACACACACACACACACACACACACACACACACACACACACACACACACACACACACACACATATAATTACACACACACACACAATCATCACACACACACACACACACACACACAATCATCACATACACACACACACACACACATACACACACACACGTACACACAATCATTACACACACAATTACACTATGCAGCAAAGACTGGTATTAAGTTTTTATGTCCTCCTTCCAATTGACATAACAAGTATATACAGCCGACAATTGAAGCCTAACCGGACTTAGACAATAGTCATTCACTGCCCCACAGTGTGTCCATGTCAATCAGCAAATCAGTGGCAGACTAATCTCTGTAAGGGCCATGAGACTGCAGCACATTAAAATAATAGCAGCAGCAGAAGAAGTAGCACTACTGGTACTGGTACTACTAGTAGCAATAGTAATAGCAGTAGTAGCAGCAGCAACAGAAGCACTAGAAGTAGCAGCACCAATAGCAGTACAGTACTATTGATAGCAGCAGCACGGTACGGTACTAGTGATAGCACCAATAGCAGTACAGTACTAGTGATAGCAGCACCAATAGCAGTACGGTACTAGTGATAGCAGCACCAATAGCAATACAGTACTAGTGATAGCAGCACCACCAATAGCAGTATAGTACTAGCGAGAGCAGCAGCAGCAGCAGTAGCAGCACCAATAACAGTACTAGAAATAGCAACACCAATAGCAGTACAGTACTAGCGATGGCAGCAGTAGCAGCACCAATAGCAATAGTACTAGTAGCAGCAGTAGCCATCGTTGTCATCGTCATCAATATTACGCGATAACTTGACAAGTCATAAGCCATTCACACTCTATTCATTTTGCTGTCTGAAGATCACAAGAAGCACAAGACAAAAAAGTAATAATATTGTTATTAATAGCGATAATAGTAATAACAGCAACGATGATAAAATGAAAATACATAATAACAACAATTGTAATAATAGTAATAATAACAAAAAAAACAATAATAATAAAGCATCCGTCCTATTTGTTCATCAATGTGAATCGTATACAGTCTCATAACAGGTGCTACTTTTACGACAAAGACGAAGCGAACGGTCAAGATTGACAATTCATCAGAGACGTCCGGCCTAAATCTCAAAAGTGGGGAGGGGCTCTAGCGGATGAAAAAAACAGCAAAAGATGAGCTTAAGCACCACAACAAAAGAACCATCAGGCTGGACAGAAGCTAGTGAAAAATTCCCCAATTCGACCTTGAATGCATTAGAGGTCAAAGTGTTCTGGTGTAGAACAAGACACATGCATTGATTGCATTGGATATTGATGTGTCTGACAGGGTGGGTGGCAGAGGGTGGGGCGTGGGGGGGTCAGCAGTAGCAGAGAGGGTGACAAGACATCGATCGTCCCTGGCAACCGTCGTACATTAAGGATTTACTCAACGTCGTTCCGCGCATAGTGAGCGTGTCTCGGGGGAGACTTGACCCGGCGGCGGCAGCACCCTGCGTCGTCGTCGTAGACTGCAGCGCTGGTCTACTACAGTAGAGCTGTATTACACAGCCTGGTCTATGTAATATTGTAATATTGTAATGTTGTAATTTGTAATATTGTAATTACTGTAATATTGTAATACTGTAATATTGTAATATTGTAATACTGTAATATTGTAATATTGTAGTGGATGTCTAATAGAAATCGTGCATTCGTAGTTCACTGTAACACGGTTTGCGAATGACAGCTCGCTTGTCGTAAACATCAACAGCACATGTATATACTGATGATCAGTGAATTCGCAGCACAAGACAACTTTACGTTGAATTTATTTCTCCATTTTTATATAGTGCCCCTTCAAGCACTCTACTCAGAAGCGCTCCCGACTACAGCGCGGACACTGAATCGAAGTTTCACGCCGAAGCGCCAGAGCAATTGCGAGTGAAGGACTTGGTTAAGGTTCATGTGTGTATCACATTTTGTGATTGAATGAATCCATTGCTAGCCGTGATTGTCAGAAGATTAATAGCAAAAGGCAATTGCCAGATAATTGCTGACAATATCAAGTCTGTCAAATGACAGAAACGAATGATAGCACAAGGGAAATAATCAATAGTAAACAGTGACAGTCAGAAGATCAACAAACAGGGCAATTAAAAAGATAATCAATTTCAAACGATTGTCAGTGCAAGGCAATTGCTAACCAATCAACAGTTGACAGCGATTGCCAGAGGATAACTTGCACAAAACCAGATAAACAAAAGTAAACAGTGATTGTGATGCAGCGAGACCGACGGCAGAAGGCAATTGCCAGATAATCAACCGACTCTGGTAGTGATTGCCAGCCGATTGCCGGCCAATCAATGGTTCGAAACCAAACAATCAATACCCATCACAGTAGTCACCCATCCAACCACTGCCCCGCAAAGACTTTTCACGACTCCGCAAACGGACTCGATCGGATCGGGTCGAGATGCGCATCGACAAACGCAACTGCAATCCCCACCTACACTTCGGCAAACAATAGCAGGCCACCGCCGCCGCAAAGAAAAAACAAGCGACCGTGCACGTTAAACCGACCGGCAGGAGAGAGAGAGAGACCGTCTGCCGAGGTTGGACAGGGGACGTTGTTTGCTCTGCGCCTACGTAGCAGCATCCAATGCCGCGCGTCGATCCAGAAACTTCTCACAACAAGTTGGTGAACGGACAACGAGAGTAAACAGGAAGGCGGTGCACCAGTCCACGAGAAGATGTGTCTTCCAACGGCCAGCACTTCCGGTTTGATTGGGCAATTTCTAAGACCTCCTCCTCGATGACAGTTGAACCTAGATGACTTACCACCAAGATGACATCGTCGTAATCTAATGCATGTGACACCGGTTGTGGCACTCAAGCCACTGACACCACATTAACACCAAGAATCAACATCACTCAAGAGCGAAGTCAAAGAAGGTCCAAAGGATCAACTTAGCACTGGGTTGCCCTTTGGTTTTACAGCAGCAATTACAGCTTTTTGTTTTACACACTAAACAATACGGAAAATCAGTTAAATTAAAAATCTGTGAACTTTAATCTAAACGTACATATATGAACGCAAAGTTTTGTAATTGACAAGAAATCAAAATGGTGTCAGAGAAATAATCACATTAAGTATAACTCTGCCACTGCTCGTTACTTTTGGAAGTGCCAGCCCCAAGAATGGATAAAGGCGGAGGGCGACACTAATCATCTTCGATATGACATAGTGTCATTAAAGCACAGTAAATAAGTATGTATGCACACAAGTAATTGCATAATAATACATATACAACCAAACAGCTGAGCACTTATATTAATTATATGTCTTTAAGAATGGCAAAGTCATACTGCAAACTTCACAGAGGTTGACCTCTAAATTTAACTGGCTGAAGATAAAAATACTTGTGGTATCATTTAGAAGGCAATAAAACAATTATCAACAACACCCTATTGCTAAGGCTATACTCTTCCTAATTGACTTATACAAGCAAGGTTGTCGGATATACTAGGCAACAAGTTCAAATGACAGAAGAACACCAATATACATTTTGACAAACTGATCACCTGATAATACAATGACAGCAATCAAGAAATCATGCAAGTAAATATATTCTTTAATAAGCCGATTGCATATCCCAACTCTGGTGCACACATGTCTTGATAACCATAAACTATCATTAGAAGTACAACACTATGACACCTGAATCTACTAAGCTGCAAGGTATAACATCTTCGGGGGGGCATAGGGGGGTACATACAGCTCGATGGTTTTGTTCCAGTTGATGATGTAGCCGGAGAGAACGAATGACTCGAGGTTGAGGACGTGGACGTTTCCCTTCTGTGTTCCAATGTACAACCACTTGCTTTGAAACGGCAGATGACAGAAGGTGATCCTAAACAATCAAACAACAATGGAAATCATTACACTATTAAAGATAAACGCTCCCTGCGTCCCTATCGAGACACAGGGGCCTCACACATATCCTGCACTTTGACCTCTAAGCCGGCAATGGATGAACCTCAAGGTCCAGGATCTAGGGTTAGTACATCTCAGGACTTGCAGAATTCCTTTCACATGGCATGCCAATACAAAATTCTCTGCTGTCATCAGTGCCATGCAATACAGCAATTGGTGGTGCCACACATATTTTTAACCCAGGGCAGTCACACAAGTAACCTGTGCAGGGGACATTTAAAGCCCCAAATAAAATATAAAGTGTACCTCCGACTGATTTCGTTCTTGTTTGTAGAGGCGCCCTTGGGTTAATTCTGTAATGAGGGTCCTGCAGAGTAGACGAATCTTAGAAGGGAAACTGCAATACCTCACTTCCTGAGAGTAGATGGTTTATCAAAAGCTTACACAGATCGTCATTACAATATGTTACCATTTATATACCTAGTTAAAGAAGAGGACGATGGTGAGCAATGGTAACAACAGAATAGCACAGCCGATAAAACACATCTTGACATTTTTTGACAGCTGTGTTAAAATTACTATGGGTTGTCTTCAGTCTCTGGGGGGAAATACATTTGCGTAAAAATGTCCGACTACTAATGTACGTCACTACGTCATGTGTACGTGGAGTTCGCAGCCAGCGTAGCCTCATTCTGCATTGAAGATATTGATATTCTTACACAAGAGACGTGTGACATCAGTACGGAAAGATAATTTATGTCATTCACATTATATGGCTTGAATGCGTCCGTGAAACCTGTCACTGACAACAGTTGTGCACTTGTCTTAATTAGATGCATCTGGGTCAGCAGATCGGTTGAACTGCGCTGCAATTGGCCAGCTGAATTCCTGCTAAAATTGCTCTATGTAGGTCAATAGTGCGGATAATAATAATGTGGTCAAAGTCATAAAAGTTTTAGTGCTGCAATAACTGAAAATGTGAAATGACAGTTGGAGCAAGTAAAACTGATTCATTGAATAAAATTAGATTGGCGCCTGTTTATGGCTGCCACTGAGTACTTTATTTTTTAACTTTATTATTGCTATACTATATTATTATTTCTGTGCTTTATTTTACGTTTTCTGATATGTAACCGGGTGCGGCGTGTCACCAGGAATTGTCCGATTTTAAATTAAACGAATATACACATTGATCCTATGCATCAATCAATCAATCAATCAATCAATCAATCAATCAACCAATCAATAATTGATCTAGAGACATTGAAATTGACAATGCATATCAAGAGAATGGTACAGCTTCTCCGGTTACAAAGGCTGGTCAATCCATGGGAAATCAAACTAGTTTCTGTATACATCATCATTTATATATGATTCAAATACTATTTTAGGCCATTGAAATCACCTTGATTGGTCACTAGAAAAAGGCAGCTTATTTGGAACCTCAAAACAGTTACCAAAACATCTGACAAACTTTTCCTATTTTTTCATTTTTTATGACTATAGACTTAATAAATTAGTGGCCATGCAAAACCGTGAGGTACGTATATCACAGCTGGGGCTTTGTCACTTGCACATAGAACTCAACATACTTAGATTTCACCAAATAAAAACTTTTCACATGTTTTCCCGTTTCGTTTTGCTCATGGTCTCCTTCCTTCAAAGTCTGCTGGTTACTTTCACAAGAGATCGGACATATATCACTATCCAACCAGATGCTACCCGCTCTATCGTGCAGTTTTAAAAGCACACTCTAACTCTCGAAGACTCTCTATCGCTGGTCCATGCGTTTGGACTACCGTAGTATTCCTCCCTCAGGACTTCCAACATCAAATCCCAATCGTCAAAGTTTCAAAAAGTCATTGCACACATACTTGATAAGGTTCTACACTAGTTGTGAGCCTAAAATAAACATTGCTTAATTCCTAGTTAAGTCGTACTTTAGTTGCCCCTTTCATTTAATGTAAAGCCGTTTAATAGATGGTTGCTGCCTGTACTGACGCAGTTTGTGGCCTTCAGCTGTAGACCATCTTGCCATCATGTTGACTTAGGACTTAGCCAATAGGTGTTCCTGCTAGTGATATTTTGTAGCCTTGCTTTGCAGCCATCTTAACAATTTGAAATGTGTTATAAATGTCGTCATGTGTTACTGTGTCAACGTTCTATCATGTTACTATGCTTAACTTGATCAATTGATGGCTTAAATAAATTCTATTCTAATTCAAATATTGGCAGAGAATAAACAATAAAACATGCCAATCATACGTTACCTTACCTTGAGACATAATAAGTAAATTTCAAGTGCTACCTTTCTTTCTGGAACTTAAGTGCATGAATGATCTCTGGTCTTTTCTGGCGCAGACTCCACAGATGCAGCTGATCATCAGCGCAGACGGACACCAACGCCCCCTGTCAAACGAAAAAACATACAGCATCACAACACAGACCACAAACGCAATTAAATGTAATTGAAGCCAAAAAATGACAGCAAAACTCAACATCTGTTGAGTTACATTAATAATCTGAATGATTTATTTTCTCTGTCTTCTTACTACACAAGAAATAATTCTTTATAGCAGGAAACATCTCTCTCCTCTATTTAAAAACAATAACCTGTATTATTATTACAAGTTCTTCGTATACGCACATTTCCATCAAAAAATAATAGCCATCAGAAGCAGACAGAAATAATAATAATATTAAGAAACTGATAACACTGTTTAATATCATATCATAATATAATTTACTACTCAACGCTATGCTCATTGGAACTTTAGTATCAACAAACTGAAAATGTCGCATTTCTTCTGTGTGCAAAACAGCTAAGAAATTAAATGAATTAGCTATTTACTAAAAAAAAAACCAATAAATCAATGGTGCAGATTCCACCATGTCGCATTTCTTCTGTGTGCAAAACAGCTAAGAAATTAAATGAATTAGCTATTTACTAAAAAAAAAACCAATAAATCAATGGTGCAGATTCCACTTAGGGTCAAAATCCATTTGAACTGAAGTGAAAAAGAATTTGACAAAAAGAAGCAATTTAGAACTTTCTAACAAGTACTGCTCTTCGCATAACTGTACCATTCATCTCAAACGCGTCAAATATATCCAGGACTAAACATATCTAGAAACTCAACAGATCTCGTCGATACTGACCCTAATAGCACAGCTTAGTTTTGGCACACCATCAGTAAATGTCCTGCACATATATTTCCCTTCGAGAGCTACGCTGCCTTACGTTGTGTATCCAAGGACAACAGTTCCATCTTAGTTCCATTTGCTCGTACTACAATCACAACCACGAAGAATCGAGCCTTCTCTGTGGTTGGTCCAGTGGTCTGGAATCGCCTTCCTTTAGAGCAACACCTACACCCTGGATCTCTACCAGAATCCTTCCTCACTAAATTCAAAACTGTTCCTTTTCGGGCGTGCTGGAGTCGTGAGTGCTTCTGAGTAGTTTCCTTGAAGGGGCGATGTATAAATTTCCGAATGAATTAATTAGACACAATAGAAGTTCGTAATAACACCAATAACAACGGTCAAAAATGTGGAGTAAACACCCCCTCCCCCCCAAAAAGGCAGTATTGCCGTTGCAGTTATTGTTATTGCGATCATTATGCGGTTCATTTGGCCGTGTTTGGAGCCAGCAGCTGCCAACCAATTCATTTCATCAGCACATTGGTTAATTGAACGCCTGCCAACGACGACGCCAATGCCCTCCCCCCACCCCACCGTCTCTCCTCTGCTCCTAATCAATAACGGAGGACAAACGCTTCTTCTTCCTCTTCTTGTCTTCATTGCTTTCCATGTTTTCATGCACAGCACAATACGATCCGACGCCATCGTAGCCAATCACAACCGCAGGGCCGACCATCAAACCTTATCCCAAGTTCGGCCGTGGGTCGTCACCTCTGCCCCTGCAACTCAAATCCCGGCAAAACAAACAATAAATAACGATGGTCAGAGGGGATAGACACGGATAGGTGATTGTGCGTCTACTACACGAGCAACTCTTCCTGCTTTGGTAAGACTTCCAGATCTTGAGCCTCAATGATTTTCCAGTCCACTGTAACAAACTAACTAGCCACGCAAATATATTTTAGCAAGGCAGAACAGCCAAGCAAAATCAAAAGGCAAAGTAGCTAATCAGCTAATCAGCCACCTCACCTCACAGACAATCTAACCAACAGGGAACCATCTTATCCGAAGTCAGCACAAAATTTATTTTTATTTCTTTATTAACAATCTGATATTGCACCACTTCAAGGCTGCCTACCCAGGAGCACTCCCAGTCCAACCCCGGTTGAATAAGACGGCCTTAAGAACAGTGAGAATGAGACAGAAAGACCAATATGCAGCCTATATGATGAAGAATAATGAGGAGCCAATATAATAAAGATGAATAGTGAACTTATACATCATAAACCCCATGGGTTCAGCGTCCGTAGGTGTCCAATCATTCCAATGCCATTTTCACCACATTTCTCCACCACTGCTTCTCCATCGTGCTGTGTGTCAGCTCTTGTACGGTCGTTGTTCCACGCCATTCAGTTAAATATCGTCCAGCCATTCTTTGTCAGCTCATCCTCTTTTGTTTGTATGCTACCATCCATCATTGCGAACACCATCATTTTAATATTCCTGTCGTTGATCGTTCAGCATATCTGCATATGTGTTCAACTTCCCAACCTCCACTGAACTATCTTCTTATGTTGTACCCTTATGTACAATTCCAAATTGCTCACCTTTTGCATCCATCCAATTCGCATGATCTTCCTATAGCATTTCTCCATGAAAGCCCGTATCCAATTCTCTATAGATGTCTCTTGTTATCACTCTGATGCCTTGCGTCCACAATTCCACATAGCATGCTGCTGAAGATGCAAGCGTCTTCAGAACGTTCAGCTTTGTCTCCAGTTTTATGGCTTTGCTTTTCCACATCTTGTCCATAGCTTTTAGTACTGCTGCCTGAACAATTCTGATCACTACCTTCTTGTTGTTGTCCAAATTGTTATTACTTATTGCATTTCACAAATGTGACGCCACACACCAAAACCAGCATTAAGGTGATTTTCCAGGATACTGAGTTTGATACATCATTTCAAGGGCCTTGTCTCAGGATTTAAAATGACACAAAAAGTATTACTCTAGCTTTATTCCAAATGAAGACATAAGGAAAAAGAGATGCAATTAAACTAATTAATTGACCAATTAACTTAATTAAAACAAACTAATTTGCATATCATCAGCATTAAAATAACTCTAAAACTTGTGTCTTAAAACTTTGTAAAAAATTTGTTTTTTTAATTAAATTCTGTACAAAAACTAAAAAATCACAAAATAATATTTCCCTAAATATCTCTGATGTGTAATTTCCAACTTAATGTTGATTTCGGCGTGGAATACCACAGATAACACTAATGACATAATTTATTAAATGTATCTTTAAACATATGAGAAGAAAATCATTAAACTTCAATCAGATGTCATAGAAAACAGAAAATTTCACATATCAACAAGATCACAATGCACACACAGATACACACGTATGCACAGTTGCACGCACACACGCAGACACACACAGACACATATACACACATGTACACACACACACACATACATAAAAAAGGAACAACTGGAGCACTGGTTTTTAGTGCCAAAAGCTACAACATATATCTGAGGGTTCTGTCAAACACCTAAGAAGAAGCAAAAGCATATCAACATCCTACAAATTTTAACGCACATTGATAAACGCCCCATGGCAATTACATAATCCGGTAGCAGGCTGTGTGTGTATTACACATCTCCAGACTCTGACTCAAAATAGAAGGACGACGACTGTTAGTTAGGTCCTGTTCTAATCCAGAGGCGGCGGCCACCTGGGGGCCATCTCATTAATTAGAAACTTCATCGTCAGTCTACTCACCTCGTTAATGAGAAACATTATCTGGATGACAGCGAAATCAGCCTCGTGCTTTATGTGACAGTCCACGCCAGGCCGACCAATTCTTCGTCAAAACGTTAAGGAAACATCTCAACGTGACAACATCCACAATCAACTCTGGCAGCGTATACACTTCAGTAGGACACACTATTGCATTGTATCGTATTGTATCTGGACATTTACAAAGCACTTCTCGCAGCAAGAGCCTTTCAGAAGTGCTCCCAGTGTGAGTGACCCCCCAAAAGAAAGTGAGGATTTGAGGAGAGAGAAAGATGAGGAAAGACCATAGAAACAGAGTGGATGACAGAGTGAACTGATGGGGGAAGTCCACCCACAATTGCCCAGCGCCATCAACTGTCGCTTGGTCATCAGACAGCACTGCAATTACATATGTATGTAATTGCGCCACTTCAAGATTTCTACTCGGGGCGCTCCCGACTACAGCCCGGACACTGAATCAGAGTTTCACGCATGAGCAATTGAAAGTGGAGGACTTGCCCAAGGTCCCTACGCAGCGGCTTGAGATAGATTTGAACCTACAGCCTTCCGCTCCAAGGCACCGAACATACCCACTGCACCACCATGCCCCACAACTGCATTTCTAAACTTAAGTCACGAACAAGAAGGGCTGAAGAGCTCTTCATCGCAATGTTGCTAGAAAGCTCAAATTTCATAAATTGTTTAGTAGCAGGGCACGGATTTGAATACAGTCACAACCTAAATAAGATAACCGACTGCAGGTCACAGTGCTCTCCGTATGCTACCATATAATAAACCACACTGATCTTAAAGTCTGCCTGCAGACACAACCAATGAAAATGTACATCACGCTAAATTATGGATCACTACAACGAATTACTTCAAATCCAACAGACTGCAAGGAAAAGTAAGGTGCGACGGTACAAAAGTAATTAAGGCAATCTCTAATCCCGATGACCCCTGGCTAAGTGTTTTGAGCTCTACCATTTCGAGAAAGATCCCCCTGCTTCTCATTGAGTCTCCTCGCCATTATCATCCACCGATTCATGGCAACCTCTCACATTCCAGCTCAGCAAAAACTGGACAACATGGTTCATGAAGTGTCACAATCTGTCCAGAAGAGCCAACCGCCTGCAACGCATCCGTGACCATCAGCCATGAAATGATCGATTTACGATTGCTCCTAAAACTACAATGCCCCTTCAAGCGTGCGCACGCACATGACAGCGCAAGTGAACGACAGTGCACGATGAAGAGCAACAAAACGAAAAAAGCACGAATAAGAGTAAATTCTAACGGCAATATAAATTTTAAAAATAATATAATAATAGTAGCAATAGCAGGAGAGACTATTTTCTCTTATTACCAGATAAATCCAAGAAAATATCATTTTAAAAAATAAAACAATAGTACTTAGCAATAGCAGGAGAAACTATTTTCTTCTATCAGCACTTATTTATGGCTAACCAGTGCTTCAATGCCATCTCATTGTCGTACCTTGCCACGAATAAAACAATCTGTGTGGACTGCCGTTCGAGAACAACATTGAGAACAACATTCCCCAATTTTTTTTACCTTGGGTAAAAAAAACAATAATAAGATTCTTATCTTATATTCTTTGTCCCATTCCAGATATTCCCAAATGGCGGAAATAAACAGATATATCAATTAATCTCGTTCGCCAATTAATCTTCTGTTTCAATCTTATCAGCCACAGTCCCATTCATAAATCACTGATTTTCAATCTCATCCCTGTAACTCGTAGTATTAATCATAGATGTAAAAAACGATGAAAACGGAATAAAAAACGGAAAAAAACGTCGTTTTTTTCGAAAAAATAAAAAACGACAAAAAAACGATAACAAACGGAAACGGTAAATAATTTGACTTTGCTGCATCTAAAACCGCATTTTAACCTTGAAAACATTCATTAGGAACCTACTACACGAAGGCTATCTCTTAAATGATGATGTTAAAGGATGAAATAATGACTTTAGTTAGCCGAATTCTTGAGAGTTGGCGGAAAACATAAGGAATATCCGAAAAAATTAAAATTAAGGAAAATAATAACCGAAAGTAAATGAATAAATAAAGTTAAAGAAAAAATAAAAAACGATAAAAAACGATGGGAAAAATAAAAAACGAAAAAAACGACGTTTTTTGGGAGTGAATAAAAAACGGAAAAAAACGTTTTTTACATCTATGGTATTAATCACGGTTATTGTTTTGCCGATGAAATTGGCAATAATACCTATTAATGCTGGTTTCCATAGTTTCTTGTCTCACTTATTGTTATGATCTTCGCAATTCTTCTTTTCGTACATCAGTTAGTAGCAATGCCCCATGTCAAACCATGCAGCACAAATTATACGAGACAATGTAGACAGAGCAAACAAGACTGGAGCAGCATGGCTGATGGTAAACAGTTTTCACACACAATTACACATCACCAGTTGTACGTAACAGCTGTTAGAAATCCAGTTGTAATACAAATGAATCCCAAAAAACGTAAGTAAATAAACACTGAACTAAGTCCTATAAAATTAAACCAAAAGACTGAGTTACACTGTAGAGTTAATAGTCTCAGTCAAATACAAGAAGTTTACCCAAATCTAAACTAACTAGACCCAATGAACAGCACTTAGCTGAACTGAACGTATACAGAAAAAAAGCTTAAACTGCACCCAAATAAAGCCAAGCCAAAAAACTACACCTGAGCAGTGAAAACCAGGACTCAATTGAATAAAAATGCTCAGAAGAAAATTCTTCTCAGCTAAACAGTAGTAGTGATAGCTCTATAACATTCAGAAGGCTGCATCAGGGTCATGGGAGTTATTCAGCAGGTCAAAGAAATTAAATGTAAAAAAGACATTAAAAATTTCAAAGAATTTTTGGCAGGTCGTAAGGCAGGTCAAGAGTAAAGTAGGCCTGCAGGCTGCAGCATATGGTGGTGCTGCCACTGCAAAAGTATCATAAAACCAGAAAAATAAACTATCATATATGTATTGCAAGTGCAGTAAGTGCACTTTAATTATATGTATATTGTATACATAACACCAAACAAAAAACCGGTGTGACCTGGTGGCTGATAGGTAAAGTGCTTGCTCACGGAGCGGGCGGTTGCGGTTCAACTCTGGGTAACGACCTTGGGCAAGTTGTTTACGCACACATGCCTCTGTCACCAAGCAGTATAATTTGGTACAGGTGCAAGCTGAGAAGTAAATGGCAAGTCCTGTGACAACACTGGCCCTGTGTCCATGACCTTGGGATTCGTCCATTGCCGGCTCAAGGGCTTAGGAAAGGAGATGAGCGCCTCACCAATGGAAAAGAATGTGCATATCAGGAGCATTAAAATAGCTTTAAAACTTGTCTTTTTTAAACTCAAATAAACAATTCTGAAAATTTTTAATTTTTTTTACAAAAACCAAAAAACACAAACATACTATATCCCAAAGTTTCTCTGATGTGTAATTGCCGACATAAAACTGATTTCGGTGTGGACCGCCACATATGAGATATAGAGTATTATAAACAATCATATAATTTCCTGTTATTATAGCCTCATTCCCATGGCTACTCCAAAGTGGCACTGTCCACTTGGCAGCACAAGAGTGTCGTTAAACAACATGTCCCTGTATTGCTGACAGAAGCAAGACTGAAATAGAGGCCCCAAAGTCGCTGTCGAACGTTACCAGAGCACAAGACCCATAACCTCCAACAGCTGTCCATCCAAATGGCAGCAGCTGCTGGCATTTCATCACAACCTCTTGACTTTAACAGCACTTCCATGCAAAAACTGTGTTGTCATAAAGCAAAAGGAGGGCAATATAGAGACATGGATTCCATTCGATTGCGAGGGATAAGGGATACGCACCATTGAGGTCAACGCTTTTTCAGCATGCTGTTCTACACAAAATGTTCATTTCTAAAACTATGGATTTGTGCAGTTGCAGAAGCACTCATGTGCAGTTAAAAATAGTTTTTAAAAAGGTTGTTGTCCTTCAACTGGGAGTAATTTACCATGGACAATCGGAAGGGAAACAAAGAGTTGTGCAGACTTTCTAAGAATTCCTTTAAAATACCCTGCAGCTTGCATCGCAAAACCAGCCTCCACATTCCACAAGCGTTGCCGTCAGAAAAAAGAAAATGATAAAACAGTCAAGAGAAAGAAGTCAGACACACAAAGAAAACCAACACAAATCATGAAAGCCAATATGAAAATCTTGTGGACAAATGAGCAAAATCTGGATAAACAGCAGAAAAAGTGAAGAATTCAGCATTCGACAAAGCTGGTCAGTCAAGAAATATTCATAAACAAAATTAGAAAAACTCGTCGGTTTTCTTTACAATTTCCAGCTGTGAAATCTGCTTCAACACTAGTCATCAATGACAATAAGAATCATCAGAAATTTTGCAACAGTTTTAAAGCATCCTCTAGAAACAAAACTATTAGTGCACTAAAAAAGGTAAACTACAACCATCCACCTACAACACTTCACCCATAGTAAGAGTGCCTTCTCGCAACTATAAAGCATAATACTTCTTCAGAATGAAAACTTGCATATAATATGATGATACTAAGAGGAGCATTAAGGCGACGAACATACCCCGACACCACCGCG
The DNA here is from genome assembly GCA_949752735.1 of Lumbricus terrestris. NCBI lineage: Eukaryota > Metazoa > Annelida > Clitellata > Crassiclitellata > Lumbricidae > Lumbricus > Lumbricus terrestris. The sequence continues at coordinate 50,877,118 of OX457037.1, forward strand.
CCCCACAATATGCCAATATTTTAGAAATTTTATTCAACATGTGATTTAATTTGTACGATCTATTACCGATTATTACTTCAATGTATTATAATGATGTACTCTGTCCCATTGTGCGTTTTCAAAAGGAGTCATAAAGCAAATACTTATTTACCGTACTTTAAATACTGTACTATTCAGAAAGTTTGGAGGATATACCATTTAAGAAACAGTTTCATAACTGAGCAAACGGCAGGCTACAGTTTTTATTTTTAATTAGTCACGCCTAAAAGAGCAACACTGAACCTTGAAGATGGTTCTTTAAACATGGACTGCCTAACTGAACTGATCATCTCAACACAAAATAAAGAACAGATTCCAACTAAAATGGCAGCATTGCAAACAGTTCAGTGTTCACTGAATGATGAAATTGCTGACTAAATAACAATGCAGGATAGTGCTGCTCAGTAATTAAACAAGAGCATCAGAGCAAACAATGGATGACTGATTAATGAGTAAATGCTGACTGAGTAATTCCAGCACAAGTTACAACCAAACCAAGGAAATGTACAGGACTGGGCTGACCCTAGACCTGTATCCATTATACCAAAGCCATATCAGAGATGTCCATGATCTCCAAAATAGCAACTTCTGACTAAGACCATCAGAATATGAAACTTCGCCTGCGGATTCCCCCAATGAATCACTTACAAGAATCTCGGCAGCTAAGTGCAAATACTCTTAACCAAATCTCTCAAGAGTGGCCAAGTTCTCAGAAATGTCTTTCACACTCCACAGCTTACTGCCTTACATTGCTCAGCATGGTTGCACTACACTAAACAACAAGTGGAAGGCAGGCCAATAACCATCACTAAAGCCATCCTAATATTGCTGACAAACAGCCCATCTGTGCAGTGGTGTACACACTTCTTTGTATAATCATTGATTTTGCAAGGTTTGGCCATCAATATCAATACAGTGCAGCAGGTAGTAGAGGCCATTGATCGGCTGAGAAGACCGGTTTACAGAGACAGCTCTGCATGATTAGGCAGCTTTTTTATTCCAAATGAAGTGAGTCACTTTTTGACTTGTCATGTAAACATACGTATGTAATAATATGTATTGTCATCATCTCAGTCTGCTTTGGAGGCTCAGTCAACAACATGCATCATGAGCAACTTATTTTAAATTAAACGACATTTTAAAATTTAAAAGCAGCCCAAAATCTGTATACCAATAGCAGGCTAATAAAATTTTATGTGCAATGTTAATTATTTTTCACACACTACAACCGTAAACATAAATGAAGATAGTTGTTATGAAGAAAACATAATTTTCATAATACCTACAGTTCTATACTACCTTGAAAAAATAAAATATTATAAAGTTTATTAAGTTTTAGAACAGATAATGCTGTCAGTCCCACAATGTATTTATTTACTTGGTGCCCCCCCCCCCCCATAATAAATGTGAGAGCTGGCACTTCTCACGACACAAATCCATATGTCTGCTTTAACATTCGAAGCAGCAATTCGCTGACCAGTGATATTTTCAACAATTTGTCTGCATCTGCTTTGCAGTCTCATAGTTTCATCACTGAGAGGAACTGACTGACAGATTGCATTTGCATTCTAAAGTATGTTCTATGCCCACATCTCTTTTCCTCATGCACCCAACTGCAAATTCAAACTCAACCTGTGACCTATGAAGTTAAAATCCAGTCTAGGTAGTCTCAAGCTCTAAGCAGCAAGATCACATGCAAAGAGACCTGACAAGAATTAGACATCCTCTTCATCGTGGGGCACGGTGGTGTAGTGGGCATGTTCGTTGCCTTGCAACTGGAAGGTTGCAGGTTCGAATCCACCTCAAGTCGCCGCGTAGGGACCTTGGGCAAATCCTTCATTCGCAATTGCTCAGCGCTGCGGCGTGAAACTCCGATGCAGTGTCCACACTGCAGTCGGTAGCGACTCTGAGCAGCGAGCTTGAAGGGGCGCTATAACAAGTGCATGTATACAAATATGAGCTCCTTACAAGTCGACAAGGAAATATTGTCAGATATGGCATGTGCTATGCTATGGCAGTATGGCACCATAGAAATGGTTGTCATCATTATTATTATTAGTAGTAGTAGTATTACCATTGTCACCATGCCATGTATGTGATAGTCACACCTCACTTCACGTCTACAAAGATCATCAAAGGATACAGTCGAATGGAGCCTGATTTCGTACCAATTGCAAGAAGATTCTGCACTGGGTCAAAGGCCAGAGCTGTTGGCTGATATGGAAAGCCATGACGAACAACCTGTGCACACAGAGTAAACAAACAGATTTATGTAGCTCCGTAGCTTCGAACTTACAGCGCATGCAAACAGACATCTGTGTGCAATGATAACAGATACCACTTTATTTAGCCATGCAATCGTAGAGGTCTAGCATTATAAACAGATGCAGAATTGGTATTTGAAACACTATGCTTTAATTTGATCTCAATAAAAATGCTATTAACAGGAATCACACGATATTTCACTTCAACCAAGAACTCTTAAAACATTGTAAAAAAATTAACCTTAATGAGCACTGAAACATAAAGAACAACATGATCTATAACATAGTCTCATGATACTGATATAGCGAACAGAAGAGAGAGACCAATTCTTCTCTCTAGTAACTCATTAATCCTAAACTAGACTATGACCGGAACACAAGAAGCATAATAAACAGATTTCCTTGGTCTTCATCTTTACAGTGCAACCTACATTCGCTGCATTAGTACTTGACAAACACGCACTGAATTCTCTTCACGAACAAACACAATACATGGCAAACCAATCAAACAGCAAATTCCTTCAGTAATATATTTGTAAACACTTAAAAACAACATGCAAACCATCCACTAAAAACTTACTGACTGGACAATTCTCTTAATGCAAACAGAAATTCTAGATCTTCACCAATGCACTCTTACATTCAAAGACCTATCTGATGGATCTGTGGTACTCGAATACGTCTACATCTCACAAATAAATTTCTTAGAAATCATGTCATAACAAACGGCATTGAATGCCCTACTGCACAGCACTACTAACCGTAATAACACAGCTGACATTTATATTGCGCCAATTGAATAGATACAATTGATGAACAAATTAGTCCCTTTACAGTCATAATATCCAACCGTTGCTATATGTTAATTATATAGGCTATGCCCATTCCATCCTTCTGTGTTTCTCTTTCTTCATCTTTTCCCTTATCTTCAATGTTAAATACCTCTGGACTAAACGCTCCCCTGGGAATTACTACTTATCATTTGCCGTATATAACTCTGCCATTCGCTAGACCTTACACTTCTGCCATGGCTCATAGCTCATAGTAACATCTCTTCCGACAGATATTTCCTACTTGTCCCCATGGAACATCGTTCAATCGTATCCATCCTCTACGAGGACCGTTCTATTTAATCTGGCGCTATAGGAATAAGAGCGACTGCTTAGCATTTTCAGTATAAATCACAGACCTTCGCCACTTGGAAGTGTTCGCACTGCAGCGTTTCTTCCACAGCAGCCTCCAACTTTGGAGCGTTTTTTGGAACCGCCGGCCGAATTTTAAACCAGCTCATTGTCTTTTCAGTCTGTGCAGGATTCCGCGGCGAAATTAAACAAGAAAATCCATTAGATATATTTCGATGTAATCCGTTTAAAGACGAGCAATCCTCCCATCAAAATCATCGCGAAACGACAGAAACGCCGCAATGGTGCCTGGGATATGTTGTGGCCAGCGAACATAGACACTAAAAACAGGATGTTCAGTTTATCCAATTTCTGGAATCGTACGTTTTTGTAATAGCATTTAAGAGTCTAGTTGTCTAGCTAGACCAATTGGTTAGACCCACAGTATAAATAACGAACTTTGTAAACTTTTGTTTTTTGTAGCTTTGTTATCTATACTGTGGTAGACCTTCGCGGCTACGCCTATGTCTCCGGAACAAATTTGAAGCTTCCGCACTCACCATCGATCGTCTGTTAGGCTAACTGTAAATTTCTGGCTAATAAATGAGCTATAGCTAGGAGACCTAACTGGCCTAGTTAGCTACACCGGTAAGCGACAGCTGCATTCGTCTGTTGGTTGCAACGGACTGCGGTTCAAGCCCCGGGCTGGGAGTTGACATTCAGAGATTTAGATATCTCGGGCTAGCACGTGTGGGACGCAGGGGCGCAAGCTCCTGCGGAGCGACCTTGGGCAAGTTGCTTACCCATCATTGTCTGTGGGGAAGGCAACGGGAAACCACCTCACTCATCTCATCCCCAGAGGCGTAAAAGCCAATGAACCTTCGGGCAGAGCATCATCATCATCATCATCATCAGCTAGGAGAGACTGGATCAAGAGTTCGATCGTAACTTATGAGAGCTCATAACTTAATTTGCCCTTCCAGTAAACGTGGCTTTATATTTCGTTTGCTGGTAAAGAACCCCATTAATGAAGACCTAATTAACACTGTTCGATCGAAGTAGGGCCTATATGCTGTATCCTACATGCTTCTCAAGAATGCCTATCATTTTTATTTTTTATAAGTTGCGTCTATATGTCAGCTTTTTATAATTAAATAAACGAGCATTGATTTAGGAACTGGGGGCCCCGATAACGCATTGGATAACACCAGGGCGTGGAGAGCAAGAGGTAGGCCTACGGAGGGCGCGCCCCGTAGGCAGGCCCGGCCGCCGACTGGAATTCCGGGCCCCTGGGCTGAGCCGTCACAGGCCTCAAACTATCTTTAGACTTTTTGAGCAAATTTATATAACAAATAACAATAATGTGAGTATATGAATGTACGCTAATGCTTACATCTATGATTTCAATGATAAGAATTTAATTTTCAAATGATATGGTAATCAGCAAGCAACCCTTCTGGATTTAACTGCAGCAAAGTCGTTTAAAATATCCTGGTAGTTCTCCATCTTGTCTGCGAACCTAAGAAATGCACTTCGGAAATGCTCTTTCTTCACCGCCTGGAAAATTGTCCGAATGTCTTGGAGGGCCGTTTCTTTTAAGCTTAATTAATAGCAGCCTATATCGTCTCAATCGTTTTGTAAAGGCCTAAACGCAGGCCCTGGCGGCATAGTGCCAACATTAAAACAGAGCCTTTTGACAGTTTCTATAATTTCAGCATTTTCATAATTCTTATTTATAAAGTCTTCTTTTGGAATTAAGATGCTATAGATACTAACACCACAAACTTCATTTTCATCCATCAGTTATACGATCATTATGCATGCACGTTTAATTCACTAGAATCAACCAAAGTACGAGTAGGTCCTAGGCCAAATTACGGGCTGTGATTGCCTTCTTTTGAGATCCTGAATTAATATAGTAAGCGTACCAACTTTTGCCTTTTCAAACTTATTAGCTTTTTGTTTTTGTTTTTGTGCTCCAGGTTTGTGTTTATAAGATATTCCATCGTTGCGAGAGTAATTTATCATTATTTTAGAGTTGTTCAATTATGATTGAAATCTGACAACGCTTAATTTAGCAGAAGAGCGTTCTGGGACAAATGTGAGCGTGTTTTTTTTGGCAAAACACTGACAATAATAGTAGGCCACAAGGTAGGCTAATGGACAGTTGCTTGAAATTCAAAAGTTGTAGTTATGCAACAGTTATAATATATATATATACAGCCTATTAGGCTATATTAAAACAACATAAATCACAAACAATAAGCTAAGTGATTATAGGTAGGCCCCGCGCCCGTAATCAACATAATGAAACATATTTTAATCACTGTTGCCCGGGCCCCCTCCGGGCCCCTAAAAGTCGCCGGGCCCCTAGGCATTTGCCCCCCTGCCCCCTCTCGGCGGGCCTACCCGTAGGGCGGACGCGCTTTGTAGGCTGCTATTAGCGCCGTGCATTGCAGGATGTCTGCTCTGTAAGTAATTAAGATTAAAATGTTTTCTGTCATTTGCATTCTTGTGAATTGTGTCATTTGCATAACTGCACAATGTAACTGGTTGCGGTCTGTCAATCGGATAGTTTTGGTACAGATTAGTAGGCCTACTACTACTACTACTACTACTGTAAAGGACCAGCCCTTAGCTCACGTGCCACGTGATACGGCCAAACGGTATAGTGGAAACCGCCGAGATTTAGCGGGCGCCAATTAATTACCCATAGCGACCGACTGATAGTTAACGCTTTAAGATTAAGATCTTTCCTTTTTCTGGTTGCGTTCTGTAATGGCTGACACGTTGTCATATGGCCGGTTTTAGTAATTTTAGTTGAATCGGACAGTTTGTTTGCGATTTTACTTTAATGATAATACACTGCGAGTGGTGATTAAGTTTGCGAATCTTTGTGTGTTGTTTGTTGGTGAACTGATGCAAGATAAAATGGCAACCCAACAAAAACAGTCCTCCCATGATTCAACCCTTAATACTGCCCACGTGTACTCGAACATTAATAACCCCGCCTGCGATCGAGCAGAAGACGCATTCACACGGGATCAGAGGGAAACTATAATTACAACCGCGGCGGACGACGAGGCCCGAGCGGATGCCCGAGTAGGACTCATGCAGTTGTGGCACGCTAGCGTGGTGTCAGGCCAATTAGAAGCAGACTACGACAGGGAGCAGTCGGACCCAGCCCGACCCCTGGCGGCGGGCGTTCTCGGACAGAGAACCGGCGACGATATGTCCTTTATTCCACTCGAGCGGCGTCCTGGTAGAATAACCGCTAACTCTGAAATATACGACTCCTATTCAATGAACCATTCCGTTTTGCAACCTATTCCGAATTCTGACTCTCTAGGTTATCAAGCTACAACGCCTCTTCATAATCATCCATCCATTGCTCCCTCGGCGTCCCCCTTCGATGAGATAGCGACGACATCAAGGGGGCGAAAGTTTACAAGTGATTCCAGAAGTGTGGGGTGTGTTGAAATGGATGAAACAGGACAGCCCAAACTTACAAGTGATTTCAGAAGTTGGAGATTGCGCTTAAAAGATGATGAAGAGAATGAAAGGTGTTCGAGAGTTGATAATGAGACCAGAGACGAAATAGAGAAACGGAAAGATGAAAGGAGAGGCGAGATATTAAGAGGCAGTGAAGTGAAGAAAAGGAGTATATGTCAACAAGAGTACGCAAGGGGAATGGAAGAAGTTGATGGAACTAGCATTAATTCTTCACGACTAAAGAAGAACACGACGACGACCCAGACTGGACAATTGCAAGACCTTTTAGCACCACTACAAGAACTGTGTAGGCATCTCAGTGAGATTTGCGGGCAGAGTGGAAAAAGTGTAAGCAATGGTCCTGGGCTGTGCACGGAAGTCGGACAAACGTTAAGTCGTCCCTTGGTGACCAGTCCGTTAGAAACTCGTCCAGTGATTTTAGTTGAAGGCGATGGGTTGAGATATAAGCCGACCATCGAACCGAAATCATGTACGGAGGATGAAACGAAGAAGCAACCAAGAGACAGACACAAGCAGTGGCTGAAACTAGAGAAATTTGATGGTCAAACGCCTCTGGAAGCGTTTCTAGTCAAGTTTGAGATCTGTTCGAGACAGAATGGATGGGACGAGGACGAAAAGGTGAACCAATTGATGTGTGCCATGGTAGGACCAGCAGCGCATCTGTTGTGGGAATTTCACGCCTCAGGTCTGTCATCCTCGAGCGATCTGATAAAGCGACTTAGGAGCAGATATGGATGTTCGGACCAGACAACATTATATCGTACGCAACTTCGTGCGCGAAAACAGAGAAAAGAAGAGTCCTTGCAAGAATTAGCGCAAGACATCCGACGCCTGATGGTGCTGGCCTATGCTGGTCCGCCCACGGAGATGAGTGAGATGGTCGCCATCGATGCATTCCTCGACGCAATAGACGACTCCGAGCTTGCCCTATGCGTGAGAGACCGCGAACCGACTAACCTCGAAGCAGCGTGCAGATGTGCTATTCGACTAGAGGCGAATCGAGCAACTCGAGGTAGAACTGGAGACCATGAGCGTAGATCGGGACGAATCCAAGCGATCCGAACAGATGACAGTTCTAGCGAAGAATTGCTTCGTAGATTGTCGGAGCAAATGGCTAACATGGAACAGCGTCAACTGCAGATGGAACAGTGGTGGTGTGGGCCAACGTTGCAAGCATCTGACGGAAGAGAAAGACACTCGGTAGAACCTCGATATGTGCCGATGGAAAATCGACAGAGATCGGAGGGAGGAACGAGAAACAATTTAGAGACGCAAGGTCGAAGGAATCGACGAAGTGGTGGTCGGTGCTTTCTCTGCTTGCAGCCAGGACATTTCCGGAAAGACTGTCCACAAGCAAGGACAGACGTACAAGGTCAAGAAGAAGGAGAAAGGATAGCTAACGCAAGATATATCCAAGGAAGTACTAACGCGTACTTGCCACTTCGGATAAATGGGCGCAAGATCCTCGCTCTGATTGACACAGGAAGCGAGATGTCGTTAATTCCTGCTTCGTTGGTACGTCTTCAAGACATGCGAGAATCGCGACAGCTCCTGAACGCGGCCAATGGCACCCGCATTCGTGTGCTGGGCGAGATTACTGTGCCAGGTGAAATCGCAGGGCGGATTTTCCAGATTCCGTGCCTCGTCACCGAGGAGCTGAACGAGATGATTCTGGGACTCAATTGGCTGGAACAACAGAACGCGAGTTGGAATTTCCGCGAACGGTCAATTCAACTGCAGGGACGAGACTACGCACTGTCTCGTGGAGCTGGAACTGCGCGATGTCGGAAAATATCGTTGGCAAGAACTGTTGCGCCACCTACGAGCGAAGCGTATGGGGAGGTGTTTGCCGTTCTTCCCACCAAGAAGGACGACTTTCGACCCTGTCCTGTACCGACACAAGTGCTCGAATCTGACATTCTTGTAACCAGTGCGTCGCTACCTGCTCGAACCACAGAAGTCGATGTGTCTGGTGACCCAGACATCCTGCTGTCCCCTCTACGGCAGAACGTGTTTGACGACGTTCCGCTAGAAGTTAACGATCGGCCGACTCAGACTGCGCCCTCTCAACTGCGAGCCCCGTGTCTCACCGTCGTTGAAGAGTGCGATTTCGAGAATCAGCCCCAACCCGACTCCGCGCGACCCTCCGCTGACGAACTCTCACGTCGACCGCATCATGTGGAGATGGTGCAGACTACGCGAATTCCTCTTCGATCGGAAGAATCCCTTCCAGACGACTCCAGCATCCTCTTGCCTGAAGTGATGGCTGCGAACCGCGCTACCGAGCGTTCGAGTACGAAATTCAGCCCCAACCTCCTGTTCGTGGGACGAGATGTTATCGCGCCCATCGGCCTAGTCTTTGGCGATGGTTCGGCGACAGAACTCTGCGACCAAACAGTGGACGAGTTTGTGGATCAACGCCTGCACCGGATGCAGGGCACCTATCGTCTGATGCGAACTCACTTTCAGCAGTTCGTGCAGCATCGGACTGTTCGATACAATGGTCGAGTGCGCCCAGCCGCATTCGAACCTGGCCAATGGGTATGGTACTACTGTCCCCGTCGACACGCCGGTATCAAGACCAAGTGGACCTGTGCTCTATCGAATACCGAGGTCGACCCGTGCTCAGCCGAAGTTGGTTTACGTGGACAGACTGAACAACTTTGGGAGAGACTGTCCGAAGGACTGATATGCCGATCTCGAACGATGTTACTGATCGAGACGAACTTTTGGGACTTGACGAACTTGTCCGAGACGAGGAACTGAACTCTGTCCCCAGACCAACCCGTCCCCATGTTCTTCCTGTTCGGTTTCGTTTATAAACCACGCCCTGACCAGTTATTCACCGTTGTGAAAAACGTATTATTCACCGTTGTGAAACCGTGTTGGTGATGTCAATCACCTAGATAAGTGTTTGTGTTGCCCGAACCCGAACTTCTGATTAAAGGATTGTGCAAGGAAACAGACGACCCTGGGTCGTGCGATAGTTAATCATGTAGCAGGATAAGGATGATTCTACTGTTTCGTGTTAGTTTGTTTCTGCATTCTGTTGGAGCGCTTTGTTACAGTTGCGTTATAACATTGGGTGCATGGGTATGAACAGTCGGTGACCCTGTAGTCCAAATTTACATTTGCCGGATGCTTTAGGCCCGAGGTATGGAAATTTGTAGAGGGGTTGACCGTTGTTTGAATGGTTCATCTACTGTTTGTTTTTCCCGGGTTTCACCATTTGGGTAGGCGGAACCAGTAGTCCAGATTTACATTTGCCGGATGCTGTATTTTGATATAGGCCCGAGGTATGGAAATTTGTAGAGGGGTTGACCGTTGTTTGAATGGTCCAGTACCGTTTGTTGGTTTCCCCGTGGTTTCACCACTTGAGTAGGTGGGGGAGAGTGTAAAGGACCAGCCCTTAGCTCACGTGCCACGTGATACGGCCAAACGGTATAGTGGAAACCGCCGAGATTTAGCGGGCGCCAATTAATTACCCATAGCGACCGACTGATAGTTAACGCTTTAAGATTAAGATCTTTCCTTTTTCTGGTTGCGTTCTGTAATGGCTGACACGTTGTCATATGGCCGGTTTTAGTAATTTTAGTTGAATCGGACAGTTTGTTTGCGATTTTACTTTAATGATAATACACTGCGAGTGGTGATTAAGTTTGCGAATCTTTGTGTGTTGTTTGTTGGTGAACTGATGCAAGATAAAATGGCAACCCAACAAAAACAGTCCTCCCATGATTCAACCCTTAATACTGCCCACGTGTACTCGAACATTAATAACCCCGCCTGCGATCGAGCAGAAGACGCATTCACACGGGATCAGAGGGAAACTATAATTACAACCGCGGCGGACGACGAGGCCCGAGCGGATGCCCGAGTAGGACTCATGCAGTTGTGGCACGCTAGCGTGGTGTCAGGCCAATTAGAAGCAGACTACGACAGGGAGCAGTCGGACCCAGCCCGACCCCTGGCGGCGGGCGTTCTCGGACAGAGAACCGGCGACGATATGTCCTTTATTCCACTCGAGCGGCGTCCTGGTAGAATAACCGCTAACTCTGAAATATACGACTCCTATTCAATGAACCATTCCGTTTTGCAACCTATTCCGAATTCTGACTCTCTAGGTTATCAAGCTACAACGCCTCTTCATAATCATCCATCCATTGCTCCCTCGGCGTCCCCCTTCGATGAGATAGCGACGACATCAAGGGGGCGAAAGTTTACAAGTGATTCCAGAAGTGTGGGGTGTGTTGAAATGGATGAAACAGGACAGCCCAAACTTACAAGTGATTTCAGAAGTTGGAGATTGCGCTTAAAAGATGATGAAGAGAATGAAAGGTGTTCGAGAGTTGATAATGAGACCAGAGACGAAATAGAGAAACGGAAAGATGAAAGGAGAGGCGAGATATTAAGAGGCAGTGAAGTGAAGAAAAGGAGTATATGTCAACAAGAGTACGCAAGGGGAATGGAAGAAGTTGATGGAACTAGCATTAATTCTTCACGACTAAAGAAGAACACGACGACGACCCAGACTGGACAATTGCAAGACCTTTTAGCACCACTACAAGAACTGTGTAGGCATCTCAGTGAGATTTGCGGGCAGAGTGGAAAAAGTGTAAGCAATGGTCCTGGGCTGTGCACGGAAGTCGGACAAACGTTAAGTCGTCCCTTGGTGACCAGTCCGTTAGAAACTCGTCCAGTGATTTTAGTTGAAGGCGATGGGTTGAGATATAAGCCGACCATCGAACCGAAATCATGTACGGAGGATGAAACGAAGAAGCAACCAAGAGACAGACACAAGCAGTGGCTGAAACTAGAGAAATTTGATGGTCAAACGCCTCTGGAAGCGTTTCTAGTCAAGTTTGAGATCTGTTCGAGACAGAATGGATGGGACGAGGACGAAAAGGTGAACCAATTGATGTGTGCCATGGTAGGACCAGCAGCGCATCTGTTGTGGGAATTTCACGCCTCAGGTCTGTCATCCTCGAGCGATCTGATAAAGCGACTTAGGAGCAGATATGGATGTTCGGACCAGACAACATTATATCGTACGCAACTTCGTGCGCGAAAACAGAGAAAAGAAGAGTCCTTGCAAGAATTAGCGCAAGACATCCGACGCCTGATGGTGCTGGCCTATGCTGGTCCGCCCACGGAGATGAGTGAGATGGTCGCCATCGATGCATTCCTCGACGCAATAGACGACTCCGAGCTTGCCCTATGCGTGAGAGACCGCGAACCGACTAACCTCGAAGCAGCGTGCAGATGTGCTATTCGACTAGAGGCGAATCGAGCAACTCGAGGTAGAACTGGAGACCATGAGCGTAGATCGGGACGAATCCAAGCGATCCGAACAGATGACAGTTCTAGCGAAGAATTGCTTCGTAGATTGTCGGAGCAAATGGCTAACATGGAACAGCGTCAACTGCAGATGGAACAGTGGTGGTGTGGGCCAACGTTGCAAGCATCTGACGGAAGAGAAAGACACTCGGTAGAACCTCGATATGTGCCGATGGAAAATCGACAGAGATCGGAGGGAGGAACGAGAAACAATTTAGAGACGCAAGGTCGAAGGAATCGACGAAGTGGTGGTCGGTGCTTTCTCTGCTTGCAGCCAGGACATTTCCGGAAAGACTGTCCACAAGCAAGGACAGACGTACAAGGTCAAGAAGAAGGAGAAAGGATAGCTAACGCAAGATATATCCAAGGAAGTACTAACGCGTACTTGCCACTTCGGATAAATGGGCGCAAGATCCTCGCTCTGATTGACACAGGAAGCGAGATGTCGTTAATTCCTGCTTCGTTGGTACGTCTTCAAGACATGCGAGAATCGCGACAGCTCCTGAACGCGGCCAATGGCACCCGCATTCGTGTGCTGGGCGAGATTACTGTGCCAGGTGAAATCGCAGGGCGGATTTTCCAGATTCCGTGCCTCGTCACCGAGGAGCTGAACGAGATGATTCTGGGACTCAATTGGCTGGAACAACAGAACGCGAGTTGGAATTTCCGCGAACGGTCAATTCAACTGCAGGGACGAGACTACGCACTGTCTCGTGGAGCTGGAACTGCGCGATGTCGGAAAATATCGTTGGCAAGAACTGTTGCGCCACCTACGAGCGAAGCGTATGGGGAGGTGTTTGCCGTTCTTCCCACCAAGAAGGACGACTTTCGACCCTGTCCTGTACCGACACAAGTGCTCGAATCTGACATTCTTGTAACCAGTGCGTCGCTACCTGCTCGAACCACAGAAGTCGATGTGTCTGGTGACCCAGACATCCTGCTGTCCCCTCTACGGCAGAACGTGTTTGACGACGTTCCGCTAGAAGTTAACGATCGGCCGACTCAGACTGCGCCCTCTCAACTGCGAGCCCCGTGTCTCACCGTCGTTGAAGAGTGCGATTTCGAGAATCAGCCCCAACCCGACTCCGCGCGACCCTCCGCTGACGAACTCTCACGTCGACCGCATCATGTGGAGATGGTGCAGACTACGCGAATTCCTCTTCGATCGGAAGAATCCCTTCCAGACGACTCCAGCATCCTCTTGCCTGAAGTGATGGCTGCGAACCGCGCTACCGAGCGTTCGAGTACGAAATTCAGCCCCAACCTCCTGTTCGTGGGACGAGATGTTATCGCGCCCATCGGCCTAGTCTTTGGCGATGGTTCGGCGACAGAACTCTGCGACCAAACAGTGGACGAGTTTGTGGATCAACGCCTGCACCGGATGCAGGGCACCTATCGTCTGATGCGAACTCACTTTCAGCAGTTCGTGCAGCATCGGACTGTTCGATACAATGGTCGAGTGCGCCCAGCCGCATTCGAACCTGGCCAATGGGTATGGTACTACTGTCCCCGTCGACACGCCGGTATCAAGACCAAGTGGACCTGTGCTCTATCGAATACCGAGGTCGACCCGTGCTCAGCCGAAGTTGGTTTACGTGGACAGACTGAACAACTTTGGGAGAGACTGTCCGAAGGACTGATATGCCGATCTCGAACGATGTTACTGATCGAGACGAACTTTTGGGACTTGACGAACTTGTCCGAGACGAGGAACTGAACTCTGTCCCCAGACCAACCCGTCCCCATGTTCTTCCTGTTCGGTTTCGTTTATAAACCACGCCCTGACCAGTTATTCACCGTTGTGAAAAACGTATTATTCACCGTTGTGAAACCGTGTTGGTGATGTCAATCACCTAGATAAGTGTTTGTGTTGCCCGAACCCGAACTTCTGATTAAAGGATTGTGCAAGGAAACAGACGACCCTGGGTCGTGCGATAGTTAATCATGTAGCAGGATAAGGATGATTCTACTGTTTCGTGTTAGTTTGTTTCTGCATTCTGTTGGAGCGCTTTGTTACAGTTGCGTTATAACATTGGGTGCATGGGTATGAACAGTCGGTGACCCTGTAGTCCAAATTTACATTTGCCGGATGCTTTAGGCCCGAGGTATGGAAATTTGTAGAGGGGTTGACCGTTGTTTGAATGGTTCATCTACTGTTTGTTTTTCCCGGGTTTCACCATTTGGGTAGGCGGAACCAGTAGTCCAGATTTACATTTGCCGGATGCTGTATTTTGATATAGGCCCGAGGTATGGAAATTTGTAGAGGGGTTGACCGTTGTTTGAATGGTCCAGTACCGTTTGTTGGTTTCCCCGTGGTTTCACCACTTGAGTAGGTGGGGGAGAGTGTAAAGGACCAGCCCTTAGCTCACGTGCCACGTGATACGGCCAAACGGTATAGTGGAAACCGCCGAGATTTAGCGGGCGCCAATTAATTACCCATAGCGACCGACTGATAGTTAACGCTTTAAGATTAAGATCTTTCCTTTTTCTGGTTGCGTTCTGTAATGGCTGACACGTTGTCATATGGCCGGTTTTAGTAATTTTAGTTGAATCGGACAGTTTGTTTGCGATTTTACTTTAATGATAATACACTGCGAGTGGTGATTAAGTTTGCGAATCTTTGTGTGTTGTTTGTTGGTGAACTGATGCAAGATAAAATGGCAACCCAACAAAAACAGTCCTCCCATGATTCAACCCTTAATACTGCCCACGTGTACTCGAACATTAATAACCCCGCCTGCGATCGAGCAGAAGACGCATTCACACGGGATCAGAGGGAAACTATAATTACAACCGCGGCGGACGACGAGGCCCGAGCGGATGCCCGAGTAGGACTCATGCAGTTGTGGCACGCTAGCGTGGTGTCAGGCCAATTAGAAGCAGACTACGACAGGGAGCAGTCGGACCCAGCCCGACCCCTGGCGGCGGGCGTTCTCGGACAGAGAACCGGCGACGATATGTCCTTTATTCCACTCGAGCGGCGTCCTGGTAGAATAACCGCTAACTCTGAAATATACGACTCCTATTCAATGAACCATTCCGTTTTGCAACCTATTCCGAATTCTGACTCTCTAGGTTATCAAGCTACAACGCCTCTTCATAATCATCCATCCATTGCTCCCTCGGCGTCCCCCTTCGATGAGATAGCGACGACATCAAGGGGGCGAAAGTTTACACTACTACTACTATTATTATTATTATTATTATTATTATTATTATTATTATTATACTATTTTGCCCCGAGGTATTTAGGATCCTGCAGGGACTTCATTACTAACTATTGGTTAAAAATTATTAATATTATTATTATTATCATTAATAATATTATTATTATTATTATTATTATTATTATTATTACTATTATTCTTAAAATTGTTAAAATTATTATTATTGATCTGCCACTCGGGAGCATTATACCACAGAATTCAAAGCCTTTTATTGGTAAGTTGGCGCTACAGAAAACGCCAAAATGAATCCAGCTACAAATAAAACAATATAGATAATGACGTCATTGTATCGTTGCAGCTAATATTTTTTATAAAGTTGATAAATGTTGCGAAATTTAGCTGTTTCCGTGACCTTCAGAGTTCGATTTATAGGCTTACATCTTTTTCGGAACTAGAAGTTTGTGACTGTGAAGATCGTATTCGTTGAAGAAAATTCTTCCAGGATTCCAGGAAGCAAAGTATTTAACAAATTTCCTCGCCTTTCCATGATCAGCGTCTTCAATTTCGCCGATAGCCGTATACATAGGCCACGTGACGGTCACCAATGGCGACGTATTGTTTTCTTTTTAAGATTTTTAAGAGTCCGCTGATAGAACAATCTGAAGCAATGCATTGACAGAGTAGCCTACGTCGACTTAAAACTTAGGCCTATAAGCATGTCGTTGACCTGAGCCTATATTTACTGTATAGGCCTATACCGGTATGTGGTAACTTTTGACTTTCTCATTTACTCAGTCTCATTGATTCACAGCACTTGTAGCATATAGCGCTTCTCCAAATGTACCAAGAGGCCTACTGAGAGACAATCATAGTCATGTTCTTCGCTTTTGTTTTTGTGGCGTTCTTTAGGTTTTTTTTACCTTCCGTTTTTAATTATGCTTCTTAATTTTCTTTTCTGTTATAGTTATGTTCTGTTTTCCTTTTTAGTTATGACAGTTGTTATGTTTTCTTTCCTTTTCTTTACTTTCTCAGACTCATGTTTTGTTTTTTGTTTTCGTTTTTAGTTATGTGCTAATTGTTTCTCGTTCTCGCTCTTGGTTATGTTTTTTTATTATTTCGGTCTTTGTTTTGTTCTTTGCTTTTTGTTTTTCTTTGTAGTTATATATGTTTGCTTTTCACGTTTTTATTCCTATAGTTATGTTTCTGTTTTTGGTTTCTGTTTTTGGTTTCTGTTTTACTTATGGTAATTGTTTTTCGCATACATTCTTAGTTATGTTTTTGTTTTCTTTTTTGTTTTCTTTCTATGTTGTATGTTCTTTGTTTTCATTTATAAATATCTTTTTTCGCTTTGGTTTTCGCTCTTAGTTATGTTCTTTGTGTTTCGCTTTCGTTCTTAGTTATTTTCGTTCTTTTTTCGTTTTCGTCCTTATATTTTTCTTGTTTTTCGCTTTTATTCTTAGTTAAGTATTTTTCGTTCTTAGTTAAGCTCTTTTTCGCTTTTTTCTAAGCTATGTTCTTTTGTTTTCTGTTTTTAGTTAGATGCCTTATTTTCGATTTTGCTCGTAGTTATGTTTTTTTTAATCTTTGCTTTGTTCTATGTTTTTCGTTCTTAGTTTTGTTCCTTCTTTTTAGTGTTCGTTCTCTGTTTTTTCGTTCCTAATTATGTTCTTTGTTTTTATTTTTGTTTTAGGTATGTTCTTCTATATTTTCGTTCTAGCTATGTTCTTCGTTTTTCGTTTCTATTGTAGATATGTTTTTTTGTTTCGTCGTTCTTAGTTATGTTCTTTTGTTTTGCTTTTCGTTCTTAATTATGTTCTTTGTGTTTCGCTTTCATCCTTAGTTATTTTTGTACGTTGTTTTCATTTTCGTTCTTGGCTATCTTTTCTTGTTTTCGTTTTCGTTCATGGTTGTCTTTTTTCGCTGTTGTTTTTTTTAGCTATGTTCCTTCTTGGTTTTTCTAAGTTATGTTGTACGTTTTTCGTTTTTTGGTCAGGTGCTTTATTTTCGTTTTCGTTCTTAGTTATGCTCTTTTTGTTTTTGTTATTAGTTATTTTCGCTGTTTTTTTAAATTTATGTTCTTAGTTATTTGCTTTGGTTTTTATTTCTGTTGTAGTATTTGTCTTTCGTTTCCGTTCCTAGTTATATTCTTTCGTCGTTTCGGTATCGTTTTTGTTATTTTTGTGTGTTTCGATCTCGCACTTAGTTATGTTCTTTGTTTTTATTTTTGTTTTAGATAATGCTCTTTGTGTTTCGTTTGCGTTCTTATTTTTTGTCTCGCGTTTTTTGTTTTAGTCACGTTCTTTGTGTTTTTATTTTCGTTTATTTTCGGGCTTTTTTCAGTTGCCTGCTTTGGTTTTTATTTTCATTCCTAGTCTTGCTCTTTGTTCTTTGTTTTTCTTAGTTTTGTTCTTTACTTTTCGTTTTTGTTCAAAGTTGTATTTGCTTTGTACGTTTTCGTTCTTAGTTCTGTTTTTTGGTCTTCGATTTTCGTTTTCGTGCTTAGTTAATTGTTTTCCGTTTTTGTTCTTGGTTATGTTCTTTTTGTTTGTTTGTTTATTTTCATCTTAGTTATGTTCTTTGTTCTTTGTTTTTTCGTTTTCAGCTAGATGTTTTGGTTTTCGTTCTTAATTATGTTCATTGGTTTTGTTCTTTGACATGATTGCCTTTTGGATTTTCGTTCTTAGTTATGATCTTTTTGTTTTTGTTTTAGTCATATTCTTTGTTTCTTTATTTACGTTCTTAATTATGTTCTTTGTTTTTCGTTGCTGGTTTTAGTTTTGTTCGTTGCTTTCGTTCTTAGTTCAGTTCTTTCGTTTTGGTTTTGGTTTTTGTTACTTTTCCTTAGTCTTCGATTTTCGTTTCAAGTTGTTTTTTCGTATTTGTTTATGGTAATGTTCTTTCTGTTTGGTTTTTATCTTTGCTATGTTCCTTGGTTTTTTGTTTTTAGCTAGATGCTTTGTTTTTGTTTTCGTACTTAGTTATGTTCATTGTTTTTGCTCTTTGTTATGATTGTTTTTTGCATTTTCATTCTTAGATGTTCTTTTTAGTTGTGTTCTTTGTTTCTTTATGTACGTTCTTAGTTACGTTCTTTGTTTATCGTTTCTGTTGTAGTTATGTTGTTTGTTTTCGTTTTCGTTCTTATTAAAGTTCTTTCGTTTTGTTTTTAGTTTTTAGCTATGTTCTTTGTGTTTTTTCGCTCTTAATTACGTTCTTTGTTTTCGTGTTTGTTTTAGATAATGTTCTTTATGTTTTTATTTCGTTGTTTGTGTTTCGTTTTCGTTATTTGCTATATTCTTTGCTTCAGCGTTTTGTTTTAGTCACGTTCTTTGTTTCTTATTTTTGTTCTTAGTTACGTTCTTTGGTCTTCGTTTTTCATTTTCGTTCTTGTTTAATTTTTTCACTTTCCTTCTTAGTTATGTTCTTTCTGTCTGGTTTTATTCTAATTATGTTTTTTTCTTTTTCGATTTCGTTTTTAGTTAGGTGCTTTATTTTTTGTCGTTCTTAGTTATAGTCATTGAATTTGTTTGTAGTTATTTTTGAAATCATTTTTGTAGCGAGTTTTTTCAATGAATATTTCCCCAGCAAAACCCTCTTCTGACTTGGTGATGCTCGTGTACACATTTTCGCGTCATGTGAGATTGTACGTCTGTGTTTGTGTGGGGAACTTGGGGTGTGTGTGCCGTGTGGGCGCCGGTGTGTCGTACAGCAAAGTATACTGGATACGAGTACGCATCACTATGATATGTTACAAAAAAGACTCGTTTCTGGTAGTGTCGGTTTAATTGGGGCGTGTGTGGGCGCTGCAGTGTGTCGTGCAGCAAAGTACTGGATACGAGTGCGCATCTCTATGATATGCTACAAAAAATGACTCGTTTCTGGTAGCGTCGGTTCATTCGCCTGTCCTTTTTTTATTAGAATCTCTTACCCCTCCCTGTAAAGCTCTCTTCGCCTGTCTCCCACCTACATGTAGATCTATCTCACATGTCTTTGTCAGTTCAACTCTTCGTATAGTCTACTAACTCGTTATTATTTCCGCGATCAACAGTTCAAGAAATTCCGGGTCTCGCACGACCCTCGGGACCTTATACTGAGGCCCGGATAAGGACATGGCTGGCCTCCTCCTTTGCTGCCGGACCCTGGCTCCCCGGGAGAAGGCTCCTCTCCGGACCTGGTAGACTCGCATTGGACCGATGCTGTTCGATCGACGCAACTGATCGTAGAGATCAAACTCAAGACGCAGGACATCGTCAAACTGAAAAACGAAACAGAAACAATAAAGAGATTATAATATGATCGAAGAGCAATCAGAACAATATGGACATGCAGGAGATTATCATCATCGTCGTCGTCATAATCATAATAATCACAATAATCATCATAGCCTAATATGGAAATCTATGAAGTGTAAATTAATGTTAATACAGTGTTATATTGATGCGATGCAATGTAAAAGTTCGGAAGTTTATAATTAAGCACAACCATGTAAGAAACATCGAGGGTACAGTCATTGGTGTTCCTTGCGAGCATTCGAGTCCCTCGGGAGACACAGTGTTTACTGATGATGATGATGATGATGATGATGATGATGACAGTGCCGGCGTTAGCACCCCCCGCGCCCCCGGTTGGGGGGGCTCAAGTTTGAAAGGGGCCCCCGAATTTAGCTGTTCAATATAGGGTATACCTATTTGTGACTGTATATTTCTTACACAGGCGTATTCACTTGGGGCTCCCGGCCCGGTCTGTTACATGCCTCAACATAGGCCTACCATGACACTGCCATAGCAGACCTACTACAGATATCATACTGATTTTTGGCGTAAGAAGAGGCTAGCCATTTAAACAAATCAGACCAGTTGAGTCTACTTTCTCAAACACAGCGTTTAGCCTAGCTGTAACTTATTCTAAACACTAATAGAGTGAGGCCTCAAAATAAAACCTGGGTGAGGCCCCCAAATAAAGCCTGTGTTGGGACGTGTATGGTCTCAAGTTTGTAAGGGGCCTCTAGATTTAGGCGGTATAATTATACCTTTATAGACTGTTCATTCCTGAAACTATAGTTTCAGGAATGAATGGTCTTTAAAGAGGTATAATTACCGCCTAAATCTAGAGGCCGCTCCAAATTATATATTGACACAAAACATACCAAATAATATTACGCAAACCAATACAGCAATATTATTGTCCTTCAACCAAGGGCGGAGACTTAGGAGGAACAGAGGCATAGACCCCACAATTTGTGGTGGGAACGGATTCTTTATATTCTCCCAATATTTTAGAAATATTTCATAAATATTGTAAATATCTTCAGTGTTATCCACTGTATATCCATGATTATCGATTCTGTTAAGATGACAGTTTAAAATACGACCATTAGGCTAAAGCGTGGAAATCGAAAAATGAAACAAAAGAGAGGGGACATTTATTGAAGTCTTAAAACATATGTCTGTGAGCACTAAAATTATGATTTTTTTGTTGTTCGGATGACAGCTTCAAAATCAACAGCTACAGTAAACAAATTGCAAATTTTTGTAGCAATTAGGAGGTGTCGACACTCTGAAGTCCTAAGCCATGAATAACAGCATTGAAAAAATGGAACACTATATTGTCACGGTGACAGCTTAAAATTCTACCTGTAGGCCTACAGTGTGGAAATTTCACAAATTGTAACAGTTGAGAGGGGACATTTATTGAAGTATTAAACCATGTCTATCAGCTCTTAAATTATGAGAATTTTAAGATGACAGCTTAAGGTATAGGGGGCCTCAAGTTTTTTTTGGGGGGGGGGCCTCAGATACCCTAGCGCCGGTGTCGCGTGACAGAGTCTCCCCCCTAAAAGTCTCCCCCCGGAGACTTTATTTCGAAACAGATTCTCCCCCGGAGGATCTGTTCTAGAATAAATTCGCCCCCGGAGACTATATTCTGAAATAAAGTCTCCGTGGGGGAGAGAATATTTCCGTCGTCCACGAAACAAAGTCTCCCCCGTTCAGCGTAAAATTGGCTACAGTTGCATCAAATTTAGATATGAGCAGGTTAAACGGTTAGTTTACGTTGCCAGATTATATAACACGAAAACATATAATACTGTTACTTAAGAAAATTTCTTCCAATACAGAGTTTCAGCCAGGGGGAGACTCTGTTTCGGGGGAGACTTTGTATCGGGGGGAGACTTTATTTCGTGACACCGGCACTGGATGATGATGATGATGATGGTGGTGGTGGTGGTGGTGGTGGTGGTGGTGGTGGTGGTGGTGGTGGTGGTGGTGGTGGTGATGGTGATGGCGATGGTGATGGTGATGACGACGATGACAATGATGATGATGAGCAAAGTGGTAGTAAAGAAATATGAAAAATCAATTTTCCAGGGGTGCTATAGTGCCCCCTCTTGCCACTATGTGCGGGCGCCCATGGGAAGCATGAGGATTTGCACGTACACGTAGTTATAATTAAGACAGGAAATCTAAGTAGCTGGTTGTCAAACCTTCTTCTTCGTTTCATCGTCAAGTCTGGCTTCTGTTTCTTTGTGGTCGACTTCTAAGAAGAGCACATAATGCTTTGTCGTCGTCGTAGAATGGGAATCTACATGTGTGCAATTATGAACACACGTGAAAAGAATAAATCTAAACGTATGCTTGTCGCGATGATAGAATTAGACAAAGTAGGCTACAATGATGATATCCAGAAAGGAGAACAGAGCTCCCTAAAGTGCACATGCACTTTGCTAAACACGCACGTACACACATGCACCGACACGCACAAACACCCACACACGCACGCAAACGCACGCACACACGGACACATAGGATTATATTCGGCTGGTATACCAACCATATTCTCCACACACTTTTCAAAACAATTCCAAACACTTTTCAACTGCATGGTCACCTCTATGATACTGATGACATGCTTGTATACATTATCTAATTTTTACGGGTTTTTTCATTTCGTGGGGTGTTCAAACACCCAAAACACCCGGTCCTAGCTACGGCCTTGCAATAAGCTATATACGTTATATGCCTACAGGTAGGCCTATGCATGCATAGATATACAGGGCGAGCCATAAAAAGACCCACCCTAAGTTTTAAGATAATGTCTTAGTCAGACGTAAGAATATTTAAATCAAATTTTACAGGTTTACGATATTGGAAAGAAACCGTAGGTGGCGTTTTTATGACCCACCCTGTATATTTCGAAATGTCATGTTTATCATTGACTAATGAATAGCCGGTCGCTCCTCGATATGTTACAACTTGTTCAGTTAAGATTTATCAATTGGTGCATAGCGTTGAATTAGTTCTTTAAATTATAAATCAACCTGTTAGAGATGGAGGTACAAATAGATCTTCGGTGGCCGCGTATTCCAGAAGAACATGGCCCTCTAGTGAGTCGAAGACGCGACAGATTGCGCGGTAGAAGACGGCTTCCGGTGTCTTCTCCCAATAGAGATTCAACATCTGGCCAGATCTCACATATGCAACAGAGGCAACACAATATCCTTAAAAACGTGTACAAGTAGGCCACATGCCTGTAGAGTATTGTAGTTAATCATTTATAAAGCGCCTCTCTTGGATGAACCGTTCAGAGAGCTCCCAGTGCGTAAGCTCTCCGCTCCTATAATAAGCAGGCGCAGCTTCTTGTCGGCGCTTTCCACGCGATCGATATATGCAAGCGTCGCCGCCTCCGACATATTCGCAACGCGGCGCCACTTCATGGCGGCCGCAGATCGACCAACAGCATTATTATAATAATGCAAAAACTGCTATAGGCCCACTGTATAACTATAACTAACTATAACTATAGACCTAAAAAGCTACTGAACATTATATACCTATTTTTAGATATATATCTATATATATGCTTGTATTAACATTATTGAAAACGTATAATGTATGTAATTGACAAATCGCATAACGTGTAAATGTACTTGGTTGAGGTGATCATCTTCGATGAATCCTCGTAAATAAATCGTATTATCATCATCATCTTGTCCTCTGCCGGTCGCGAACTTCTATAACGCGTCGCCGTGCATTTTCTGTCGCTGGCCCAGCGACCTGGAATGATCGAGCTCCCTGTGGAACTAGCCTACGTCTAATGCCTAGACCCTTTGAGACTACGTTCTACTCTACATTTAAGACTGTTCTCTTTAGCCGTGGTTGGGTCGGGACTCGGGAGCGCTTCTGAGTAGCGACTGTTAAAGATGCGTGATATAAATGTCTGAAATGACTGAATGTCTGAAATGAATGAATGAATGAATGAATGAATATCTGAAATGAATGAAATAATGAAATAATGAAAGAAAGAAAGAAACAAAGAGTGAATGAATGAATGAATGAATGGATGGATGAATGAATGAATGAATGAATGAATGAATGAATGAATGAATGAATGAGTGAATGAATGAATGAATGAATGAATGAATGAATGAATGAATGAATGAATGAATGAATGAATGAATGAATGAATGAATGAATGAATGAATGAATGAATATGGCGAAGCATAAACGCACATAATTATAGCAGCAGAATTGGTTGAACTCGAAATGATGAGCATGCAGTTGCATAGATGCTGCGAGTCATTTTCACATAAATTTAGAACTGAGGCACCGCCTATAATAGTCTATATAATCGTGAACTCGTATATATATATATAGGCCTATATATAGGCTACCTCTATATATATATGAATTCGTATATGTATATATACTTTATATCGGCCGCATAGGTGCAATCACGTCCTAAAAGTTGGGGGGACCATAATGAATCACGTCATAAAAGTTGGGGGGACCATAATAATAAAATTAGGGGACCACTCAAAAGTTGGGGAGACGCGTCCCGTTGGTCCCATAGGGTGGTTGCGCCTATGATCTGCCCATATATAGGCTTATATACAGCCCTATAATGCTGTGATATCCATTTATTAAGATTTTCAGCCAACGCCCTCAATCCACTAAAAGTCATCCGGTCTCAAGGAATGCCATCTACTAAGCAAAATATTTTTTCGAGCTCATGTGCTTTTCCATCACCCTAGCAGCTGGGGTTTCCTGTCAATAGATTAGTCAGCCCTACTTCGAAGAATTTATTCGTTTCAGCACTGCATGCAGGCTGGGCGCAGTGACCTGAGTGGCAGGGCTTTTTTAACGTGCAGTTGTACACAAAATGTGCAGTTCTAAATTGATTTGTGCAGCTGTAGAAGCACTTCCATCACAAGTTCTGTGCAGTTAAAACTAGCCAAAAAGGTCATTGTCATCCGATTGGAAGTAATTTACCATGGAGGATGGGAAGGAAAAGAAGGGGTTGTGCAGTTCTAAAAATTCCTTAAAAACAGCCCTGCTGAGTGGGCGATAACATAACGCGGGGGGAGGGAAGATATCTGACAAAAAACTGAACTGGGATCGGGTTCTTTAAATCATCAAGTCTTCCCATCGCTGTCTTAACCAATTACTGCCAGCCATAAATTCAAAATAGTGTAAAGGAACACACATTTGAATCGCGTACGATCGTACACTGTATTCGGCCTATTTTGCTCTCGCCCATATTTAACTGTCGGTTTTATTTCCAAAAATCGCACGCACGTGTAGGTCAACACGTTAAGCTGCTAGCTCTAAAGCTACGGTTTTTACTCTATATTTACACTTTAAAAACCTTTCATAAAATTGTTTCGTTTCCAGTTAATATTGTGCCACTTTTCCACTACTGTATGCGTTGTTTTTGCCACGTGCAAACAGGCTATACAGAGGTTACTTACTAGCTGGGCTTGGCGCATAGACCCTAAATTATAAGAAATGTAGGCTGTTGTAGGCACGCAGCCTGATGAACATTGGGCACTAAGAACTTGGGTTCATTCTCTCTATATAACAAAAAAAATGATCGAAGAATCCGACTTCAATTAAAATGTCATTGTTTTACACGACTCGACGAAAGTTCCATGTGGGAAAAAATATTGAAACCAAATTCGGAGTAGTTCAAGGTCGTTTCAACGTAAGAAAAAATTGAATTTAGACAAAAATCAAATACCGTAAAAATTGGGAACGATAGTCTTGGCAGACAGAACGGAAAGTGAGACAGAATGAAAGGATTTTAATTCGATTAGTTTCAAAGATTATTTGGCTATTCAAAGAAATTGCGTTGTGCACATTTCGTCAAATTGAATATCACGGGCACAAATATACAGTCTCTTACCTGTGGACAAACTCATAAGTTGGACAGTCATTGAGGAAGCCGACTATCCTGACGACATCACCCATTCGGTAGCGATAGAGACCCGTCTGAGAAGTGTACACGATTTCATACGACTCGTTCACGCGCACCTACACCATTCAGAATATTCATGACATAAGGACGAAATGTAGTGTCAAGAGTACTCTAGAGTTTATGCACACAAAGTGTCCTAGCTTCAATAACGTCCACAAGTAGTGATAGGACACAGTCGTAGGAAATTTCAAGTCCATTTTTGGCGAACTTGGAATATATTTTCACGCCTGATTTTGTGTTAAAATGTATAGGTGTTACCAATCAATAGCTTGTGGAAAATAACCCAACATTGTTGGCATCATTGAAGATGACCGGGGCCAAGAAACTCTTAACCCTGTCAACTTGCCCCCACTTACCCCTATTCTATGCGTGGTGAAGTAGAATATACAGTCGCATCACTACTCCTTCAGCATATGAATTGAACCGGACTGCTGCTTCTCTGACTAATCGCATTTTTATCTGGAGACTGGCAAGGGCGTAACTTTCCTCCAGAAAGTGGTGGTGACCATTTGTCTGCTCACTAAATTTTCCTTTCCCTCTCTCTATCCTCACCTTCCGCTATGATGAGCATCCCTCCCCCAAATTGAATTAGTATACCTTGTCCGCCACTTTCGGTCACTCGCAAAGTCGCACGTGAACAGTAGGCTACAAACCGCTACAGTCATGTTAAAACTTTTCTGTTATGAATTTGATAATAATTATGAACTTTTACAGAAACTCGGTTTCCTAATTTCAAATCCAGACTACAACCAAATGAATCGCACGTTGTCCACTTATAAAACCAAACTTAAAGAAAGGCCAGGGCCGCAGAGTCTAAATCTGTTTGGAAGTTAGTGTGGGACAGGCAAACTTACCCCCCCCCTCCAGGTGGAGGCGATTATGCTTCCGTTAAGAAGTCGTCTATAGGGCCTATGTTGGGTATATTGAGGTCAGTTACTACAGTATATGACCTGAGTAGGTTAGTGACAACAATTTTCTCCCTTCGGTCGGGATATCAGGATAGCCTGAGCATGTCTCAAACCAAGATAAAGGAGAATGGTTCCGCGGTGGGCTTGCAACCTACCCGGGTAAATAAAAACTACGCATCAGGCACTGGTTATGAGCACAGTGCTGTACGGATCTGATACGTGGCACATGACGGTAACAAACAGGAAAAGACTGGAGGCAGCACACCAAAGGTGGCTGAGACGGATTATGTGTATCATGGCTGGACAAGATAACAAACAAACTCATAAGAGAATCGACGAGACAAGAGGATATGGAAAATATCATTAGAAAAAAGATTGAGGTTTATGGGGCATATTGTTCACATGGACGAGGGTCGAAGAGTCAAACTGGTGATGTTACGGATTGCTGGAAGAAGAAGGATGAGAGGAGGACCACGAACGAACTGTCAGAACACCATCAAAGGTGATTTAAGATGTCTGGGGATGTCATGAAATGAGGCTGAAGAACTGGCGATGAACAGGGAGGAGTGGAGGAAGTGCATTGTCCGATATGCAGACATGCACGGGAAGGACTAAGTAAGCGCTGCTGCGCATAGGTTCAGACTGCAAGAAGCAACAATAAGTCTACTAATAGGCTAATACCAGTAGTGCTAAAGATGTGACAATTACCAATCGCCAATATCCAAAGGAATCGAAGGTATAAGGTCAATGATAAACTGGAAAATTCAGTCAAATAATGCACAGTATATTGTTATAGCCTACAGGCCTATCAAGTAGGCCTATTCACTTTGATGCGATGTTTATTTCTATTCTCAATCCTACCTATTTCTCTATCTATTTCCTCCTCTGCCTCTTGATTTTGAGAATGAATAGCTTAATAGCGGAAGACAGCCAAAAGCTTTCATGCTACAAAAATATTATTTGTACGACCAAAAAGTGGTGGTGAATTTCACCACCACTTCTAAAAGTGGTGGTGACTGGACACCACCGTCACAATAGAAAGTTACGCCTATGGAGACTGGACTCAGATCTTCCTTTGACCCTCTGGTTCAAATCAAAGTTACCTACATGTCGTACGACGCACAGCACACGCGACTAAGCGGATGCCCAGCGCTGTGATTTAGCCCAAAGAGGCGCTTTAGAAATTTGTAAGTTAATAAATTATTACTATTATGTTTTTCAATAAAGATTCATTACTATGACAACGCTTCTACTTGGATTAATCAAATGAAATTGTAGTCAAAATGTATACGATCTGATGATTTATTCGCTCATGATAATAATTATGAACTTTTACAGAAACTCGGTTTCCTAATTTCAAATCCAGACTACAACCAAATGAATCGCACGTTGTCCACATTTTTAGTGGAGAAGAGGGTTTTCGGTTTCAGGCGAAAGAAAGAAGACCATAATAATGTAGGCCTATGCCTCTTTTGTGTCGCAATTGTCGATTATGTACATGACATATGATTCAATAGTCCTATAAGTATATGCCTATAAATGGTAACTGCACCCGCAAAATCCCAGTCTTAGTAAAAGAAACATTGTACATACGGGTCATTGAGGGAAAATATGCATATACATATATAGGCACGCGAGCAGCAGGCGACATTGGGCACAGTATGAATGACACGTAGGCTATTATGGGATAACAACCTAATTCTATCACATCTTGCTTTCAGTTTATTATTTCCTCCAGGCCGTCTTTACAGGGTATAGGCTACCCTTCATCTGCAACCCACATCTAAATCTGGATGCCGCCAGATGTGCTTTAAGGAAGAAGGACACCAGCGAAAGCGATGCTTGCGTTTTATTCTATTGTATCTGACCATTTATAAAGCGCTTCTCGCAGCAAGAGCCTTTCAGAAGCGCTCCCCGTGCGTTCAACCCCGAGAAAAAAGGCAAGTTTTTAGACGAGAGAAAGACGAGGGTACACTACCAGAGAGGATGGCAGAGCGAACTGATGGGGGGAAGCCCGTTCCATATATAGGGAAGGACTAATGCAGGCAAATGATCAGGATTGAACCATGGCGGTCCTGACTCGGGGGACAAAGAGGTCCTGCCGATCAGAGGACCTAAGAGGACGCAGCGAAGTGGCAGAATGGGGGCGAAGTATATAATATGATCACACAGATACTTCGGAGCAAGACCCAATTGAGACTTAACTTCACTTAAGGACCAAAATCAGGACTTTAAATTGAATACGGGCCGAGAGTGGAAGTCAGTGAAGTTGTTTAGTCATGAATGTAGAAATGTGGGAGAATCGAGGAAGACGGGCAATGAGACTAGCAGCAGCATTGAGTACAGATTGCAGAGGAGCTAGCCGAAACTTATGCAGGCCATAAGGACAGAATTATAATAGTCAATCCGAGAACATACAAAAGCATGCACAATTGAGGTAAAGATCGACGATGAGACAGATTTGCGAATAGCCTTGAGACGCCTTAGCTGGAAGTAGGAAGAGCGAGTAAATGCCATGTGTTCCTCTATTTGTTAATTGTAAATTAAGACCGTAGTCCGTAGACTTCAATTAATCATTCCTGTTTGATTTACAATTATTAGGCCTATATTAGATACGATTACAGATCAAACCTGATGTGCGAGCACTGTTTCCGGTTGATCTTCATCCAGTCTCCTCTCCTCAATGAACTCAAAGAACCCGTAATCTGGAAGTAGTGTATAACGTTGTTCGTCATCGGCGTCTTTCATGCTGCATGATGACGTCATGGCATTGATGCCAAAGAACCCTTCGCTGGCCGCGTGAACGGGTGATAGTTGTCTAACCCCTCGCATGTGCATACTCCCCAGGAGACGGGCGTGGTGAGCAAACGCTCCACTTGTGACCATTCGCACCAACTTTAACCGTGGCCACACCCTCATTGCAATTCCACTGAATCCTTTCCGGAACTCGTCCCTCAGCCGACTGGCGCGGTCAGGCTGTGGGCGGAAGTGACCTCTGAAGAAGGCGCGCAGTTCTTCCGGTATGGGTTCCCCGTCGCTGTGGACTTGACTGAGAGTTCCGGTTTCTATCTCGTCGCAGATCATCATCCAGTGGCTATCGATGTAGCGCCAGAAGGAGTAGACGAGTGTGGAGAACAACGCCTCCATCCGCCCCACATCCTCTTCCGCCAGTCCATAGATGGCGTGCAAGTGAAGCGCCACCTGCTCGTCAGTGACGTCGTACACCTCGCGCGGTGCGACGGAATACGGAGGGACGCGTCCGATGTGTGCGCTGACCGGTCCGAGCGGCAGTCCTGATGGGGACCGGGTTGTCTCAGACCGGTAGCCAAGGGCAAGGACCCTCTGAAGATCAAGGCCTGTGATGGACGCCTGGCGGAGGCACATCAGCGGACCTACCTCTCTGACGGCCATCGTTCGCGTGAAGGAAGTCAGCGGAATTGTCTTGTTCTTGCCCGTCGTTCCGGAGGAGGTGGCGAGGAAGACGACGGGGTCCGCCGTCAGAACATCCCTGCTGTCTTCGCGGTTGACGATCTCGCTTAAGTAGGGAGCGTAGTCGGAGTAGACGGTCAGAGGAACCTTCTGGACGAAATCCTCCGAAGAGATGATCCCAAGGAAGTCGTGATCGAGACCGTACTTCGTATTGCGATTTCTACAAAGTATCTGGCGAAGGATGCGGTCCTGTGTGCGGGCGAGGACCTTGGAGGACGCAATGAGTCGTCTGTAGGCGGATGAGCCACGACGGATGAGCAACAGCTGGATGAGGTACTGAGAGATGAGGGTCCTGAGTGTGTGTGATCCAGCTGGATTCTGAGAGGCCACGTGCAAGACGACGAATGATAGTGACGTCAGTACGAGACAGAGACACGCTGTGTCGTATACACACAGAAATAAAATCAGATGAGGTTCATGCCTTCTCGTCTATTAATGACGTATAGATGTTTAGACCATAGCAAAAAAATTAAAACGGAATAAAACGTTGTTTTATGGAAAACAAAAAAAAGCGAAAAACCGACAACAAACGAAAAACTACAAATAATTGGTCTTTTTATATTTTGAACTACAGTTCAAAATTGAAAACCGTGTTTACGCAATTTAATTTTAATCAGCCAGCAAGTAACACAACTTACACCAAGTAGGCTAAAAGCCTAAAACAGTCAAATAGTTACTTGAATTAGCGGAATCTTTTACAGTAAGCTTCGGAGACAGTTAAAAAAAGGTATCTATAATTGCAAACCTAAATCGATAAATATGATCGTATAAAAAAACGGGAGGAAAACGAAGCAAAAGATATAGGCGGAGTTTATCAGGGGCTAGGGAGGCTAAGCCCCCAAGAAGACCCAAATTCATTTTTACCGTGTAGAACTGTAGATGGTATCTTTTCCCGGGTTTAGTCCCCCCCCAAGAAGGTTTTAGCCCCTCCAAGAACGGAAGCCAAACTCCTCCCATGAAAAAACCGACAAAACGGGATTTTTCTGAGAAGAGTAAAAAACGAATAAAAAAGTTTTTACACTAGGTATTGGACCTTCATGCTGGAACAGTCTTCACGAGACTATCATTCATGTATCTCATGAAATATTCTCCATTATAAGTCGCACTTGCTTAAAATTAAAACTGTCGGGCCGACGGGCAGGTATAAGTACGTTAGGAGCACGTTCGTGAGGTTATTATAAAGCGATATATATATCCATATATATATATGTCCATATACAGGCCCGCCGACAGAAATTCCGGGCCCCTGGGCAGAGCAATCACGGGCCCTCGAGCAAATTTAAATAAAAACAAATGAAAAAATTGGATG
Source organism: Lumbricus terrestris (assembly GCA_949752735.1). Lineage (NCBI taxonomy): Eukaryota > Metazoa > Annelida > Clitellata > Crassiclitellata > Lumbricidae > Lumbricus > Lumbricus terrestris. The sequence goes on from OX457037.1 coordinate 50,908,513, forward strand.
CAAGTATTTTTTAAAGCTATATATTTTGTGTTTGCACTGCATGCTTGAAACGTGAAACGAACCGCTGTTTTAAAATAGGTTTTCTAGTAACAACCCGTGGTTTCAAGAAATTAGTCAGGGCTGATAAAAAGGATAACAAAACGTTTCCTGCTGACTTGTAGCTTAGAATTACTAGTTTAAATTTACGAAGTTATCGTAGTTTTAGATGTGTTTGAACCTCGATCGCATTTATGGACTCACCTGTTGCGATCGTCTTGAGATGAGAGCCGTCTGAAATCGACTTTAAACTTATGGAAGCGATGTAAATTGCACTCAGAAAGAGTGCAAGACCAACAAAAATACATTTCTTTGACAATGTCATTCTCTTCATTGTAGCGGGTTCTTCCGATCGGCTGCAATGTAGGGTTAGGCCTATACCCCGAAGGCCGTTTCCCCAGTTTACTTCACATTAGCGCAGCGTAGACCTATAGGCTTCGGACTCGTAACGCAAAGCAGAGTTCTTTAATTGCTTAATTTCTTTGATCTGTGAACTATAATTGAAAGTAAATGCAGGTCAGCTGAAGCGTTCAGTAGCTATTACTCCAATAGTAGTTCCGTTCCCGCCTTCTTTTTCTTCTTCTTCTACCGCGCTCATTCCTCTTTCTCCATTCTGAGTTAGTCACATGTCGGTCTTGCTCGGGGTCAAAGATAACTGGAACGGTCGACTTGTAGGTTCTATCAGTTCACGTAACCTACTTAATTCGGGAGGTCTTGTTGACAGCGAACGCGTAAACAATTTTTTTAGCTTGGGAACCGAAAGTTGTCCCATTGCTGGAGCAGCGGTAGCTATATGCCTATAGTGTGTTTCAATATGGTGTTATAAATTAATTTATGCTATAGTTTTGTACGCAAACTTTAGGCCAGAATAATCGTCATTATGTCAATAAGCTTATATATCCTTCAGATGTTAAAGTTAAGCTTATCTATTTTAAATTGCTAACATTTCTAATGGATGAAAATGTTGACACTGTGACACTGAATGCTGTTTAATTAGTGTAAGCCCCAGCCCCCCTCTGTGACTGCTTACAACTCCACGAGTCACCACTCCAACAAAGATTAGAGTCTGACTAATTTTATTATGTACATTCAGACATATATATATATATATATAGACAAACAATATAAACTCCTCCTATTATACAATTTGATTGGCTATTTCTAATGTTCTGGTGTCCAATCATTACCTATTCTATGACATGATATATATCTAATAATAAGTTAATCCATCATATTTATAGTGAACGACACGCCCCTATCAGTTCATGTGTATACATAATGACAATTAGTTTCTAACTATTCTCAAATTCTAAATTCCACCGATCTAAATCTACGATTCTACGTCGTTCCATATGGCTCTTCGTTAATTCTTTGGCCAAACAGTGAATGGGATTTTCCCCCCTGGGTTTTCTTTTGCATAGTAAGACGCCCGATGATCGACAGGTTTTATGAGAGCAATACCGGTAGGCATAAGCCTACATACATGCAGTTGCGTATGTATAGCAACTTAGCCATGGGTTTTTGGATACTTTCAGCTTGGAGCCTTAGGCCTCTCTCTCTCTCTCTCTCTCTCTCTCTCTCTCTCTCTCTCTCTCTCTCTCTCTCTCTCTCTCTCTCTCTCTCTATATATATATATATATATATATATATGTATATATATATATACACCCAGTAACGCGAGAGTTACGAGACTAAGGAATGAACTTGATAGGATAGCTATACAAAACTATTTTAGGTAAAAAAGGTAAAAAGTGTTATGCGCATCATATATATGTAGCCTATTTGTACATTCAACTACATTGTATATGCAAATGTATATGTGTGGCAGAGTTGTATATGTATTTGTACATTGTATATCTATAGGCTATAATATTTTTATGTATGTGTATGTGTATTTGAATCCACGTGCGTGACCTCAACGCACCGCATGCAGTGCTTTGCACAACTGGGACTCAAAGTTCACTGAGGCGACCTTAACGACTAAGTCTTCGCACTATTACCCTAATAGCCTAAGCTGCATGCCTAACGGACGTCGTATAGGCCTATAGGTTTCAAAGATGCTCGTCAGCTACAGTAACTGACTGACAGATAGGCCTATATATATTCTTGAAGCCTTCACAAGTTCCGTATGGAATGTGGGTTTTGTAGTTTTTAGAATGTGCTTTCAATAAGAACTCCAGGTGGCCTACTGATATTTCAAACCTTCAACAGTGTATACGTAGGCTATGCTGCTGGCCTGCTGCGCACGTACATTGGCATCTCGGTCGCCCTTGCTTTATGAAGTCACTCGGCTGGAAGTGAAGTGAACATAATTTGTAATTTTGAACGTTTGTACAAGCCTTGACCAAAGATAGGCTACAGATAGCCTATAAATGTACGTATATGAGCACTTGTTATAGCGCCCTTCAAGATTCTACTCAGAGGCGCTCCCGACCTAAGTCAAAGTTTCACAACGATGCGCGCGAAGGAATTGCTCAGGTCCCCACGCGGCGGCGCGAGGTGGATTCGAACCCGAAACCTTCCGACTCCAAGGTACCGAGCATAGATTAACTCTATACACCACCGCGACCCACAAATTAACTAAGTAGGCTATATAGCCTACAAAGCGCATGTGAACAACGTCAATCCTAATAATTATTATTAGCATCATCAGATTCTTTGCGGTGAAGAAACAAGAAATAACTCTGCCAGTGTTTCGAATGCCATGGCATAAAATTCTTATGGGTCTTTTTTATGTGGGATTCATGTCGGCAGGCTAAAAAAAGACGAAAGTAGGTTACAGCAACACAAAGCAAAATTTGTCGCTCTGTCCCTCGGTCTATCCGGCCCTCTAACTACCACCTCAATGTTTTGCTGTCTCTTTGACTGTCATTCCGTCTCTTTGTGAACGCACTCCCGCTGACCTCCAACAGACATCTTTCGCTGCAGTGACAAAGTTCACTGAGTGTCACGTGAGAAATCTTGCAATGCGAATGGCAAATAACAGAAAGAGTTCAATGGTCGAGAGATGTAGATTGTGGGAACTGGATAACAGCGTCTCAGCAGGCAATTATAGCCTACTTGGCAAAAATCTAGATCGCATATTCAACATTATAGAAGCAAATGATCTCAAGACGAGCGCCATGCATCCTAACAAATAACCAGATTAAAAAAATCATAAAGCGCATGCTCGTATGACAAATCTCAGAATAGAATATAGTACTAGGGCGAGAGGGATCCCGTAGGCCTAACGCATTTCCGGTTTTAAAACACCATAAACATGAATATATTGTTCTGCTCAGGATCCATCATGCCCCAAGAGTCCATATTGCTCCTAGTTCCCCTATACAGTCAGACAGATGAACAGATATATAGACAGACGAGTATTATAATTAAGTGTAGACCTAGCCTCGTGGTGAGAACTGACGTGTAGTTGAGGGGTTCAAGTCTGCTGTGGTCTTTCTTAGAACCTCATCGTTTTATTTTCAAGTCCAACTTCGTGCCCTGCATGATCCATTAGTCATTTTTCTACAATTCTCATACTGCTTAGCCAAGGACTCTGTATACACAGGACTGGTTTCATCTTCTTTATGGTCGCCTTGTACAGGTTTTTGGACGATATTCGGAGTTCAGGAAATCTCCAAATCTTATTTACAAAATAAAAGCATTCAATTGGCTACATCTATGAAAGCAGATTAATGAATAATTATGTTTGCAAAAATAAATAAATGCCTTTGAAGATTCTAAACATGATCTTTTGGCGATAGAAACGGAATTTTAAGTGGAGCGCCATCTATCGCTGAGAGTGAAATCATGACCACAATATGTTCCCAAGTAACCTAGCCTATCCTTGCTGCTTAGCCTACATGGAGTAAAGAGTAAAGACATATTATATTTATGGGCTAAATAAAACAAAGGTCAGATAAGTTGCACACTCGATCAGAAGGTCGCGAATGGAGCTTTTTGAACGAGAAGCAGATCGCAGATGACGAATGATAGAGTAGACAGGGACGATACATAACACACATATGCACCCTTCTTTAAAAACCATCCAACCACAGAGACTTTGAATCCGGACAAGGCGTAGCCTACGTCACGTGACCTAAACACACGGACATCAATCACTTGCGCCTTTCGTGCAAAATAAAAAGTGTCATCACTCATCAGTAGCTCGTTAACTGATCAGTCATTTCTGTCAAAAGACTAACCGTTATCATGATAAATTATGATAATCATGGCATCATATGGGAGAATAGTGTAGACATAATATCAGGGTATATAGGCTAATAGGATAAAATAGGCCAACGACAATCGTTACGCATTTTGCGTTGCTCATTACTGCATTATTGTATTGCATTCATGGGACCCGCACATAGGGGCAAGAGGGGCTCTCCCTCCCTCCCTCCCTCCCTCCCTCCCTCCCTCCCTCCCTCCCTCCCTCCCTCCCTCCCTCCCTCCCTCTCTCTCTCTCTCCCTCTCTCTCTCTCTCTTCATCCCTCCATCCCTCTCTTCCCCTCTCTCTTTCTCTGTCTCTCTCTCTCCAGTGGTGGCGCCAGGATTTCAGTTTCGGAGGGGGCTGAAGCCTCGATCGCGGCGAAAATTTTCCATTTTCGCCGCCAAAATTTCTGACGACCTATTTTTTTAGTCGTCAGCCGAAAATCGTGGATTTTTCAATGTAAAAAATTCGGATGGCCCTTTTTAGGGGAGGCTGAGCCTCTTGTAAGGGGGGGCTTAGCCCCCCAGACTCCCCTAGCGCCACCACTATCTCTCTCTGTCTGTATCTCTGTATTTGTCTCTGTCTGTCTATCTCTCTCTCTCTCCCGGCCCTCACTCTCTCTCGGTCTCTCTCTCCTCCCTCCCTCCCCCCTCTCTCTCTCTCTCTGTCTGTCTGTCTGTCTGTCTCTCTCTCTCTCTCTCAATCTCTCCTCCCTCTCTCTCTCCCTCCCTCTGTCTGTGTCTGTGTGTCTGTGTGTCTGTGTGTCTGTCCGTCTGTCTGTCTGTCTGTCTGTCTGTCTGTCTGTCTCTCTATCTCTCTCTCTCTTTCGTGACCTGTTGGTCATTGTAAAATTTTAACACCTTGACACGGTCTTCGAGATCGGTGGTTAGAAGAAGATGCAGCGTCCATGGCAGACCCAACGTCCCATCCTGGTACTATGTGAAGAACGGCATATTCATTCGCTAGGTGGCAGAAGTGAATTGATGTCATGACGCAATCTTGGTTTTACAAATGTACGGCAAAACTTTTACCGTACATTTATTTGAATTTTCTGTTAGCTGCCGCTGGCGCTTTGCTGATGTGTTGCTTGACTCGGGTTCTGCTAAAAATAAAGATAGCCCCTCCCACTTCTGGCTTGGCCGACCAGAAGTGATCCAGTACTTAGGCCATTAGTTAAGTTACCGAACCCACTGCTGTAAAGCCGATCTGCGTGTCGTGCTACAGTGGGTCGTATTTCGTATAACATGTACTTGTGATCGTTTTGCGGTATGTCAGATTGAGTTATTAAAAAGAAATTATTATTATTATTATTATTATTATTATTATTATTATTATTATTATTATTATTATTATTATTATTATTATTATTATTATTATTATTATTATTATTATTATTATTATTTGATTCACATCTCTCCTGCTCAAACAACATCTCCAAACTCTTCCAATTCTGCTTCATGCATATCCATGACCTTTACCGCATCCGACCAATGCTCGATTTCCACACCCTCCACACACACCCACACACCCCCTGTAGCGGTTGAATGCTTCTTGCCAAACTAAACCTATTAAACAATGCTATGTATAATGATTAATGTAGGTAAGAATTAAGTTAGATAATTGGTGGCGTATTTAGAAATATATTTAATCATAATTTGTGGCTTAACATAATAATTATCAATAATGATGAAATCAACATGCGCTACAACAATTGACTAAACATTACGGAGCGGCGGAAAGCAGCGTTAACGAAAGCAGACGGTAAACACGTTGGCAGACGACAGGCAGTCATTGACGGAGCTGAGCAAGGCGAGGGTCGGAAAGATATTTCGAGCGATGGCGTCCGTCGGCAATTACGGAGCCATTCGTTGGTAATTCGAATATCTGGAACTTGATTTATGGGTGTGGAAAGCGACACGTTGTCGACTTGTCCCACTGTCGAACTTTGAGACGTTTGAAGCGAAGTTCCGAGGCGAAGCGAGTGAACTGTGCGAAGCAGTGTGACTCTTGGCGACGATTTGCGAATTGGTCGAACGTTGAAGTTGGGATCGAACTCTGAAGCGATCCGTGGTGAAACATTTGCAGCAAGACGAGGAGGAAGAATCGGTTGAGCGACGGGTGAATTCCTATGCTCGACGAAATCCGAGGAAGAAGGAGAAACACGCTGGGTTACTGTTCCAAGCTACAGTATCCATCGACCAAGCAACTACCAAGAAATCTGGACTGACGGCAAGTGAGAAGATCGTGACCTTCTTCAACTTTCCCTTCAATCCATTCCCGCGGAAGTGAAAAGCATTTCTACATCCACCAGAAAGGACGATGTGGAAAGATAAGAAATATACATAATATTATTATAATTAATACGCCACAAATAGGTAGATAAGATTCTTTTCTTTGAATTGCATTTATTGACTGAAATGTTATTTTACATTATATCTTTATATGAATCACAGTCTCATTTGTTCTAGGTCGTAGGTTGCTATTATACCATTATTCACCCAACAGCCTCTGAGCATAAAGTTCACCTTCAATATTCTAGACTTAATAAATCCTGAATATAGGGGGTAGTGACAATAGTGGGGGCCCGTCCGGGATAAAAGTCAGTAAAGATTTAAGTCAGTAAAGATTTGAGTAAGTAAAGATTTAAGTCATTAAAGATTTAATTCAGTAAAGATTTGAGTCAGTAAAAAACTGTCTTTTGAACAGTATTAGAAAAGCTTTGAACAATTATAGCTAGGAGATTGTTAGAGACTAAATCTGAAATTGTAGATTGAAGATACTGCAGTAGGTTGTATGAACTACTAATCTCTAATAGTTTAATAGATTAGTTGTTGTTGTGAACTGAATTGACACTTTGCAGATTTGAACAATTTCTATTTGTTAGAAATTTAAATAGCGCACATTGTTGCCAATATTTTTGTCATAAGTTGCTAGTCAGCAAGTAAGACAGTAAGTATGTCTGTCAGCGATTTTGAAGCTTGGTTAGAAATTGCCAAACGGATGAACATGGAAGGTGTTGAACTTAATACATTCGTCAGAAAGAGACTGGCTGAATGGAGACAAGAAAGAGCAGTTGACAAAAAGATTGCAAAAGAAGCAAAGCTAGCTGAAATAGAAGCAGCAGCAGAAGTAAAAAGACTTGAATGGGCAGTTGTACAAAAACGAGCTCAGATAGTTGAGGCTGAGACAAGGAAAGCAGAGGTAGAGGCCGAAACAGCTGCAGCATTAAGACGAGTTGAAGAAGTAGAAGCAAGAGAAATTCGCTTAGCTACAGAGGAAAAGGAGATTCGTGAAGCTGCGGATTTAAAGAAACAGATCCGTGAGTTGCAGTTAGAACTGAAGAAAATGGAGACAAAAGTGAGAATGCGTGAGGACGAATTCAGCGGAGAACAGATTCGAGACAGTGGAAGCACATTTACAATGGCCGGTGACAACCCACTGCAAGTGGATCGAAATGGGAATAATAAAGTGATGAAGGACATCAAATTTCCCATCTTCAATGAGAATAAGGATTGTTTGGATGATTATCTGTTGAGATTTGAGCGAACCTGTGTTGCATATGAAGTTAAAAGAGAAGTTTGGTCGTTGACGTTAGCTAGACATTTGGAAGGCAGAGCACTGGAAGTATACCAAAGGTTGTCTGCAGAAGAAGTGCAAGATTATGAGTGTTTGAAGACTCAGCTGTTGAAGAGATTTCAACTGACTGAAGGTGGTTACCGAAACCGGTTCAAAACCAGTAAAATGGAATCCGGAGAGACACCTTCTAGTTTTGTACATAGATTGAGAAGGTACATGCAGCAATGGTTAGCACAAGCGGGATTTGAAAGAACTTACGAAGGAGTGGAAGATCTATTGTTGAAAGATCAGTTTTACCTGACGTGCAGTACTGAACTTCGTATGTTTATAAAAGAGAAGGGTAAAATGAGTTTGAAGGACATGTTAGTTTGTGCGGAATCACACATTGAAGCACACGGTTACAAGTACAGCGAGCAGTCTGTAAAACCAGATGTGAAATTCCATAGCGACAGGTTGAACGGTAGACCGTTTGAACACAGACCCAAGGAACAGTCTGGGTACAATTTAAGCAGAGGAAGAAATGATGTGAGAACAAATCAGGGTACACACATGAACAGAGGGTTCAGCAGGGAACGTGAACATGCTGCTGAACACAAGGTTACCTGTTTTTCCTGTGGGGAATATAATCACAAAGCAGTTTCCTGTCCACATAAAAACAGAGGAGTATAGTTAAACACACTGTAGCAGCAGTGCAAATATTTGAGAATCGAACACACCGGAGTATGCAAGAAAGTGAAATGCAGAGAATAGGTGATGTTGTTGGAAAAGAACAAGGTGAACACACCAGAATGCCACCTACACATATGCACATGGCAGCCAGTGTCATGATGACAAGAGCCGCTGATGATTGTATCAGTCTAGATGATGAAAGTGAACATCAAGTAACAGTTAATGGGATCAACAATGTAAAATGCATGTATGACACAGGCGCAACCTGTTGTATTGTTAAGCGATCATTGATAAATGTCGAAGCATTAACTGGAGAAGAAACATATTGTATGTTAGGGGATGGAAGCGTGAAACGCTTTCCCTTAGCCAAAATACATTTAGAGAGTGAACACTTTAATGGCGAAGTGCAAGCCATGGTAATGGAGCAACCGGTGAAACCAGTGATAATCGGGAAAATCAAAGGTTTGAAATACATGGTTAAAAATGAGAGAACCGAGAATGCAACAAATGATAAACCGAAAGAAACTTGTGAGAATAATACTGAAATGAAGAACAAAGGAATATTAACAAGAAGAACAGAACATGAGAAACCTTTTCATGTGAAGAAACCAGTAAGGTTCACTGATGATGTAACAAAAGATAAAGATGATACAGATAACAGGAAATCAAGTTTTAACAAAACGAAGAAGAAGAACTTCAGAAATAAACCATTGAGATTGGTAGAGACGCATGATAAATATTTAATCACAGGTGGAAGAAGTGAATTGAATAATAGTCGTGTAAATCAGAATAAATGGTGGAAGCAAAGAGAAGACTGGAGAAATAGGGAGTATAGAGATAAGTCTAATGAGACTCAGTCAAGAAGATCCAATGAGTGGATGTATGGAAGATACAAAGAGAATCCAAATGTGGATAGGAGAAATACAAGGTGGAACATGGGTGACACAAATAGGTGTAACTGGAAAAACTATAGACATGTGATGAGAGAGTCTAGTAGTGATTATGGAGTTAGGTATGAGAGACCTAGTGATTTAAATTGGAGATTTAGAAGTGGAAGAGATGAGAATAGAAGTCGTGGAAACCATTGGAATAGTAGACCATGGTACAGAAGAGAACAAGGCAATAATTCTGGAAGAAGACAGAATGAGAATTGTAGAGGATACAATTATACGAGTAAATGGAAAAGTAGGTTACGGAATGACAGAGAATGGTCATGTCCTAACAGTAATGTTGAAAAGTGGAAAAGTAGTGAAGACTACAAAAGAGAATGTGGAGAAATGCAAGATGTCGAGACAGTGGCATGCATTTCAGCAGTTGTACATGATGGAAAAGTAGGAGAAAATGAGGAAGAAGAGATACTGAACTCGTATGTCAGTAAACAAAATGAAACAGAAGATGTTAAGTGGAAAACTGATGTTGAAGCAGATGCATTGAGTGTTGAAGAGGAACACACAGATGAACTAGAAACAAGAAAGGGCATTACGTTGAATTTGTACAAGAAGGTGAAAAGAGATACCGGTAGAATATTAGAAGTAGAAAGGAGGAATTATCAAAGCAGGAGAAAAGATGCTGTAGATAGAAGCTGACAGAAGCTTGTGGAGAATATTTAATTAAGAGTGAGTGTAAATAGAATACAGTATGAGATAAGTGAAGTTGAGTTGCTTATTTTAAGTAGTTTAGTGAGTTATGTTAAGTGATAAGGTGAATTTTAGGATCAAGTGAGGTAGTAGTAAAATTATTGTAGTTGTGTAGTAGTTAAGCACTAAGATGAGATTGAGTTGAATATAGTATCTGAGTGTTATGTTGAGTCACTTAGATAATTAGTAAACAGTTGAGTGATGAGAAAGTAGTTTAGAAGAAGTACTAGGTCCAGTGAGCAAAGTACTATTGTTGTTTAGTTGAGATAATGAGATGTTCATGAAATGACAAAGGTCATTCATTGTGAGAACTAGGATGGATGAATGTCATGTGTTGAGAAGGTAACACATATATAATAAGTAGAACTAAGTTAATAATAATAGTGAGTTAAGTGAATTGAGGCAATATGAAGTACCTTTGGATTGATTAATAGTGCGTCGAGTTACAACCGATTAATGAGAAAGATTCTTCACGGAACAGAAAATCTTGAAAGTTATGTCGACGATATACTAGCGCATAATAGAGGATGGAGAGAACACCTGAAGACATTGGAGATATTTTTCGAAAGAGTGAGACAAGCGAATTTGACATTGAAGCCAAAGAAGTGTTCAATAGGGTATGAAAAGATTGACTTTTTGGGACATACGTTGAACAAAGATGACATAAGTCCAAAGGAGAAATCAGTGGATAAAATAGTAGACATGCCACGTCCAAAGACAAAGAAACAAGTCAGGAGTTTTCTTGGAGCGATAAATTATTATCGTAAGTTCATACCACACTGTGCGGAGATCATGGCACCGTTGAGCGATTTGACAAAGAAGATGGCACCTGGAGTAGTTGAATGGAACGAAGAACTGGAAGCTAGTTTTACGATGTTGAAGAGTGAATTGGCAAAGGAACCAATTCTGAAATTACCAAACCTGGAGAAAGAGTTTATTCTTCAGACGGATGCAAGTGGAAGCGGAGTAGGATGTGTAATAATGCAGCAGTACGAGGGGATAAACCATCCCATAGCGTATGCCAGCAGGAAACTAGTGGAACGTGAGAGAAGGTATTCAGTAGAGGAAAGGGAATGCTTATCGATCATGTGGGGAGTTAGTAGGTTCGATCGATACCTTTGTGGAAAGAAATTCATAATCGAGACAGATCATTGCGGATTGCAATATATGAGAGAGAATAGGATGAAAAATGCAAGGGTGATGAGATGGAGTTTGGCCCTCCAAAATTATTCTTTTAGCATAAGATACATCAAGGGGTCCAACAATGTCATATCCGACTACCTGAGTAGAGGATTAGAGTAGAGTAGGTTGCAATAAGGTAGATGTATAGTTGTAAATAAGTAAGTGAAGTATAGTAGTTCTGTATGATATCTAAAGTAAGTTAAAGAAGTTTATTAGGTTAGTTTGTCAAGTAGGTGAGTTTGATAAAGCCTGTAAACAGACTTTTGAAGGAGGGGCATTTGTAGCGGTTGAATGCTTCTTGCCAAACTAAACCTATTAAACAATGCTATGTATAATGATTAATGTAGGTAAGAATTAAGTTAGATAATTGGTGGCGTATTTAGAAATATATTTAATCATAATTTGTGGCTTAACATAATAATTATCAATAATGATGAAATCAACATGCGCTACAACAATTGACTAAACATTACGGAGCGGCGGAAAGCAGCGTTAACGAAAGCAGACGGTAAACACGTTGGCAGACGACAGGCAGTCATTGACGGAGCTGAGCAAGGCGAGGGTCGGAAAGATATTTCGAGCGATGGCGTCCGTCGGCAATTACGGAGCCATTCGTTGGTAATTCGAATATCTGGAACTTGATTTATGGGTGTGGAAAGCGACACGTTGTCGACTTGTCCCACTATCGAACTTTGAGACGTTTGAAGCGAAGTTCCGAGGCGAAGCGAGTGAACTGTGCGAAGCAGTGTGACTCTTGGCGACGATTTGCGAATCGGTCGAACGTTGAAGTTGGGATCGAACTCTGAAGCGATCCGTGGTGAAACATTTGCAGCAAGACGAGGAGGAAGAATCGGTTGAGCGACGGGTGAATTCCTATGCTCGACGAAATCCGAGGAAGAAGGAGAAACACGCTGGGTTACTGTTCCAAGCTACAGTATCCATCGACCAAGCAACTACCAAGAAATCTGGACTGACGGCAAGTGAGAAGATCGTGACCTTCTTCAACTTTCCCTTCAATCCATTCCCGCGGAAGTGAAAAGCATTTCTACATCCACCAGAAAGGACGATGTGGAAAGATAAGAAATATACATAATATTATTATAATTAATACGCCACAAATAGGTAGATAAGATTCTTTTCTTTGAATTGCATTTATTGACTGAAATGTTATTTTACATTATATCTTTATATGAATCACAGTCTCATTTGTTCTAGGTCGTAGGTTGCTATTATACCATTATTCACCCAACAGCCTCTGAGCATAAAGTTCACCTTCAATATTCTAGACTTAATAAATCCTGAATATAGGGGGTAGTGACACCCCCCACACACACACTTCTAACTTCTTTGTCTTTCTTTGCCCCTTTTCCGCAAGCGTTTGAAAACCATTCTTCTTGATTGTGGTTTGGTGTGAGATCGGGAGCGCCTCTGAGGAGTTCTATTGAAGGGGCGCAATATAAATGTACGATTACAATTCCAATTACAATTAACTAGACTACTAGCTGCAGCATTCCCTTTTCCTCGACCTTGATTTTTTTTAAACTGAAGCGTCTCCAACTCATTCGACATTCATTAGCTATAGCCTAGAGCCGTTTCCAGAACTCCAAGCCTCATCGATTTACCAAATCAGGCCCGCATTAAGGTGGGTGCTAATTAAGGGGGCGCTGCAGCCCCCGAGTCCGCAGACACCTCCCGCAGTCTTGAGGGGCTCGCACAGGGCCGGATTGACAAACGTGGATACCCTTATTCATAACCAGAAAAACCGTGGAGCCCAGCCCCACAGAATCACAACAAAAAGACACATGAAACGTATACAGGCCTATAAAATTAGATTGGCTTTGTGCTATATGAACATTTTGTTGTGACGACATCTTTTTGTTATAAAAACATTATTATTACGTCACCATGGCAAGGACTTTCTAAAACAGGACTGTTACTTGTGTGAACAATTGTGGTCATCCACTTTGCTCTCAGTCATAGTCATAGATACCACACCACCTAAAATTACGTTTTAATGCTAAAGATTAGGCCTATGTCTGGAATCTCCAAAGGCATTTTTTGCAAACATAATTATTCGTCTATCTGCTTTCATATAATGTAGATAATTGAATGCTTTTAATTTGTAAACAGGATGTGAAACTCCTATTATCGCGTCCAGTAATTTCTAAAGAAGAAGCTCGAAGATTCCGATCCTGTGATTATTCAGTTACGTTTATTGGACATGATGATGCTAAATTACAAATTTCTCTATCCGTGGACTTCGTATTGTGACGCTTTCTCCGTGTAATGTGGCGGAAAAAATCGCCCTGAAACACCCCGGCTGCAGAAGCGGCTGCCCTCTCGGTCCGTAGGATGGCCGATTACCGATCGGGCGGGTGCCAGTCCAAATATGTCCGCGTGTCGTCTCAGGAGGGAGACGCGAGTCCGCCTTCGTCGTCTTTCGAATGTAGTGCAGTGCTTCCGGTCGATTCGCTCAGTCCAACAGACACAACGACGATGGAGAAAGAAACACAGTTTATTGAACCGATCACTACACCCTGCTGCACGACCCTACGATTCACTTCACGACCAGTGCTTAAAGTGTTGGAAAATAAGTGCATGGACGCCCCTTACCCTTCCAAAAGAAGTGCCTGGACGCCCCTTACGCCTACAGGCTGTGCTGGCCAATAAGTGGCAGGACGGCATTCATATTTTAAAATAAGTGCATGGACGCCGTCCATGACCGTCCAGCCACACTTTAAGCCCTGTTCACGACTGACTGCTTCACTCTTCTCTACTGCGTGCTAGCTCGCCTCGTCTCGAGCTTCTGAATTCGTCTAGCTTAACTACAGAAAAAAATGAAATGTTGGGGTTTAACGACTCTTTTTCATATCAAAGATGATCAGCGTCGACTCCACGTTTATATTGCGACCGAGCCACCCGCAGTATGTAAAGATCCGACCGGGGAATCGAACCCGCTCCGCCGGCGCGGCGAGCGGGCTACAACCCACTCGGCCACACAGGATCCTCACCAGGGCTGGTATGCACAGGACACGGCATAAGGTAATCACATATAGTGCCTAAACTCCGTTTAGCAATTCCCTATATAGTCATTGGAATGTATCCGTATGCACGAGAAAATATAGCCACGAGAATAACTAATCTACACATTCCTTGCACCCGACGATGCATGACGCTTGCTCTTCCCCCAATTCAATAGGTTATAACTGAGCGCGCATGCGTGAAAGATATTTATATGCGCTCGGTGCCAGGGTGGGGTAAACAGATTCAGACCTAAAGACGGGCCCCAGGGAAATGTCGACGGCTGCCTATTGTTCGCGCTGTCCAGCAAACGTCGGCCGTCTATTGTTCACAATGGGAGTAGCCGGCGTACTCCTTCCTCGGAATCGGAATAACGTTATACCTTGTTTAATTCGCTAATCTCAAGCCGTGCATACGGAAATAACCCAGTATTCACGTATAGGCCAGATTTAAGCCAAATATACGAGTTATGCCCTCATGTGCATACGGGCCCTTAACTACAGAAAAAAATGAAAATGAAATGTATGGGTTTAACGACTCTTTTTCATATCGAAGATGATTTCAGCGTCGACTCCACGTTTATATTGCGACCGAGCCACCCGCAGTATGTAAAGATCCGACCGGGGAATCGAACCCGCTCCGCCGGCGCGGCGAGCGGGCTACAACCCACTCGGCCACACAGGATCCTCAACAACGCGCTCCCTTATATACCCGAAAGAGGGAGGGGAACCAGGGTCCCAAACCACGGGAGGCCGTGGGCTAAGACTCGGGAGGCCGTAGGCTAAGCCTCGGAAGGCCGCGCGCCAAACCTCGGGAGGCCAATTCAGAGAGGCCACTTAAACTCGGGAGGCCAATTCAGAGAGGCCGCGGGCAAATCTCGGGAGGCCGTGGGATAATCTCGGGAGGCCAATTCAGAGAGGCCACTTAAACTCGGGAGGCCAATTCAGAGGGCCACCCACATCAAAGGCGCTGCCGCGGGAGGCCGAGAGGCAGCCTTCCTACATCAAAGAATACTGCCGCCGAAGGCAGGGAGGCCAATTACAAGAGGCCGACTACATCAAAGGACACCGCCGCGGGGGGAGCGTGGGAGGCTGAGAGGCTGCCTCTCTACATCAAAGGATACTGCCGCCGAAGGCAGGGAGGCCAATCAAGCGGCTATCACGGGAGGCCGGGAGGCTAATTACGGCGGGAAAACCAAGAGGCCGTCATGGCGGGAAGGCCAGGAGGCCGTGACCAAGCAAGGGGAGGCCACCGGGACCACCCAGGGAAACACAGCTGGCGGGGTGGGGCAAGGGGACCCCAATTTCGCCACAGTAACATGCAATAATTGTTTACGTCACTCACTCTGCTAAGGACAAGTTGCTGCTATGAAAATAGCTCTGTACCATTATGACGACATCCCCTTAATTTGTTACGTCATAATAGCTTGTGTAACGTTGTTTGGATAATGGCTTCCGTATTATGACGACCACCATTGTTCTACAAACACTATTGTTACGACATTAGCTTTGTTCATATACATGTTGCAGACTTATTAGCTTAAGCCACGGTTTTTCTTCCACTTTGCTTAGAACTTCAATCAATCTAACTGTAATGAGGATGACTACATAAGCTTTTTGAGCTTCTCTTCATGAGTCGATTGAATCGATTCATCCTTTCCTGCGCTATTACTACATCCTCAAGCCTACCTGACTTTGTATGGTAAAGTTTTTGTTGATACACACACACACACACACACACACACACACACACACACACACACACACACACACACACACACACACACACACACACACACACACACACACACACACACACACACACACACACACACACACACACACACACACACACACACACACACACACACACACACACACACACACACACACACACACACACACACACACGCACGCACGCACACACACACACACACACACACATATATATATATATATATATCAACAAAAACTTTACCATCGCTACATGGACTTTTGTTAAATTGTTAGACTTTTATTTGCTATTATAAACATACCTTTAATTATAATGGATTAGGCCTAAAGGCTCACGAGTAGTATATATGTTAGTTTGCCAGCCTCTGCTTGCTGTACAGTGTATAGCAATAAAATGTCATCATATTTATAACGCGTCAAATAACACTTCAGTTCCGGTCAGGCGATGGAGGTAGGATAAGTGTTTCAACACACAAAAAGAAACTTGTCTCAAAGGAATTTCTGGCTGATTTTGAGATGAACACCCGAAACACAGCCAATTAAGCTACGGCCTTGCCGGGTATAAAATATCCAGGGGATAAAGCATTCTATCCCCAGCGTATAGGCCTACCAGTAATTATCGAAAAATGCGCTTGATAAATTTTTACTGTAAACTAAATTTAAAGTGACTCTAATTGTTTGAAATGTCTTAATTCAATGTTCAAAGCAAGGCAACTGGAATGTATGCTACATGTAGTAAATGACTCCAAATATGTTCTAAAGTCACACGTTAAGTGTTCTAAACGTTTAAGTGCTCAAAAAGCAAACAGTGTTAGGCCTACTTATAGTAACCCATTGGAATAAACACATCCGGTTAGTGGCAACCCACAAAAGCAATCTATATTATAAGGCAGAAATTCCATATGTTTGTTTGTTTGTACGCTTTTGACAGAATTGACTCTCTCCTGCAGAATAGGCTCGGAATTGAAACAGCGTCGGTTTAAAACAATTCTTAAAATCGATTCTTACCCAAATTATAAGGTCATGGCAACTATTTTCAGGTTTTAATTCAGTTCAAAACAAAAGTTATTAGCGTTTTAAGACAGATTTCATCAGTAATTCATCACACTAGCGCGTAAGTCAAGAGCAACGACCTTGGTCAAGAGTCTACACCGCATGACGTCATACCCGCCCAGTAATAATTTTCGTAGCGCCCCGTAGGGGTGGGTCAAGTTTGGCTTTTTGGGGAAGCGAGGTGAAGTGGAGGGTTGGCGAAAACCCGAAATTTAGCAGTCAACGATGGACACCAGAGTGGAGTAGTGTTTAAAACCCTAAATTTCACTTTAGAACTCCAGTTATTAGCGTTTTAAGACAGATTTAATCGCTAACGCTTTGGTAAGCAGTATCGAGCTTTAGTAAAGGAGTCTACAGCCCGAATGACGTCATACAAGCCAAGTAATAATTTCCTTAGCGCCCCGCAGGGACGGGTTACGTTTGGCTTTTTGAGGAAGCGGGGTGGGCTAGAGGGTTGGCGAAAACCCTAAATTTAGCGGTCAACGTTGGGTACCACAGTGGAGTAGTGTTTAAAACCATAAATTTCCCGGGCAACGCCGGGTTACACATCTAGTATACAATAAACACGCGCAGAAGTGGCTTTTTCAACTTCTCTGCACGCATCTTGGGTATACGATTATCAGAGGTGTAGGCTTACTCTATTTGTAGGCACCGCCACACCTGCAGTGCTTTGTACGTGATCAAACACAGTTTGTAACCTACGTACGTTTATATCCGCTGACAGCTGCAGCAGATCGGTGACGTGATCGGATGATGTCAGGCCATACATGTATGCTATAGGCCTACGCCTGGCCTAGTCCTATGACACCAGGGACGTCATTTCAGCTTTTTTCAGGGGGGGGCAAAAAAAAATTCGCGGGTCAAAACTCCACAAGCTTTGTAAGTTCTGTATTTAGCCAACATGTGCAAAACTGTGCTTAAATGAGATGTTTTATTCATGCTCATATTTATTAAATCTACTTATAGGCCTTTTTGATTCAGTGATGAGGTATATTTTAAATGCCTACTACTGGTACTTTAAATAGACTATAAGTGCTTTGCACTTGTTATTATATACCGTGATATTATTTACCATTATATGATTATAATAAAGGTATTATTTACTATGATATATGATAGTATCATAATAAAAGAGTAGGATTTATTGTTAATATTTGTACAAATACTATTTTTATACAATTAAAATGACAGAAATAACCTTCCCTCACAGAAAAATTTGAAAAATTATAATGGCCATTGCTCCAGTTTACATTATTGTATTACATAGAATTGTATTACATAGACCGGGTTGGACCATTATAATCTACCATAATATTATTGATTATTATATAATTATAATGATATTACATACTATAAAAATAGTCTAGTAGATGACATCATCATCATGAAATGGAAAATAATTTACTGTTAATACTTGTAAAAATAAAAAAATTACCATTAAATGTCTTATCTCCACTATCCAGTGTAATCTTTCAAATTTCAAACTGTCAGATTTCAAAATGTTTTGTTCCTTGAAACACTTAGTAAAACAACATCATTATTACATATGCTTCCCAATTTTGGTAGTTTAATTGGCAATTCTTGCTTACTTTGTATACCATGCTTAACCATTTCTACTAAAATTGTGTTGTCTTGAACAACAAGGGTAAGCTTATTCCAGTACAACAAAGTAAGCTTACATGTACATAATAATTATTATACTCCAGTCTGCTGCTGTTACTCATTGTAATAGTCCATTAGCAACAGAACAGAATTGCCTAACTTGATACACAAAGAAATTATTATTGCAATTATAATTACATTTTGATATTGATATATTAAACCGCTCTTTTTTTATCAGCACTGAAATAATAGAGTGATTTTGTCAGGATAACATCCTACATACTATGATTACAATGTGGAAGCTCAACAAGAATTTGCTATTATTTTAAGGGGACCTATATTTTTGAAGTCTTAGACCACTCTTAGCAGCACTCAAATGGAGCAATTTTGTTCAGACCACAGCCTAAAATGGTGCCATTGCACCGTGGAAATTCAAACACATTTCTTGCAGGCAGTTGGGCACATCCCCTCCCCACTGCTTTAATTTGTCATTAATAACAATTCACATAGCAATATTGCATGCTGCATGCACTAAGTCTGCAATAATTATTTTTGCCTTTGGGTTAATGACTGTTATTATCTATGCCTATGGGATCATTCAAGTGGTGGTCAATGGCTTGTGATTATATCAACCTGGAAAAGATATGATTGAAAGAAAATTTTAATATCCAGGATTTCATGTATAAGAAGTAACCTGCTTATAAGTTATAACCATTGCACTAAAAACAGTCAGTTTGTGTAAATTTCCAGTTCAATTGGATGTCACATAATAGGCCTACCGTGTGTAATGTGGATCGTTAATTGTGAGTGTTTACAGGATGAACTCTCATGTCCTTTGGTCCTCTTCAGTTCTCAAGAAAGCCCAATCATCAGCTCTACTGACCGTCATTGGTAACCCACACTTATACCTCTCCCCAACTGCTGCATGCAGTCAGCCCCTTGTAATACATCTTCTGCTGTGTTCCTTCAGAACTTGCCGCTCATTGTCCTTTGCCGGCTACTTGCCCTAGAGGTCCCCGGTGTTGAGAGGCGAATCCACTCCAGATCCCTGTCAGAGGGGTGGGGTGCTTGTAGGCCTAGTGTTTATAAGGCTCAGAGGGAGAATCATGCCTCAGATGCCTGGCTGCTTCGTGCTATAACTGGGTATTGGTCGGCTTGCACTACATGTGTGGCTAACAGGACCCACACATCTGGTGACCTTATACTGACCTGGGACTTTATCTAGGGGGAACAAGCTGTACGTCTTTCCAGTATCAGCCTGAGCTCATTCCCTGTGCAGATATATCACAATATACACATAAGTTGATATATGTATCTGTGGCTATGATGAACTGTGCACTGTGTGCAGTTCGAATCTGCCCTCACATGCAAAATTACACAGGCTGTGAAGACACAGGCCTTTTGGTATTTTGAACAACGTGTGGCGTTGCAAAGCAATGCAAAATATGTCATGTGTAAGAACAATCGGTCAAATTCAGGGGGGGGCAAATGCCCCCCCCTGCCCCCCCCAAATGACGTCCCTGTATGACACGTGCAACAAAGTTTAGCACCGACTGCATTAATTAGCTCTAGCGAACTCGCAAACTTGCAAGTAGGCCTACGTTCGCTCAACGTGTTCGGCACAGGTCCGATCCAAACATGGGCGCTCGCAGAAATTTTTCCAGCAGGGGCAAAACACGATGGTATAATAACGGCTGCAAAAGTTTGTAGCAAGAGGTTGAAAAATTCCAGCCGGCAATTGGGAACATGCATGGGTATTTTTCATAGAGTTTTTAGCAAAGATACTAGACTATAGACCATTTCACGCGGGAACTGTTACCATGGCGAAGCTATACCATCATGCATCGGGACTTCGCGCCAAATTTACGTGTAGGGCAAAAGCTGCTGTTCGTTATTGACAACTTTAAAAGTTATTTTTAATATGCCATCGTTGTACTGGGTACTAAGTTGCAGAATTGATGTACAAGGGGGAGTAAAGTAAAACATATTCGCTTTCCTTTAACTAATACCACGCGTGTAAACCGCGGTATTGTAAAAAAATTGGACGTATGCCACCGCCGACGGAACGAAGCACCCGATTCGATGGGTTGATCATATAGGCCTAGCCTATTATTATATTATTTCTACTTTCATGATTAACTATACCCGCACTTTGATATCGCCGTTAACATTTTGGCAACTACAGCTCATTTCAAGGCCTCTGTCATGATTTATAAAGCACGCTAAACGTAAACGTTCATGAACAATTCGTACACTACAAGAATCGTCTATGCTTGTTTACGTTTAGTGTGCTTTTATCGATCTCGTGATGGGCCTTAAGCTCCAAGTAAAATCAACTGTTGAATGTTGACAATTTATAATATGACTGTCTGAAGATAAGCTATATTTATTACATGGTGGGGATTGGTGGAATGGGTTGGTTGGATGGTGAAAGCATCAATAAGACATTTTGGCAGGCCGCAGGCTGTGTTGTTGGGAGGTTTGGCTAGTGATAGCAAAGATATTAGAGTTTTATCATGCATTAATAAGGTCTTTGGTGATAGGACATAGAAAATAACTGTTGGAAAGGCCAATAAAAAAGTTTTTATACAGAAAATTTTATTCAACACAACATGCAATTATACAAGACAGTAGTAACTTGCACATGGCAGGTTCATTGTGATTAGTTCATCTTTCAGATTCAAAAGGGAAATTTACAGAGACTAGGGCCTGTATGCTTATTGTATTGCTAACAGGTAAACCAGCAGATGACGAACTGAACATTGATTATGTTCCAATGATCTTCTGTTTGGCCTACAGCCATATGCCAATCAAGTTTGAGGCAGGTTATTGACAGACACAAACGGTGTAAACTGAGATTACAGAGAAACGGGACCTGGAAGCAGCCGCTGTTCTGCTTGACCTGAGCTACAACAAGGAAACTGGCACTTCTTGTTAAACCGATGGTACGAATAGTCTATTGAAACACGGACTCAATACACTTCCTGCGATTTGCTTTCTATGTCTCAAAGAAATAATGCCCTGAATTTCCAGCGTTCCAGCACTTAGGCGATTAGTGTTAAGCTACCGAGCCTGTTGTGTAGCGAAGCTGCCCGTATTTCGTATAACTTGTATCTGTAATCATTCTGCGGTCTGTCAGATTGAATGTTAATAAACGAAGATTATTATTATTATTTTTATTATTATCTAACTTTAAGCGTAAAAGTTGCTAAGCTCATTGGGGTAATTGATTCTTTGACCAATAAGATTTCACCACAGTAGGCTACTACAGAATTAAATGCAAGGAACTATGGAACAAGCACATCTAGCCACACACAATGAAAGCCTTAAGCTGAAACTTAAGTCCTACAGTACATTTGGAGTAAGTTCAATTGAAATGGATGATGCCAAGACAAAATATACTGGCTTACATGTAACATGCCTGTCTGGAGTACAACCAGGATTGGGTATGTTATAGGATTAATTAAAAAATCAACAGGTTTCAATTTTGAGATTGACATGTAAATCAGAAAACTTCGCCAAATGTTGCTGAGCTGCTATATTCTCACTTTCAAGACCATACCTTGTAGCAGCATTTTTATGTGGTTAAATGCAATGCATGGTCTTCTGTAGGAGGCTTTCAGGTGGATTGTGCATGCATGGCATCGTGAAAGAGAGACTCGCTAATGCGGCCTTTTGACATTCATGCCACGGGCCACTCTAACACTGCAATCTTGCGGTTGCTTCCAGTGCACTGCTTTCCCATTGCATTGCAACCAAATTCTGAAACGTGTTTTTGCATAAATGTTTCAATTCTGTTTCTGAAAACATATCATAACTATAATTATACAATTGTCCAATGTTTACTGTAAACCTATGCAGGGCAGAAAGTGAGCCGGGTCTGTCGGGGTCTGTGACTCGGCATTGATTTTTGTGACCTGCTGGCGCCGGGTCTCAGCCGGGTCGCGTGTTTAAAAATTGTGGGCAAACGACTTTTAAAAAGGCTGTGATATATCAAAAATAGGTAAAATGGTCTTATTTAAGAAATTTTTGGCTCAAAAGCGTCGGCTCGTCTGCCAATGTCCGACCCGACAACTTTTCCAAACCACTTTCAGCCCTGAACCTAGGAGCAGATACTCTGCAAAGTTTCGGCTCTAGCACAGTAAATATCACAGCGTCCGGAGCACAGACTTTCGAGTCTGCCAGGAATAACGAGGTGTGGTTTGGCTTTTCTGATTTCGGTTCACCAGGCAAGTGTTCTGGACAAGGAGTTACGGTTGGTGCTAGAATTCCGTGATGCGGTTGATCAAAGTCGATGTCACATACTTTCTTTGGCTTTTAACCTAAGGACAAAACAAACCAAAACACTTTGTAGTATAGATATATTAAAAGAAAATGAAAATAAGTAAACCAGAGGACAGGTCATCAGTTCTCATCTACCAACGCTGAATAAAGTATTTGTCAATTTTAAGATTTGAATAATTTATTAAGTAGCTTGCTATATGTACAAGAGTAATTTTTTTAATTGTACCATTTCTTCATAATATCGAAATCAAAATGTTTCGTCCTGTGTCCATTCCTCCAAATTAAGTGTAAACAGTTCTATTGAACAAAAGAGCCTAATGAGATTACATGTACAGAATTGATCATCTAATGCATGCTATAGTTTTGTATCTCACCGTTTTTAACTAAAATTTTCTCTTGTACCTTCTACTTTTCTGGTGAATAAACTAAACATATCAGTAATTAACACTTCTTGGAACATTCAATTGTTGGCACTACAGCTCAAGGATCCAATGTGACCAAGTACACAATAAATTTTTTCGATGAATCTGAAAATTACACATAACATCTCAGACCCTCAAAGATGACATAGCACATATGAAAAGGTGAGACACAAAACCTATGTGCTCAATGACAAACGTGAAAATAATCACACTTACTCATCTGATAAAAGATTGGTTCCACTGGCACGGCACAGATGTACACGACTTCTGGTAGTAATGCAGTGGTGCGGTGGTCTCGATCTTGAACAGCACAGCAGCAATGTGTGAACACACCTCTCCCAGTCTGGAAAAAGAAATCAATCACTATACAGATATCTTGACCTGGATCGGCCCTAGTCAAAATGGCACCCCGGACAAAGCAAACATTTGGCACCCCAGGCAAAGCTTGCATTTGGCACCCCAGGCAAACCATACATATGCAGTTTGAACCCTACCTCATGGTTCACCCCACGTCACAACAGAAAAAGTTTTTTAAAAAGCAAGAGCATTACACTCACCTTAGGCCTATTTGTTTTTATTCATAATTTTTTATTCAACAATCCAGTTGACAAACTGCAACCGGTTAGAGTGAACCAACCGGTTACAGTGAACAATTATGCAATTGAAACAATTACAAGAACTCGTATCACAGAATACATATATCTTCACTACTAACAGAACAGACAGCCTGCACTAGTTTAGTAGATAATAGAATTCCACGATGCGGCTGTTAGTAGATTAAACTCTGGAAATGTCTTGAAAATGAAAATAATTGGAATTGAAAAACGCCAAGAAATTAAAAATCTAAGACTGTCAAACACGTTTTCGGGGAAATGGCGCCCCTAGATTGTTGGCAACTGCCTGTTTTGCCTGTGTTTAAGGCTGGCCCTGATCTTGACTATATTTATACCATGCATGTAATGCAAATTAAAATTTTCTGATAACTAGTGACATTTTGATCAAAGATCCTGTAGGCTATAAAAAAATCTTTAGATTGTCCACCAAGACCAAGCATCACATTGTGGGCTTACATCAATATGATTGGGAACAACAAACAATTTACAGAACATTACAATAACAACAGTTACTCTTACCCGGTCGAGTAACGTGCATGCGTCCATGACTTCGATGCATCTATTTCCTCAATGTATGGGTCACCACCGTCCACTTGCAACCCAATACTTCCAAGCTTGAATAAATATCGTTCTCTAGCTTTTGTATTCAAAGATAAATACTATGAACTCATTTTAAATTAATGAATTTCAACGATAACTAAGATGACAGCTTTGCCACACACAAAACCTCTTTTTGCCCTACACCGGAGTGCGCACGCACAACCTGATTTACCAAAGATCACAAAAATTTCCCGCGCGAAAAGGTCTATAAGGTCTTTGCTTTTAGTGTAGTTCTGTATTTCTCAGTTTCACGTCTAAAAAATTAATAATAGCTTCTTTAGTGCGAAGAAATTTGTTTAAAAAATCAAAGGTAGTATAGTAAACAAGTAGGCTTCTCGAAGGCCGCAATAAATCCACTTGCCCTTTCCCCGGAAAACTGACACTTATTTTTCATTCAGCTCCCCAGGGCTTTTTTTTAACGTGCAGTTCTACACAAAATGTGCAGTTCTAAATAAATTTGTGCAGTTGTAGAAGCACTTCTCTGCCGTTAAAACTAGTCTTAAAAGGTAATTTTCCTCCATCTTGGAGTAATTTACCATGGAGGATGGGGAAAGAAAGAATCAGAGCCTTCTATTACTGAGTAGGCCTAATAGAAGGATCTGGAAAGAATGGGTTGTGCAGTTGAAAAAATTCCTTAAAAACAGCCCTGCAGCTCCCTCGATCTATAGCCTACTTCTATATTTCAATCGCAAATTCCTATAGGCCTACTTATAATTCACCACTCGAAAGCCAATCGCAGGCACCATCTTTAATATTCATCGAGTCAAATGGCTGTGCAAATGGCAGTCAGAAAGAGATCCCAGTCCGGTTGTCAGAGGGGTTAATTGAGGAGGGCCCGAGGAGGCAGAGTAGCTTTTAAGGTGGATGTCATTATGATTGGAAGGTGGAAGATCCGAGGATTAGCAGAGAATCTGTATGAATCCTTTTGAACAGACGAGACGTCAGTTTTAGCCTTTTAGGTGGAACCCAATGATCATAGTTAGGCTAGAGTTTTTAGCACAAGCCAGCAGACTCGCAATATGTTGGCTCAACGTGTTTCTACACAATCATGTAAGCCTACGATACGGGAATATTTAATGGTTTCCAACTTTCCATGAATAGGCCTACATGCTTGTGGGAGATAGCCTATCTTACTATTCTTACATTCAGTTCAGCTCTAATAATGAAGCTACTCAATCAATCAATCAATCAATCAATCAATATACTTTATTGATCATCATGTATATGTATACATACAGTATAGCACAAACAAACAGTAGTTGAAAATGTCACATGCATAGATGTCAAAGGGTTAAGCCCAAAGGAACGTAAGGTTCCGCTAACAGGGTTGCCCTAATTACACGAAGAATCAATCTATCATCAACTTTCTGCATAACAGTTTAAACAAGTGGGGAAAACAAAATAACAAACAGACTAAACTAAACTAAACTAAGCTAAAAAAAACAACTAAAAACACAACAGTTAAGAGAATACAACAGTGCACGTGTAGGTAGTGCACTTCAAAAAGACCCTTACTCGCAAGACCCTTTCAGCTACTTCATTTATAGCGTAGAACAGTGGCATAACCAAGGCTTAATTAAGTCCTGAGAACTGCATGCGAGGTGCAGCACGAGCCTGTAATAGGCTTACGCATATTTTGGGCTCGGTTTGGTTTGAAGGGGGAGGCGGTAGCGCAACGGATAGAGAGCAAGAGCCAAGAGGTAACGTGTTCGAGTCCCCGATGGACGGACATAATTATATGCTTTGTAAGCTGCTAGTCTATTAGTGCCATGTATTGCAGGCTGTCTATTTTGTTAGTAGTTAAGTTTGACGTCTATTAAGATTAATGCATAACTTGTAGGCCCTACATGTAAAGTGCAGTGCGTTTGCAGGCGTTTAATTAAATACACATTCGTAGTAGTAGCAGTAGTAGTAGTAGCAGCAGCAGTAGTAGTAGTAGTAGTAGTAGTAGTAGTAGTAGTAGTAGTAGTAGTAGTAGTAACCTCCATGACGCTAATCTCTGATCATCATCGTTCCAAAACATCCTCCTCCTACCATTTACGCCTAGTCCCTACGCATTACCAAGTAGGAAATGAACATGAACACTTGGTCCATTAACCCGATGTCACTACATTTTAACCTTAACATTTATTTTCTCTAAGACAAAACTGATAGGTTAGGCTACAGATCGAAAATAGGTGAAACTTTCTAGGTCCCGTTAATGTAGGCCTAACTCCATGCAGTCCATCTGTTGATTGATAAAGATTCGCATTTTGCATGGTGTGATGGTGTATGGTGGCTCTACGCCTACTGTAAGCTTAGTTTGCAACAGTCAGTCCAGGACTACAAGTTCATACAGCGTCACGGTGACACGGTCACCACACCACGACCCACCTGCAGCCCCGGCCATAGTATTTTGGTGGCTCTGTATAAAACAAACATAAATTTGTCAGCTTGTGAACCAGAGTGAGAATTATCAGGGGTTAAGAACTTAAGGGTTCAACCCAATCAAATCTTAGGGCACAGAAGTCTTTTTCTCACACCCCCAATTCCACATGGGTCAAGCTTTGACCCCACCCCAGTTATATTTCTACAATTCTTGTACTGCTGTGGCAACCACGAATAATGATTAATGTCGATTAGAACGTACATTCAAAGGGCACGACTCTTATGGCGTAATCCAGATGACTGAATTCCCTCTTGAATGACAAATTATCATTCATAAAAATAACTTATTATAGAAGGCATATCAAATTTTCAGTCACAAATTGAGAGGCCCTACGCAGTCACATGTATACTGCTAAAGGCGGTATAAGGTGACCACATTTTTGTTCTGCCACTCCTGGACACCACCGTACCTTCAATACAAATAAAATACAGTTCAAATTAATTCATTTATGATTAATCTCCATTGATCAATTTATGTTAAAGGCGTCCATGTCCATTTGATCAGTGAATGTAGTTCCTGTCGAAATCTGGGCTCATGTCAGCAGTCCCCTATGTACTGGCCAGTATTATCTTGGTGCAGAAGACTTTTAGAACAGATCACATAATACCTTTGGTTACCGTTAATCGGTTCAGTCCGATTTTTGGCGGTGTGGACGAGGCACAACTACTGATGGAGGGACGGATGAACAATACTCTGGCTGGAATTATAGTGAGACACATAGGTCTAAGGGCGGATACAGGAATTTTCAAAGGGGGGCCAAAATTTTGGTCTTGGGCAGGGAAAAATCAGATGACTTTTTTAAAAAGACATTTGTCTCCAATTCCCGAGAAAATATACCATTTTATATGCCCCAAAAGTTGATGACCTTTTTTAGTCGTACGGGCCTTGTGCGTGAACTTCGTGGGTGTGGGGAGGGCCTACGGAATTACTCATGGGTGCCAGTGCCACGTCAACTTCCAAGCCAGATTAGCCGGTCAAAAACAACGATATTTCTAAATGAGGCCATGGCCGGATTGGCCCCCCTGGATCTGCCCCTGCATAGGTCTACTTTTGGGTGGAATAGAGAGCACAGGTAAGCTGTTCTAAGTTCCATCGTCTAAGTTGATTACCTACTAATTAATTCTATGCTAATTAATTTTCTACAAAGTCTTTATGAAAATTTAATTTACATACATTTAGGTGACAATGCAACACAAAAAAATTCACAACCATACTAAGCATCTCAGAGATGGGGATCAGACAGATATCAACTCAACAGATGACACGAAACATTTTATCAACAGAATATTTTTTATCCTGGGTCAATGCAGAAACATTACAGCAGATTTTTCACGCAATGCAGAATATGGCCCGATTAGTCTATAATTGTACAGCATGATACGTTTTATGATACTGGCAACTACAACTTTAATTTCCAAAACACGTGCCAAATAACCAAGAACTTTCAAGTGGACATAGGCCGGTCACTTTCTACTTTTGGTAACAGTCTGAAACTACAACATGTCAAATTCTATAGGTTCTACTGAAAAAATTTCCAAATTAAAAACCAATTTTAGACCTTCAAGTGGCATAAACAGCTGTGCAACAGTGAAAACAGTTTAGTATCATACCATAGTAGTAATATGTATAAACAAATTAAACTTGTATGCAATTGCTGGTTCATTTGCTACTGGCAAGTTATGCAGCTCTGCAGCATGCGTCTGAATGGCACATTGCATTTACCATTGCCTAATGGCTAATACTAAATTCGGTTAAGACAATATGTTTACTCTGCTACCCTGTCTTTAGTCTTAAGTGATTTGCGTATATAATACTGCAGCAACAACACACGAAAAATCTACTCTGTTCGAAGGGTTCACTCCTGAAACCACTGTGATATCACTCCAATCCGGCTTTTACAGCAAGATGATTAAAACACAACACACAGTTCAGCAAATCAGTTTGTACAAGGAAATGCTAATTAAAGGAATAGAACTCTGTACAACTCTTTAATACATGAAATGCAACAACTCCAGAGAAAACTCAGAACTGTTGATCTTTCTCAGTCAGTAATTAACCAGAGTAACTGGAGAACAGCCAGTGTTACCGCAGATGTCCGCAGATGTCGTGGCCGTTCTCCGACGTAGCCGCCGAAGTCGAAGCCTGGCCGCCGTTCGTCTCGCTGACGTCCTTGATCGCGGCCTCCATCGCTTCCTTCGGAAGATTCTCCGGTAGATTAATGACGGACGTCCGACGTGCGACATGAAGCACGGCGCTGTGAATCACTGGAATGAATCGCAAAACGGAAACAAATCCAAAATCAAGACTACAGCAATATAGCAAATTTGATCAAATTGGAATGAGAATTCTCTTAACAGCCTGTTCATACTTCTACAATGACCATAGTTAAGCTATTTTTCTTCGTCATTAGTAAGTGTCTTCAAAAAGTTATATTCGTTTATTAACTCAAACTGACAAGTGCGCAGAAAGATTGCGTGATTATGATATCAACAGAAGACATCATGTTCAACAAGATTCAAATTTCATTCTGTGGGACGCTGAGATTCGCATAGATCTGTCCTTCACTCATTTTACAGTTGCCCTAGGGGTGGGGTTGAAGGCGAGTCAACTGATCCTCTAAGCCAGTGGTGGCCAAACTGCGGCACGCGTGCCACTTGTGGCACGCCGGCCTGTGATGAGTGGCACGGAGAACCGTGGAGTTTTTGAAAAATATTTATGCTATAATTCTGTCTGCTAGTTCAGGCGAATCTTAGGTGTCTCTGTATCTCCGTAGCTGCAGTGACCAGAGGTGAGGTCAATTAACCTGACAGCTGCAGACTGAAGCAGCACAGGAGCTCCAAGCGGAAAGAAGGCTGACGGTCAAAGTTCACTTTCTCCACAGCATAGCTCTGCCATTCGGATATAAGAAATTGGGTCCCCCCCACTGTAGGGTTGCAAGATGAGACAAAGGAAGAAACTGCCTGATATTCTCCAATAGGGTTTTCTTAAATTGGCTACCGGGTTGTCTTTTCATTGCTGCTTGCATCAAGACATCTAGTTCCTCAAGAAAGTATGAAGATAGCAATGTCTTGCAGGAGTTTGGTGTAAATTTGGAAGAACATCATTTTTAGGAGAAAAGTAAGATTGCTTTTACTCTGGGAAAGTCATTCAAATTCTGTTTGTCGGCTGTGTACTGTAACAGTTGTGGTATGTAAATAATAGTAATAATTAAAGGTGAATGTCACTTCAGCGAGTAACATAGGAACTCTAATGAAAAATACCCACCTGGGTCAGCTATCTCTGCTTTCTCTGGCTGAGACAAAATTATTTTGTCTCAGCCAGAGAAAGCACCTTTTAGGCAGGACAGTTATTTTTACAAGAAAAAGTGATCAATTGAAATTGATGGTCAAATTTATACGAGTTAAGTCTGATATCAGCGTAAACGAAAAACTTATTCTGATGGCGAGTAAAGGCTTTGTCAAGTTTTTGAAGGTTCAGGTGTGCCCAAAATCAAAGTGCTCAATAATAGGCTAATGAGCAACATTACCTTTGAACGCAACATGACCATGAGGCTCAGTCAGCTACTCAGAGTAAGAAGGAATCGCGTTTTTTATAGCTAGCCATGAACTAACACTGTGCTTGCATAGTTACTTTATGTAAGTGCATGTTTCAAATTGGAACTGGTCACAATGCCTCTCTGGGTTATATATGTGGTGGCACGCGGACGGTATGCCAGATTTTTTGTGGCACACTATGTACAAAAGGTTGGCCACCACTGCTCTAAGCCTAGTGCTAGCAAACTACCATTGAAACCCAGCCCATTGTAGATTTGCTTTGAGCTATTGTAACTGCATATAAATCATTTTTCAATTACTCAACAGCAACCTGGCTTACACTGGAAAAATAATAATCGATAAATCCAAAACGCTTTCAAGCACTAGTAAGAGCCTCCAAAGTGTTGCTGCAGAATTTAAGAAAAATTCAGCTGAAATTTCACACATTCCAAAAGACACATCACACAGTGACCCAACCACTGGAGATCCATCTTGCATCATGGGACAAAACTATAGGTCCCGTGCAATGCATGGATGTGAAGTCGGAGTTCGTCAGAATTGTTTGGAATGCCATGGACATCAATCAATCGACCAATCAATCAATCAATCAATCTTTTATTGAAACCTTTTGCCAAAACAACAACAGGAAAGGCACAGCAAAAGCATTATCGCAAAAAACAAATTGGCACATCTTCTAGTTTCTCAGACAAATATATGATTTCAACCTGGCTTCCCCCCAAATGCATTAGGATGGTGACTAAAATTTCACTTGAAATGACCAGCATTTGATATTGGTGCCACAAAATTATTAATATTTAATTAGATAATAATGAAAATTAGTGGCATGACTTGGCAGTAAACTGTTTACTGCAAAAAAAATCAAGGAGTTAAACAGAAAAACATCATAAACATGAAAGCCAGTTTCGTTCCTCACCTTTCCGCAGCGAAAGGAGATTACAGTGGTCTTGTAGCCACTTTAATGCTGAACGATAGAACTCATCACAATTCGTTGTCACAACAGCCCTGTCGTAGCTCTCAAACAGTGGACGGATAAAAAGACCAAACTATCATCCAAGGTCAGGAAAATAATCTGCTTTGCTAGTCAGATATCAATTTCATAAATCACCAAATTTAACTTTATTTTCAAAACCAGTAAGCGGTGCTTTTGTCATATATGAAACCAACTGAAATATGAATGAATAAGAAAACAGGGTCTTAAAGAATTTGGCACTACATCAGCATCTAGCAATTTAACAACAAGCTGCATTGTTGTCCCAGTCACTTTTAGAACATGCAATCATGCACGTCATGAAAATGTTAAAAGGATCAGTTACACAGGTAACATGAAAATGATGTGCATTCTACACTAATGAACCGAATGTCTCAATCCGCATGTTACACTTAACTCATCTACCGGTAGTTATGATTGCCTTGCAGAATTTCTAAAAGGCCTCATAAAAAACCACTTATGCATGGGCTTATACTTTACCTTCATTTTACATACATTTAGCAAATAATTTTTTATTACATATAGTATCCTGCACTGTAATTAGACAGGCTACTTCTACTGAGGTCACACTTCTGACGTTGGACTTTACTTAACCCTTTAATAGCAGTCTCATTGGTCTCCTATTTTAGCAGATGCTCATCATTAAGCAGTTGAAGGCATGTTTAAAAAATCTATTGCAAAGCAACTAGAACAGAAAGACAAAGCAGAGTAAATTCTATAACTGCAAAGTAAATTCTATAACTGCAAAGTAAATTCTATAACTGCAAAGTAAATTCTATAACTGCAAAGTAAATTCTATAACTCCAAAGTAAATTCTATAACTCCAAAGTAAATTCTATAACTCCAAAGTAAATTCTATAACTGCAAAGTAAATTCTATAACTCCAAAGTAAATTCTATAACTCCAAAGTAAATTCTATAACTGCAAAGTAAATTCTATAACTGCAAAGTAAATTCTATAACTGCAAAGTAAATTCTATAACTCCAAAGTAAATTCTATAACTCCAAAGTAAATTCTATAACTCCAAAATAGCTCTGCCCTCCTATGTGGCATCAGAGAGTAAACACCAACATTCTCTGGCTTCTATACTCTATAGTATTGAAACCATACAACGAATTGAAATGGATACAATCCAGAACTTCCAGTTGGTTGCAGTGCGAGCATAGACGTAGTTGTTAAACATCTGCTGGGTCGTTATCGACGAAGTCGCCTGACTCTGGACTCCATCAGCCGGAAGTTCCGTGTGATAAGTGCTAGAAAAGGTAAAAAGTGTTATAGTGACAAGCCAAACCGTAATGGAACATCAAAGGGGCAAACAAGGACAACAACACAAACACACGAACAAGGCCAGCTCATTTGACAGGTCGCCCAAACCAACCGTTTGGTTTGAACGATGCAAACGACCCAACCATGGGAAAAGTGGGTGGAGGAGGAGGAGGAGGAGGAGGAAGGATTAGAGAAAGAACTAAACTATCATACTGACAATTCCATGCCAATACGACATTGTTAAGGAGAGTTGCGTTTCAGCAACTTACTTGATTTCAGCCGAAAGAGACTGCAATTCGGTGCGTAACGCATCGGCCTCCTTTTGCAGGTCCCTACAGTCTGCCTTTAATTGGCGACAGTATCCCGCCGCTGAAAAAGCATTAAACGTCATAGTAATCACATCAGACGTCCGTCCGTCTAGTCCGTGTCTTCGTCCGTCACGTCTGTGTAAACACCCGAGAGAAGAAGTCAGACCAGTCTCCATGTCATCCGTCTCAACAAAGTTTGGGAAATGCGAGATAGAGAGAGAGAAAGGAAGAAGGAAGTTACTGTTGCCACACGAAGTGCACTGCTGTGCCTTGAATGGCGAAACGCTGCCATCCGAGGAAGAACTGGAGCAAAGAAGAAATGCTTCTTTTGCAGAGGTACGACAAGGAAGCTGTGTTATCCACTTCCTTACAAGTTGCATTGCATTTAAGTCGTATTCAATTGAACACAAGAGTTTCATATGTACAGGAATAAAAAGGTAACAAGAGCATATAATGTTTGAAACTATCCCAGAGATGATGTAGCGGTGTTAAAAAGCAATGCTGCAGTCATATATATGCAGGATTTGGTTACAGCAAGAGAAGCATAAGGTGTTAATCAATATTCTGCTACATGTCAAGACAGCTTTCAGAATTAAATAAAACTTCAAATGCGTGCGTGCAAAATAAAATCAATTATAAATAAAATACATCCAGCAATTCTCCCATACGAAAATCATTGCAGCAGAAAGAGTTGCCAAGAAAGACACTGTCCTCTGATATCAGACAATAAATACTCAACATCATGACACCACCCAGAACGCAGAAAACGAAAAAGTAACAAGTAATGAACGCCTCAAAGAACTCACACCATAGACTGAAAATGAAGTGCAATGTCATAGCGTCAAGTCAAAGCATCATAAGGTTATCATGCAAATGTAAGTAACTGAAAATGGGTAGACATGACCAACCTCATAAAACCACTGAAGAAATTACACTTAAGCAATCATCTACAGAATGCAAGACAAAAACAAAACAATTTTTTCATCATTTAAGATTTCTCTGATCCAAACCTTTTAAATGCCTAAGAATTGTTTCTACCCTATCCCAGAAACTATACTTACTTCTAAACAGCAGAGAGGCTTTGGACTTTTTTCCACTTGGACCAATGCTAGAACTTGCATCCGCCGCACTTGGCACAAGGCTCTTCAGGTCTTCCAAACACCTCTAGCGAAGAGAAAACCAGTCACCACATTTCTCAAAACACATTTCATCACTTTTCACAAAAGAAATACCAACAACCCAACATGTAGGTCTAGAAAAAAAGTCAACAACGTTTCCTCCATATAATATTCAAAGTTGGAAAAGGAATATATAATCAAACACATAATATTGCTTATCAATTCAAAGAAATTTAATATTGTTATTCAGCATATTACTAAACAACCATATCTACACACTTCATACATTTGATACATTCAACAAAAGAGTCTTGCAACAGCTTACTACACACACAACACCTTATCAGGCTACAACAAATTCACACAATTCGGATTCATAGCGAAGACGGATTGAAGACTGACAGGAATTGGTTTTCCAGAAGAGGAAATTTCTACCTTACCTACACTGCATTATTGCTTAGAGCTCTGTAGGAAACAGGTAAGAATGTGTAATGCATCAGTGAATAATATAAATTCCAACATAATGAACGAGAAATTCCTCTTGCTAATAACATTATCATTCTTGTTAACATTATCATGGCTTTACTTCAACCCTTTAATGATAAAAGTGATGCTCATCATTAAAGGGTTAAAACACAGATATCAGCAGTGTATGCAGCTGACCCTACCACTTACCAACCACATGCTATTAAAATCACTGGTTTAAAATCGTAATGAATGAAAAATCCCAAATAGCTGTTCCTCTCAGCGTGTTTTTTATGCAGATAATCAAATGCATTAAGTAGATGTATCTATCTACATAGATATATGTTATGCAGATGTATTATAAATTCACATTATGGATATATATACGGTACTCGGTACATAATTATAATAGTACTGTCGGATACAGATCAAACCTAAAAAAAACGAATTCCGCGATTTTTCAGATCCTCACTCCAAAAAATTTTCGTGGGTGTTCAAATATCATTCAATAAGTGAACAATAAATAAATAAACCCACTGATCATCCGAAACAAAAGTCAATAAATAAATTGCCCTCTTGACTAAAGGTTTGAATTCAAGTATAGGTTCAAGTACATGACTACACAAGGGCCGAATCGGTGTGTTCAGAAGTACAATACTTACACAGTTGATCTATGACTATATACTATCTTGCCCTGTCTCGACACAGAAAAAGACCAATTGCAGATTTACTGCAGCTCACGTACGATAACAGATATCAGGCGATCTTCTTGCCATGCACTGTGAGTGCTGCTTTACAAAGATACTTAACGGTTGGTCAAGTGGTCATGCATGGCCAACGCATAGGTACTTAGCCGCATGTTAAAGGTCACACTCAAGACAGGCAAGCGGCAACGGGAAGCACAGCCAGAACTGCAAAAACCAGAAACATCTAGCAACAAATCACAAGCATATTAGCATTAACATTAACATTAAGAAATGTTACAGAAGCAAAGAAACTGGCCTAGAAGGAAAACCAAAATGTTGAGTACCTCCCATATCGAGTAGTGATTTCACCTGTATTTTACTGCGCCTTCGGTGCTCAGCGTTGATGTGAGAAGGGCGCTTGTGACGCGGCACCTTCTCTCTTGTTGTCTTCTGGGTCGACGCCCTCGGGGTTGTGTCAGTGCCACTCTCACCAGGAGTGCGAAGTTCTGGAGACGTGCTTAGTGACCTCGACTGTGGGAAGACTGGCAGGATGCAGAGCGGCTCGGACTTTTCTGTCATGACAGGAAGGACAGGAGGAGGCTCAGGGGGGTTCTGAAGCATAGGACTGCCAGCAAGTAGCGAGTAGTCAGGCATGAATGGAAGTTCAGGAAAGAATGGCATAGACTCTGAGGAAATTAAGTTGTGCATCGTGTAGTCAGGATGTGTGGAAGGGTCCTCGAACGGTGGAAAGCACGCCCATGAGGAGGCCGTGGGACTGGATCTACCAGGCGACAGACGCTGCAAGTTAAGAAAATATAAAATTTCATTACTGGGGATGGTAATGATTAAAAATAAATCAGTCGATTAATCTCCCAAAAAATTTAACCTCAACTAATCTATTAAATTTGATTAATTTGGTAGATTTTGTGTTAAGCAATGTGTGAAAGTGTTAAAAAATTAGTAGCAGTCAATTATTAATTTCTTTCTGCAAAATCATTCCATCTGCTGAAGGACAGTGAAGGCGATGCACTTGAACCATGGCAAGCGTTGCAATAAAGACGGATAATTTTGTCGGCATATTCAACTTTTCCGTCATTTGACCTCAGATGCAAAAATGAACGTTTAATTTTCCTCTCAAAGTTTCACATTATCATTGCTTGCCATAAGCTTACTGTTTACTCTGGTGTAAGTAAGTGGGATGCTAGACATAAAAAATTATTTATTTATTGCAGTTTAATAGTTCAGTGCTGAGCACAATATAAGATCTTATTCAAACCTACCTTTTATTGCTAAACATAAACAGAGCAATTATTAATTTAATTTAATGTATCTGTTCAATTTCAATTTTTATTATCCTTTTTATTAGTTTGCTATTGTGATACTAATTTAATGTACCAAAGTAAAGAACTTAACTAATTTGAATGGAGACTAGAAATAGGACTTGGCTTGCTTAGCACAAGCAGCTTAAAACATATAGAACAGCGCTACTACGACAAAATATTAAATATTTTAAACTTATATTTGACTTCTAAACCAGTTTTTTGTAGTTTTCTTTAATTTTTCATAATTTTTATCTGTGAGCTGTAATTTGCTAAAACAAAAAAGATCTAGAAAACGAAAATGCTATTGTATCTTCCCACATTGAAGCAAAAAATTAGACTGATATTAGAAAGAGCCAGACACTATCTGTAAAATTTCAATGTGTACATAATTTTAAACAGAGGTAAACAAAATATATCGACAAATGCAAAATAACAGGTTTTTAGACTTCATTGTAAAAGCCTGAAAATGGTTTGAAACTATGGGAGTATGCACAGTATTACCCGGTAAGTGACATTTTCATTGCCACACTGCATTTTGGTGAAGTACAATTTGTATAAAAACTGCAATCACCCTAATGCAGTTTAATTATTTTGGTATTTCAACCAAATAAGAAAAGACAAAATTCAATTTTCTGCTTTCATAAGTTTGACCAAAAAACCCTCAAAAACCTAATTTGGAAAGTTCTTTCAAATGGTGCATGTTTCTAAAAAATACTTCTGTGAGCACTTCTAATTCCAAAACAAATGTCAATGTATAAATTCTGCATAATATTTTGGTCTTGGCAGAAGCATGAAGTAGTATTCTTATCTGATTTTGCAGCGTACAATATTCAATTCAATTTATTGATCACAAACAAAAGGTAAACTATAGCATAGCATAACATGTCGTATTTGACATAACACGTATCAAATAGAACTTTACGAGGAGAAAAAACTAAAAGCAAATATTTATTTATGAGTTCTACGGCTTTATACGCATCCCACTCTCGAAACAGAGAACTGATGGTGCTAATGGCACAATTAAAGTAAGCAACTGAGCAAGTGATTTGTAAAGTTTTGAAGAGTTCAACCCAGCGCAGTTCAACATTTTTGTGAAACGCATAAACTCCGCAGCAGTTGGTCAACATGTTTAAGTGAGGTTCTGTTTTCCCGTTGCAGACTCAATAAATGGCATCTGAGATCTGCATGCATGTATGATAGTTGCATGCATAAAAATAGCATAACGGAAATTCGTAAGTGCCACCATAAGTCTGGTTACCCTTGAAGGCAAATGGAATTTAATACACATGTAAGTGTTTTCCTCCCAAAGTTGATTCAAGTTTAAATATAAGCCTCTTCTCTCTGACTGCAAATGTCATTAAATATTATTATTAAACTGTCTTTTATAACGTGCTAAAGAAAAAATCTTGCACGAGAGACTGCTCATGTCTCTGAATGACAAAATCAAAAGTTGGTACCATATCTTTTCTATTGAAAAATTAAAAAATTAAATTATCCTTAAACATTATTATATAGATAACAGATATAATAATAAGATAAGATATATAATTTAAAATATTACTAATATATAATATAATAATTAATAACATTATCTATATATATTCCTGTGGAATGGAGTATTAGGCCCTAAAGCTTTGATGATTTTTCTGCATAATAAGTAATTTAAAACTATAAATAATTCTTTACAAGTGCAAACTAGGTAACCAGCGTCTTCTAAAATTAGTAACAAGAATTCCTCTCCCAGAGAGCATTCATAATATTATATTAAGCAAAGCGTTCTCCCGTATGCAATGTCAAGTCACCGTCTGCAACCGCAACCTTCACCTTCCGCATTCACGCACCTACCACGCGCCCGCTGCGTGATCGCTCTTAATAGACGGAGGCGTCGCCGTCTGCCGATTGGTCAATACAGTCACGTGACTGCTGACGCCAGCTTGGTTATAAAAGCGACCCGTCCCATCAATGCCTTTCCGCCAAAATTTCTCCGCAGACAAAGACGGATCGCAACGAAAAGCTCAAAATCAACAGAAAAATACTTTGTATAAACCCCTTTACGTCCAAAACCTTCAAAATTTACACTGTAATCGAACCCCAAATAGCAACTAATCTGAAGAACATAAACAGCAAAGCGTTCGATAACATCTATTTGCACACGGATATCTATCTCGGCGCAGCGAATCGACGGCAATATTAATAAACAATCGTCTGTAGTTCAGCTTACCTGATTCGCGTTCTTTTCTATGATTCTCTCGTAGTCCTGGAGACTGAGCGTGTTGAGATCATTGAGATCCGGTGAGCAGTCGTTTTCCCTCATCTTCGGATCAGCTTGTTACCGTTTCGACAGTCGGCATTTATCTGACGAATATGTATGCGATCTCCCAGCAGCCACGAGTACATGGCCCAGAGTGCATAGCGCGAGACAGGCTCGTCGACCTTTGACCTGACCGTAAAAACAGTAGGCAGCAGCATCGACTTTTATTATTGAGCGGCAGTGGTATCGCTCAGTGCGTGTGACGTCAATTTTATAAACAGTAATAAGGACCGTAAATAATTTTCCGTAAATGATTAATTAGAGTCTGGGTCTGGGCAAGTTGGAAATTCGTGATTGACAGAACCTGTCAGTTTATAGGCTATGCAGTTTAGGGAACCAGACTGGCTGATATCAGATGGAAAGCCCAAAAGCACGCTGCAGTAGTCTGTAGGCTATAGGCCTAGCTAGGCCTAGGCCTAACGTACGCCCACTTGCGGCTAATCGCTGAGAACTGTTCAAACAATAATCTACAACAGAGGCCGTTGGGTTAGCCTTCTCGATCGGATGCCGATCGACAGCGTTTGTACCACTGACCCAGTTTTAACGTCACCAATAGCAGCCATTATTAACCGTAATATCTTAGCTGTATTAAGGTCGTGATAAATAAGGCGCCTCAGATGACTTGGGCTGATCTGCAGATTTATACAGCGCCTAGAAATAGTAAATGTTGTAAACTTGTAACCAGCTTAATCGTGGGTGAAAATGTAGGCCTAACCTAGACCTGCAGTCAGGGTTTAAAGTGGGTGGGAACGCGTGGGAACAGCGTTCCCACTGCTCTCGAATTTCTTGGCTTGCGTTCCCAATGCTCACCATTCATGGAACCCTTCAAAAATGGGCGTTCCCAATAAAACTACATCAGCGTTCCCACTACTCACTGTTGGCGTTCTCACTGCTCACCCAGACCACTTTAACCACTGCCTGCAGTTGCCTTTGCATGAACAGGTTTCACTATTATTTTATGCACACCTCTGTTGGTTGTGAGTCTTCTGTTAGATCGCACGTCCTGCATGGTGGGCTTTGTAGTTTACATGTAGGCTATAGTTGTATACCTCAGCAGAGGCTCAGACTAATTAGCGTAAGGATGCCGGTTCGCGTTGGCCTACCGTCCTGCAGGTGGCTTAATTATAATTATTTTCGAGATTTGAATCTCGGGCTATAGCACTAAATTACCAAACGGTAGGCCTATAATCAGGTCTTAAGTTTCTTAAGAGACGAATTGGCAGACAACTGCAGCATGACTGAGCATGATCAAGCAGAACGAACAGCTATATTGTAGATACAGAGAGGAGTTCAAAATCCAGGACTAGCAGCAAAAAACTCTGGTCATGAAGAACGTGTACAGTTCTGCAGTGTTTTATCCAGGACGTCTTTGGTGGGGAAGAAAAGGTTCCCCCAAGAATGGATTCACCCCCAGGAAAATGGTAGCTGTTTCGGAAGTTTTTACCAGATGACTTTAAAAAGGTCATCAGAAAATTTTGCCGAAGAACTTGTCGGCGACCCAGCCAGCAATCCGCCCAAAATGTCCGACCAAAACGGACTTTTTCTTCCCCCCCCCAAAAAAAACCCCCGAATCCCCCCCCCCCCAAACAGAGGGAGTAGATTAAACGCTGGCTCTGGTCTTATATAGCTAGAGCCTGCTAGGCCCATGACCAACGAATCGTATGCTATAGGAACTTCTACGGCGCTCATGCAGTGACCGCTCACAAAAGCGAAGTCGCGGAAACCAGATTCTTCACAGGCGACCTAGCTTGATCGTTGAATGAGATTACTGCCAGTGTGAGAATTGTGGGGGGGAAACGGGGGGGGGTGGACTATGATCCACATGGAATTTTGATGTGAAAAACATACTTTAACAAGACTCTAAGAAAGACTGGGAGGTTGAAACCCCCCACCCCCGGCAATTCTCACCCTGATTACTGCTAACAATGGACCGATCCAATTGAGGCAGCGAAATCCCTTCTATATAACTATATATATATACACATACAGTCCCATCCAGAGCAATATATAATGTTACATAATTTGAAATTTATAGAGCGCCTCTCACAGCAGTGATCATTGGATTGCGCTTCCTGTGTGAGCATAGTAGGCCTACCCCTAAATATAATATTGAGGAGAAGCAGAAATGTAGCCTATTAGGCCTAGGCCTATAGGTTTAGAAACTGATACAGATTCAGGGAGCAGGAAAGCACGAAAAAATCGATTTAGACTACCGGAAATTTCTAGGCAACGTTCGTAAGAGAGGAAACCATGCATGCAGCCTTGAAGACCTACGAAAGCCTTAGTGTTTTTTTGCGAAGCAAGAGTGCAAGACTTACGAGATTTTTAACTTTTGGTAGACTTAGGCTTATCGCTTCAATTAACAGCAGCTAGCCTACGAAATTACCATATGATAATGCAAATACAAGACGTAGGCCTATAATATGCTATGGCCGCTAGGCCCTATAGGCCTACCTATAGGCTATACACCGTTCTTGAACAGCTCCGAAATCAAGAATGGGTCATAAAACCTGTCAATTGTAATTATTATAGGCTTAACCTACACGTACTGCAGAC
The DNA here is from genome assembly GCA_949752735.1 of Lumbricus terrestris. Classification (NCBI taxonomy): domain Eukaryota; kingdom Metazoa; phylum Annelida; class Clitellata; order Crassiclitellata; family Lumbricidae; genus Lumbricus; species Lumbricus terrestris. Next base: position 50,950,139 of record OX457037.1, read on the forward strand.
GTGGCTTTCTAAGAAAAGTCTTGCAAGGAGATATAGACCTGTCCATGAGTAGGCTAAGAAGAATGTGCGTCAAGCGTTTAAATCGGAAAGCCACTTAATCTGTCGCTGCTCTATTCTTGCGTGGCCTAAAGATATTTCGTAGACCTATATTTATCAGTCAGACATTGCAGGGGGCCGCAGTAGGCCTACTAGTGTGTCGCTTCAATTGCAGGTAGTTACAGTTACCCAGAGTTCAGCTGCAGCCTGTGACTGTGATGGTAACGGCCCGCTATTCCGAGGGTCCACTATTCCGAATATCCGCTATATTTTGTTCGTTATCCTTGTGGTTAGGGTTATAGTGGGTTAGGGTTGGGGCTAGGGTGGGTTAGGGTTGGGCGGGTTAATTAGGTTCAGGGTTATGGTTAGGGTTGGGGAGGGTTAGGTTTAGGTCTATGGTTAGGGTTGGGTTAGGGTTCGGAATAGTGGACCTTCGGAATAGTGGACCCTCGGAATAGTGGACCCAAACCGACTGTGATCCCATCAAACGCGGTTATCGAGGGTGGCCCTGGCTCTTTGAGCAAGTTTTCGAACAAATGACCTCCAAGAAATTTAATAGGCCTATTTCCGATTTCAAGATTCCATATATATATAGGCCTATGTCTCAGAAAATTATTCTGGTAAACTATGTCAATGTCATATATATGGTTTCTGACACTGTCTCTGGACATCTACTGTACAACTATGCCTACGTGTGTGTGTGTGTGTGTGTGAGTGTGTGTGTATGTATGTGTGTGTTTCTCTCTTTCTGTAGCCTATGTACGTCTGCCTGTATTCTATCAATCGCCCTCTAAAGTCTGTATTTCGATACACACCCCCGACATCGCGGGAATCTTAAATGGCGTGCCTCCCCCACCCAATTCAAACGGACAGCGATCGTACGGTGAACTGAGTCTCACCCTTGAAGATAAGCCACGTCGAAAGGGTCACAGCCTAGCTGCAGGGTGACTATAGATAGACAAACGTTTTATTTTATGGCCTATCTATAGCTGTTGACCCGTTGTTTAAGGCTGTTAATCTCTCCAGTGCAAATGGCTGTCAGTCTGAGTCATGTGCCCGTCAGAGGTTCGTAGCAAGCACTTTATACAAAAAATGTACCCATGTATATATAGGCCTCATCTGGTCACCTGGTGCCGTCAGCTCTTGGAGCTCTGGCGATATTCTTGATGTATCCTCTCCAGTGTCCCCTCTCTCTTGTTGCCTCTCTCAGCTCCTCCAAGTTCATGCCAGACTTTTCCTGTACCTCATCCAACCATCTCTTCCTTGGTCTTCCGCGTCTCCTCCTTCCCTCACCGCATGCCGTCATCAGCTCCTTTTCCAAACCGTTAGATCTCATCACATGGCCGAAGTAGCTCAATTTCCTCCAAGTCGCTGTTTGCTGTAGTGTCTCATCTCTCTCTATTCCGAGCTCCTCACGCACCGATTCGTTAGTTCTCTTCTCCGTCCATGAAATCCTTAACATTTTTCTCCAAATCCACATCTCGCACGCGTTGATTTTCTTTTCCATATCCAGTGTCTTTGTCCATGTTTCGCATCCATATAGGACGACCGGGAAGATCAGTGCTCTTACCAGTCTTTTCTTTGTTTCCCTGCTCACATAGGCCTATTTATCTTTCCAAATATTTCCCAGACCGTTCATTGCCGTTTTTCCCATTGATACCCTCCGCCTTATTTCCATATCACATCTTCCCTCCTTCTCTAACATAGATCCCAGGAATGTGAAGCTCGATACTACCTCTATCGTTTATATAGGCCTACATGACCCAATTATTGATACAGACATACATAGGCCTGCAAACATACACGCATGCATGCATACATATGGTCTTGCATGCATTGATGCATACATATGCATGTCTTGTATGCGTATATATATACATCCACGCATTGCACAGGCCTATATAGCCCTACGCATGAGATGCGGGTATGGGCCTACGCCTGCACTCTAAACTGTAGGCCTGCTTACCAAAGTGGGCAATGGCCTATTAAACAGCAGTCGTCTGAAGATCTTGATCTGTAGAGAGAGCTCGAGGCCCTTGACTCTTTGTAGACCCGTCTGCTGTTGCTTAGCAACCGGTTTCTCGACCAAAGTAAACCACGCTGTGACCAAAGTTCTCGAATTTCTTGTGATTTGAAATAAATAGCAGAAACATGTGCAGCGCAACCCTCAGGGCCGCGACCTCTTATGTTTCTTACCTCGTTGCCTATTATATACATGCGTGTAGCCTTGTGGGACTCGTTCGAAGCCCTTATAATTATTCTCATTCAGCATTCGTAGCACGGTATTATATAATAGCTTTAACACAGAATCTAACGCTTTCTAGTTTTGTTTGTTTGCCCACATAAATTGACATAATTATGCCTCTTCACCGTTTTCACGAGCCCTATACCTCCGTTTGGCAACTTCGAAGCATCCTCTTTCAAAGCTCCATATGGTAGGACCTAGACAGGGCTTAAAGTGTACCTGGACGGTCATGGACGGCGTCCATGCACTTATTTCCAAATCTGAACACCGCCCTATAACCGATAGCAAACAGGTCTTGCAAACTAAAATTTAGCCATAGGCTAAATATATGCAGTGACTGGAAGGTCATGAACGTCGTCTATGCACTTACATGCAAATTCGAGTGCTGCCCTCACACTTATTAGGCCAGCACAGCATGGAAAAGTTAAATGGCGTCCATGCACTTCCTCTCGATCTACACTTCAGGCACTGTTACAACTTATACTTGCCCCACCTCCTAGGCCTATAGCTCCTCTTGTCTCCAGCCTATTAGCCATATATGTGCAATCACGTCCTAAAAGTTGGGAGGGGACCATAATAATACAGTTAGGGGACCACTCAAAAGTTGGGGGGACGCGTCCCGGGGGTCCCATAGGGTGTTTGCGCCTATGCCTATAGCCATAGTTTTAAAATGTAGCGTTGTGATTGGCGATCTTAGGCCCATAAACATTTTCTTAAGTGGTCGTACAATAAACAAGGCTAAATTCCAATCCACAAGATGCTTATTATCGGCGACCCCTACAGCTATAGGGCTCGATCTCCGGTGATTCCGTTACAAGGCAACATCATTAGCTAACTGTGCTTTGGGCTGGCGAGACAATGACACAAAGGTCAAACCTGAGCAGCTGACACAAAGTCACAACACATTAATCCGGGCCATCGGGCATTTTACGCATAAGCTGCCTGAGTTTGATTTGGGTTTGGCGGAATTGGTGATGCCAATTGGGGGATGGGGGAAGTGATTCTTGGCACATGCGCCAACTCGGCCGCCCCATTTCAAGTTTGATTGGCTGGTGATGCTGCGTCATTATCATGATGGTCGAGGAACTGAAATAGTTCGGAATTCAGGAGGCAGATCGTTACAAATACTAGGTGCTATGTTGGATATGGCTTAGTTGGAAAACTTGAGATAGTTGTGACCAGCGGTCGAGAGAGTGAGTAAGACAGGCGGGGGAAAATGGGGTAGAGCACTAGAGCGGGTTGGCTGGATGGTGAACAGTTCGCGAATATCTGGACGGATTTTTTTTAGGACAAAGCTCTAAAGCATATATAGTAGGGAATGTAATCCCGGGATCTCGAATCTCGGGATCCCGATAATCCCGGACTTTTTTCAATCCCGAAATCCCGGGATTGGCAAAGATGAAATCCCGTGCGTCCGGGACTACAGTTTTCCCATTGAAATTACTTTATTTAACTCTAAATTCTTTCCTGGTCAATGCTCGGAAGGCGCCAATTCGACAGATAGGCAGAGGCTAGCGTACAGAGACAGATAAAGACGTATACATAGTAACATACAGAGGTGGAACCCTGCTGCTAGCTTCCCGCTGATTCGGTTCATTGTGCAGAGGTCTTGGGTCAGTCAGTCCATGCCAGCGTCTAAGTGCATTGGTCACCTGTTGCCCTCAGACCTGAATCCGGGCCGTTGTAATTAATCAATTAACTCTGCTGCTGCCAACCGGTCACTGTCTAATGGCTATGCTTTCACTGGTCCTGCAGCTGCTGCTGCATTTCGAAATCAAGGTTGAAGTAAACAGCGTAGCCTATTCCATAAGTGTACCAATTTGACCCACTGCTATACGATCGATGTCTTCCACGAAGTCAATCATATTATATAGAATTGTTGAAAAGACTCCAAACTCATTTTAGGTAAAATATCTGATAGATTTAGGCCTAGTATGCCTCTTCCAAAAGTGGTGTCTGGGAGTATTTTGAAAGAGAACAATGGGCAGCGAGCAAGGTGTCAGTTATGCCGCTCGAAACGTAATACTTTAAATATATTATTTAAAAAAAACCCATTGTGCTTCTGTAATTAGTTTATAATTTACTTAGTATTATAGGGCATATGCCTATGCATGCTGTACTCGTTTCTTAGCAGCAGAACCAATCGGGCTTAGCTGCAGCTCGGTGTATATATAGGCCTAGCTAGTCTGCAGGTTAAACGTCTTGATATAGAAAAGAAAGGAGAGTGAACAGGCTTAGGGCCTATAGGCGTTGGGATCACCAACTATAGGGCTAATTTCACAAGGTGTGTCTCCATACGCCTAAGGTCTAAGCCTCTGGTTAAACTTTTCCGCTCTGTTGGTCAAATCATTCTGTGGCCAAAATTACTGCGTAGCATTAGATCAAGTAGGCCAAAGCCTATATACACTCGGTTAGGAGACTTATAGGACCTCTTTACCAGTCACCCTAGTTCATATCTAAAATATTAATTTAATTGAACGCGTAGGCTCAAGTGCAAACACTCCGACTGAGGACTTGATGGAGACCACTGGTAGGCTAGTTTTTGAATCAATCCCGCCTACGTCAGTTGAGACGAAACGGACGTTTTCAGTGGCAGGATTTCTGTGCACTAAGATACGGTCACGGCTTGGAGACTCTACGATTGATGCTTTATGTTTTTTGCGATCGTTTTGCCGTAAATAGGTGTTCATTATATGGACGATTAAGACGAACATTGAACATTTGCATATCTTCTATTATCAGTATCAAGCCAATGACACAACTCCACAACTTTATTAGGCTTTTATGATTGTCTTTAATATACAACAGCATTAAATCACTAAGGAAATAGGCAGTGAAAATTTTTGGTCGAAATGGACCAATCCCGGGATCCCGGTATCCCGGGATTGACTTATTTTTAATCCCGTAATCCCGGGATTGACAGAATGCCCCGGGATTACATTCCCTAATATATAGTAGCTTTGTTTCCAGTACAGATCTTTTAAGAATTTGTAGGTTAATGAGAGAACTTTGAAGTGAATTCGCTCTGGGATTATCTTAAGGCACTACACCACCACGCCCCTTGTGGGGCGTGGTGGTGTAGTGGTGGCGTCGTCGCCTTGAAGCCGGAAGGTTCGAGGTTCGAATCCACCTCGCCGCATAAGGACCTTGGGCAAGTCCTTCACTCACAATTGCTCAGCGCTTCGGCGTGAATCTCCGATGCAGTGTCCGCTCTGTATTCGGGAGCGCCTTTGAGTAGAGAGCGTGAAGGGGCGCTATAACAAGTGCACATACAAACAAACAAACAAGCGTTTTTTCAAGGCCGTACTCACTTTTTCAGACTGATATTATTACCACTGCGATAGCAGTGATGACGTAGTTTGATAAAAACAAGTAGGCCTATACCTGTCTGACCGCATTTGCAGTTATCTAAGCACACGACGGCCGTGCACAATTATTGCACGTGTGCTCATCATTAGTGTCAAGTTAGAAACTGAGACAATTTCTGGGTCAGCAGAGGTCTTGAAACGCAAAAATTTAATAGGATCACTTCACTAAAAAAAAGTATGGTTGTCTGGCCTCGTGTTACAAGAACTATCTGTCTGGATTTACACTGCTAAGTGCCTCTGATAACTTATCATAGTGAGGTCACGAGTGACAGCAACTTGCTATTTGCAATCAACCCACGTGAAAATGGTCTGTTCATTTGATCTGTACGCAGCAGTTGACAGCAAAAGCTTAAACGTTGGGATGGAATGATAAGGAATTCCCTCCACACAAGTTTTCTATGCATAATGTTAGAACAGTCCAAATGAGAATATGTCAGGACCCGTTGCCTGCTAGTATTAGTTTGGAATATTTGCCAGTGCATCAAGAATACCAATGCAGTTATATGGACTTGGCAGGGGCAGTTTTCCTAGGCATAAAACGGAAACGATTTACAGCCCTCTGGTGTCATGAAGGACGCTAGCAAAAGTTACCTACTTATCAGCTCAATTGATCACAACCAACGTTCAATTTTATTATGTCTGCACTCTCATCACCTGTCTGTCTGTCATGCCCCAATCAATTAAGATCAGTGGTTCTTGAATTTCTGCAGGCCATGGACCAACAATAAAAATTTTTAACCACAGGACTAGTGCCAACTTGAAATAAAATGGATAGCACAAAATGCAACTTACATTTTAAAAAAGACTAGTACAAGGCCATTTTTAATTACGCATCTGTTTCAATAATTAAAACATATTACTAACAGCATTGAATTTATTCCATGATTTTATTTTTCAAAGTTAAAATCATTTGTTTAACCGGTTCATAATTATAATCATTTTCTTCACTCATATTGTCTCACACCCCGGCTATTTTATTTATTCTAAAACTGTTCAGACAGGCTTGTTTACATTTGATCATTTTTGAAAGGCTTCATACACATTTGTTTACAAGTGCAAGTTCTAAAAAAACTAATTTTTAGACAAATTTTGAAAAATTAAAATAATCGCACACCAACTCTTGTCCATGGACCAGTCTGCAGACCACCATTTTGAGACCCACTGCTCTAGATTTCCAAAAACTCTCCATTCTGGCCTTACTCCAGGCTGTTTTAGCCAGAAATTAAGAGGACACAACTCTACCAGCATTACAAGTGTATGATGCATACACACACACACAGCTCTTGTAGCTTCCTGGAGGGCTCATACATCAACAAACTCCTATTTGCAGTCAATGTGCCATGTATTGAAACCATCGGAGCCTAATTGTGTGGATCATCTCAAACGCCTCTGAGTAGTTTCTTGAAGGGGTGCTATATAAATGCTATGAATGAATGAATGCAATTACGCATAGACGTTTCCGTGCACGACACTGCACGACATCACCAGCAGTTCTTTATCTCCCTCTCACCATTTGCATATACGCTCTTTACACAATGCCACACTACAGAACTTACACAGCAACAGATCTAATTTACCTAGACCAGAAGATCAGACAATATAGAAGGCTGATTAGTAGAATATTAAATCACGCAAACACAACCATCTACATTTTGTATGTTAATTTTTCTCTTCAAAAAGGGAACACTGAACATGAAACTCTGCATAAATTTAGCACTTTCTATATAAAATTTAGTCTAACCTGTAAAACGTCAAACCAACTACACCACAATAAGCACATTTGGTGAATGAATGCTCCGCAAGAGCATCTATACCCGTGCACCACTTGCTACTTGGGCAAACTTTCAGCATTACAAGCCATAGCATAGGAACTTCACAGGTTCGTCAGTATTACAGATGTGACAACATACTGCAAAAATAACGCCATGTATTTGACAAGTCATTTCTACCAAATGGTTAATGGCTTCAACAAACTTTTCAGTTGCAGCAATTCACCAGAAACAAATGTCAACATACACCAACAGAAATAACACAGCTCCCGTAGTTGATATATTGCAAAAACTAAGATGGCCCAAGACGATGTACCAGGTTGCTTCACAGTGCCAACAAAAATTAAAAGGTACTCCTGTGGTTAAGCTCATTTCGCTCTCAACATCTTAATTATTCAAAAAACGCATCGCAAGTCTTTACGAAAATACTTTGCATGAAATTTTGTCCTTACTAGAAGAAAAACCACTTAATCCTAACTTTACGATTACTTGAATTCTATGTCAAATTAAAGTTTCATACACAAGCAATTTACTCAAAGTTCTAGATTATCTGAATGAACAGCAAAACTCAAATGAGTGATGGCTTGATTCTCCCAAGTTGTATAGTGATTCAAACGATGCTTGGCTCACAATGAACAATTCAAGGAATCAAACCTGTAGATTAATTCTCAATTTAAAAGAGTTGTTTACCTTCTAAATCATCAACAATTAACCGTCAATTTAAAAGAAATAAACTTTTAATTAAAAATACAAAGAAAAATAACAAACCACACTCCAAAGCAGGACAAAGCTCTAAAGCAGAGTAGAAGCTTTGTATCAAGATATACAGCCCTTAACCACCAGTTTCTAGTAATAATGCCTGAATTGTAAATGCCAGTCTAGACCCATTACACAGCATCATTGGTGATACAACCGATTCAAGGTGAAACAAGCCTAGAATTCCAGCATATATCAAAACATCAAATGAAAAAGACTTCTCTGCAACCCCTTCTTCAAACATTTCAACTGCTTATCAGAAGGTAATTTTGAAATAGTTATCAAAAAAATCCAAACTACTCTTTCAAACATTTCCAAATTACATTCTGACAAAACGCTAAGATCGTTCACGTGATCAATATACTGGTCATTACAATGGTGACTGATCAACCCTAAAACTTCAGTCAACGTAAACCATGACAAGAAGTATTACAATAGCAGATATACTGAAGCGCATTACCAGCCATTCAAAAGCATTGCGCGATCAACAAATTTGAAATGCGATCCACCACCATCAGACCATCACAATCCTCGGGTCAAGACCAACTCAGGGAATTCAAGAGAAACATATTGCCACAATTGCACATTACAAATGTGCACCACTTTTGCCATTTCTTTCTCAACTCAATGGCAAAAACCTACAAGGTTACAGTTGCTTAAGTTTTTTTCAATATGTTGCGATTTTTTTCAGTTTTTTTTTATATAACACTTGATAGATAAACTGTAGTTACAGCCTTCACAAATTTAACAGATCGGTCAACTGAAATCTCACAGAACCTCAGTATATTCTTGGAAATCGCACAGAAACATGCACACAACCCAAGAAATTTACACAAAATTTAGAAATAATTTTTCATACACCTTTCCAACACAAATAAATGTTTTCTTAAAATGCCAAAACAGACTCAATAGATTCTTTACTGTGGACATTTAATCATCTGTTAAATTTGTGAATTTTTACAGCCAGTCGTTCAAGAAGCGTTTCGTTTTTTATTTTTGTCGTCCAGTAGCATTTGGTCATCCTCATCGTCGTTGTTCTTTTTCTTCTACTCTTTGTTTGCAGCCTCCTTCGCTTGGTGAGCCTGGAGCACTGCGACTGCCTCCTCAACCTAAAAGAAAAGAAACATAATAATACATCAATCACTGTCTATTTAAATACATTCAACGCATCTATAACTAATTCAACGAACTCCTAGGCTGTATTATGCCATACGCAAAAGTTTATAACCTTAAAAATAATATTTCGACAAACTTCAGAAGTCTCCTTTCCTGTATACAAATGTTGTTTATCCGTGAATCCTCAATTGGATTTATTTCAATCAGTTTGAAAGCAGAAGGGTTAACAATGCTATTGTATTAATATTGTAACAATGCTATTATAGCGCAAGACACAGGATACATCACTCTTTGCAGACACTTCGAATCAATTCAACGAGATTTGTAGTTCCTAACATTGCAAGCATTGCAGGACATGTTTAAGTACGTATGTATGTATGAAAGCACCAGAATAGTACCCTTAACTAATTCGCAAGGGTGCTCCAGTACAGCTACCTAGGAATCAGAACCGTACTACAGACAAACAGTGGATACATGGCACGCGGAAGTGCTTATTAATCACTCTACAGTTCTAATACATGAAAAAATATATGCCCGCAAGTAAGAGGCATGTCATCAAGTTTCATTTCTGGTTGTCGTAACAACTTTTTAATTTATATCTAACCTTAATAAGTAAACAAGAAAAGAGTAGAAAAGAAGGTTTAAGGAAAACACACCTTTGCCTTCAATGATTCACGCGACTCCAGCATGTGCAGCAGCTCGGAATTGTCAATTTCCAGGAGCATTCCAGTTATCTTTCCAGCAAGCTCTGGATACATGTTGTGAATCAGAGGGAAGAGACGCTCTCCCAACATCTGCTTCTGTTCTTGAGGTGGAGCCTCAGCCAGCATACTAGCGGTGAGTGGAGCCTGGTCTCCAACTCGCACGGCTGCCTGCGATGGAGGCATCTGAAAGCAGTCACCAACATCACGCATTGATGTACACCGAACTAATGCTCTTTCTCAAACATGCGAACCATGAAGTCTTTTCTGCGGCCAATGGCAGACTTCAGGATTTCTTGAAATTTTTTAACTTACATTTATTAAACTTAATTTGTTTTATTCTGAAGGACAAAGCTACGTTTTGACTGAATTACTAAAAGAACATCTGCTAATCTGCTTGTATAACATGTATACAGCTTATAGAACAGATAAAAAATAACTTCAAACAAACTGCTCGTCATATCTTCATTTTTGCTGCACTTTGTGTCACCGAATGATTAGGACCGTTAACTTAAGTGTTGCATGTGAAGCAACATATGACAATCCTATTCATTCGGTGACCACTACCTGAGACCACTGCTCTGATGTCCTTTTAAATTATTGTTTCAGCAACCAAAATATGTAACTGAATACCAATAGTGTTTTCCACTAGGAAAAAAGTGTTAAAGTTATTAAATACTTTAATTTCGCCAGGTAGGGAACAATGGTCAGTTAAACATCTAAATTACTTCAGTACTTACACAAGACTTTCGTATTTAAGCAAAACTAATTACACCATCTTTTGAGGATATTACACTATTTCAGTCTACACATTGACATTTGATGCTATGCAACTTTAAAGCTAGACTTCACGAGCACACAGGTGTTGATTAGTGAAGAAATACAACAAAAACATAAAATAATCCTAAAATTCAAACTTGCGAAATGGGTCTAACATGGCTGCCAAAATTATAGAAAAACGTGGCCAGGGTACCCAAACTTATTTTCAGCGGAGGTCTGAAGGCCTGCAAGTCCGTAATTTTGGTAAATTACTTGAACGACCGTGTTACTAAGTAGCCAATGTTAAAACAGAAGGTTTGTTGTGCATACATGTCTATACATGGGCACCATTAACACAGACAGGCCTATATGGTCCATTGGCCCTGCAAAACGCCACGAGCATCGTTGCTGATAGCCAGTCCAATATGCTTTGCTCCCGTAAGCTATCTGGTGCTCAAATCTTTGCCAATTGTACTACCAAGTGAAGGACAGAGTACGTCGTATGCTCAAAAATGTGGCTTTTGCAGCTGTAAAGGCAGGCAGCTATGGCTTTTGCAGCTGCAACGGCGGATGACTGGTACTGTATGGCCAACAACAAGTGTGCTTAAGGTTGATGGCACACCATATTGACAAAACTGGGATTTAAAGTAGCTATCACTTGCAGTATTCTAAGTAGCAGAACAACACCTGAAGCCTGTTTCGGGCAAATCACATCAGTGACAAGACCGTCAGCTATTTTATTTTGCCATGGCTAGAATATACAAGTGCATAGAATGAATAAATGAACAACAACTCTCAATAGCTTACCTGGACCATGTTTTGTCCAGAAACAGATTGCGCTGCAGGACGCAACTTGAATGGCATTCCTTGAGCACGAACTTGCGGCATTGCAGACATTGGCGGCATCATCGTTGCTGGCATCATGGCATGCTGCTGGGCAACTGGCACTGCTGGTGCACCCGTAATAGGTCTGGCCATCTGGGCCGGACGCACTTGTTGCTGTTGGCCCATTGGCCTGGGGCCTCTCATCTGCTGTGCTCCGGGCATTCCAGGCATGATTCCTTAGCACAAAAAACAGCAATAGTTTCAATTAAAACCAAAATCCAAATAACAAATGAAAACTCTTTAAAAGACTGTGGTGCTTCAAATTTTAAATATGTCCCATAGAACTGTAAAAAACACTTGCTAACCTGTCAGCATTCTCCGTTTCAGGTCCATCTGTCTGGAATAGTCTCTCATTGGAGAAATGCCTCTTACCTACGATTGACTAATCAGTGTTCACATGCTCCTTAAAACTTTTTTCCATTTTTGTTGTTGATCTGGGGGAGTGCCTCTGAGTGGGCTTCTTGAAGAGGTGTTAAATAAACTCTTGAAATGAATGAATGAATAAATAAATAAAATTTTATTCAATTAACCTCCTGGTTGCTGTCCGGCAGCACGCATCTGTTGCTGTGGCCAGCGTGGATTTGGTGGTCTAACTTGCTGGATGGCAGGTGGGTAGAATCGCTGAGCCCCACCCATGTAGTAGTTGGGATTCTGAGGATAGATCTGACCAACAGGTGCCTGCAAACATTTAAAAATCAAACATTTACAAATCAAACATTTACGGTCACAAATTCGCTCTGTTGAATAACCACACAGAATTTGACAAACAAAAGCATCAGCACAGAATCATTGCCAAAGATACACAGCATAAGTTGAAATCTTTAACCAAGAAAGGTCTACCTAATATATTTTTTTCTTAATAGTTCTTTCCGAAGCAGCGCATTAAAATCTGAAAAAGAAAAACAGATAGGGAATTGCATTGCTACTGTATGGTACTCTGGGAGTCAATTTAACATCAGAAAGTAATTCTGAAACAGAAGCATTAACAAGTCTTGTTTAGTGCAGCGATTCCAAAATATATATACCCAAAAATATCAGCTAACTTTGACGATTCGAGACCAGTATTATTAAATCAAAACCATATGAAATGATCAAAAACAAATAGCAGAAAGTGACAGAGGAGGCATCATATAACTTGCCGTCATTCGCAATCCGGAAATTCTCTGAATGTATTGGGCATTCAGATGTGCCTTGCGTTCATCCTTGCGCTGAGCCAGAGCAACGTACAACGGCTTCGAGACCAGGATTCGGCCATTCATTTCTGTCACTGCTTTCGTTGCCTCTTCAGGCAAGCTGAAGCAAACAAATCCGAAGCCTTTCGAACGACCGTTCTCACACATCACCTGAAAGAACAATCACAACATTCACCATTGTTTTATAATAATTATTACTAAATTGCATTTATTATAAATGCACTTTCAGTGACAATGAATACGGGTCGTGAAGCAATTGCGAATTAAGATCTGAGATGAAGGTATTCGAATACAATCTCTTGGGAGTCTCAAACAGATAATTTCAACATTACAAGTCAAGCTCCCAAAACATTCGGCAAGCGTGCCTCATAGAAAACTTTTATTAGTGTTGAACCTATCTAATGCAGTTGTGTGTGTTTGAAGTAAACAGCACTGAGTGAGATACCAAAATATCAAAAACCAAACCACACCCTTACGTGCATTAATTCAAACATATTGGGAGATTTATATAGCACCCTTTAATTTACATAATCTTAAATTGTGCATCATAGATACTAGTACAACCTCATTCCAATGTTAGTTACTTATACACTTTATTATTACAAATAATATTCGTATATATATATTTCATTATCATAATATGACTGTCCCATTGTGTATTGGCAAATGGTTTAAAGACCATCTGTTATGGCAAACACATAGAGTTTTATATTAAAGGAAGAAGGTCTTGTATATACATTTGCCACGAAATAACATATTTAAATAAATGCTGCAAAGCCTGAATTCATAGCATTAACGCTAACTTCACTCGCTCAAAAATAATTCATAAGACCAATCAAATGTTTTTACCTTTGCACTTGTGATGGTGCCAAACGCGGCGAATTCCTTTCTCAATTGTTCATCGTCAATAGTGTCATCCAGATTTTTGACATACAGGTTAACACCTTGGTAGCGATTCATTCTCTCCTGTTTGATACGCTCAAACCTTTCTTTCAATTCAGCATGCCTCTCCGCCTTCTTCTGAGCCCTTCCAACAAAGATCGTATGGCCACCTATTTCTGTGTTGTTCAGTTCGTCCACGGCCTAACAATTAACAGCAGTAACACAGATCATTGCAATTAATCTGCTCAACTAAATTACATTTTTAAAACAAATCGCTACTTAGAATGATATGCTTTTACATGTAGATATTTACATATAACAGACACCTCAACGATTTTAGAGTTTCATGATATGCGCTTAATAGCCTACTGATAATGATAGCCTACAGTTAAAGCTTACATTATTTAAAGTTGTCGCATTGAAATACTGAGACAGTGTGGGAAGCAAATCCTATATGTGGGGTGATGAAGGAATGGGAATGATAGTTACAGGAATGGTGATAGGGTTCTGCAAGGACAGGAGGGGATAATGCTAAAACAACAAATGTAGTTTGGGAATGGAGACATGTTCCTGTCCCTGCATCACTCTCTACTTCGAGCAGAATGGACTAAAGCAGTTTACATGTATGCTACATAATCAGCAAGTTTGGGTGTCTAATTCACTGATCACACACTGTCAATATGAACATCAGACAGCAAAAGAGAATGAATTCGCCTGAGAGAGAGTTCATAAACAACATCTTAACAAAGAGCTAGTTTCTCGGCAACTTTTAGCAGACTCATCGGAACACTGATAAAAAACTGCATACCCATCCTAACTCTACTTTTCTTCATAGTAACACTGACTAGCAAGCTGCAAGCACTTAAATATATTTGTCTACAGATTTTAGTCATCCACGATCTCTAATTCTCATTAAAGCCCGAAACTGTTCAGTAGTAAATAAACGTATAAGTCGCATAAGCTAATTCCGGAACCAAATTCTGCAAAACACCTAAAGATAAGATCATATTATTTACTTTTTGAGCCGATTCATGCTCTTCGTAACTGACAAAGCCAAAACCACGACTTTTCCCGCTGTCATCAGTCATCACCTGCACATTACACAAATAATCATCAATAATCAGCCAATATCGCAAAACAAAACAATTCCGGATTACATTTATTCTGACATTTGTAAACATTTCTAACACGGCAATTTTGGTCATCTGAGGTCCTTGATAATTTAGACAACAGAAATGTTCTGTCAAAAGATTGATAGCTGGATCAACTGCAGGTCTTACATTTAAACTGCTAGACAACGTTGTTTTCATAACCTCATCCTTGCCTTGTGTTCTTTCTAATTTGCAACATGGCATCGCAAACTTTGAATTCTAATGCATTGGTTGAGTTCAGCAGAGGTACAACAGCTGCTCTCACATGGAAACTTAACCAGTTAACCACAAACCATTTACTTACCGGCAAACCTTGTTCTTGACGACTACAAGATCACTTACGCAACTGCTGACAGGTACTTAAAATCATCATTACAAAGCATCACATTACAAAGCAATTACTGTATGTAAACCAAGACATAATTTTAAATTAAAATAATTTACATTTTTTATCTTTAGGCATTACCTTGCAGCTAACAATTGGTCCGCAAGCTGTAAACATGTCTCTCAGCTTGTCCTCATCAAGGGCATCGCCAAAATTCTTTACGTAGACGTTTGTAAACTTCTTGGCGCGATCACCCATCATGTCCATGCGTTCTCGTCGAGTCATGAACCGACCAACAAACCTAAAAATCGGCAGAAGGTATAGAAATGTTTTTGAAGTTATAGAAAATCAACAACTTTGCATCCAGGCAAAAATTCAATAGTGAATAGTGCTGGCAGATTATTTACTTATGCGTGGAGTTTGGAGGAGAACTGGACTACTCACACAGTAAGTTGGAAAAGTTTAGCCACACAAAGCACAAAAATATGTGATGATGGAGCAGGCATGCTTTGTGAAAGGCATTGGGGACAAACACAGTGCAACGGCAGTTAAATTTGGCGTTGAATGTTTCAATAATTTAGAGATGCGAGTGCTGAAAGTGACAGGGAAACCAATGCAGCTCATCCTTATAGTGTTAGACATGCTTGTTGAAAAGAGGGAGGGTAACAGCATAGCTGCAATTGATGATCTTGTTCAGTGGAAATTTAAAACACTGCGGTTCCGCTACTACTGTATATATTTAATTAAGCGCACCTTATTTCAAAGCTTAGGAATGATCGAAGAAACTCACACTTTCTTCTGGTTGAGAAGCATTCCATTGACCTTTTCAATGGAGTTTCTTGCAGCTTCCTCAGTCTCAAAATGGACAAAGCCATAGCCTTTTGAACCATTCTCATCCATTGCAATCTATCAAATAGCAAACATATGATAACATACAAAAACACTTTAATGGTGACCATGAAAACTAATATCTACCATCATTTAAAGGTTAACTGATGTAAATTGATGTCTGTACCAGTTTACTTTGTAAACATCATAAAAAAAGTCTACAATAACTTGCACAGAAAACTTTTTTCTTCCAACTTACTTCCTAACGGGTATCAAACCAGCACCCTTCTAATTTTAATGCCAGTACGCTAACATTCAACACCGCCCTGTCTAACTTCTACTGCTTCTACAGGGCCATACATACGCACTGTATTTCTGATTAACAAAGAATGTTCACCACAGTGGTTGCTTTCAATATACTATGAAAAAACAGGAGGCCATTATCGCCTGTTAAAAGTATTCAATTATCGATGCAACATCCTGTATATATTTAATTTATTTTTATTTCTACGGAGCAGTAGCGTAGTTTTCCTCACTCAACCAAAGGCTACTTTTGCAATATTTACTGCATCTAACTGTATTTGTTTAGTCAATAAAACAGTTAAAAACAAATTTCATTTTCAAGGAATCACCAACTATTGACCACATGAAAATTGCTTACCTTACAGGACAAGATGTTTCCAAAAGCGGAGAAGGTATCGTAAAGAGCCTTGTTGTCAATGGTTTTGTCCAAGTTCTTTATGAAGATGTTACCCACGCCAGATTTCCGGATCGATGGATCGCGCTGGGACCACATTATTCGGCATGGTCGTCCTTTGATCGTGTCAAAGTTCATCGTATCAAGAGCTCGCTCCGCTGAAAAAGAAATTAAACAGTGTCATGGGAATGCTCGGATATTATGGAAAAGCAAAGACTGTATTGTATGGTCACATTTCTCTGCTGTAAACTAAGTTAAAAGTTACAGTTAGAGGAACAAACTTTTTTGTGTCAAAATTATATGACTTACTTGAAGTTATCGTAATATGAACTAATAACTTTGACATATATTACAAAACAAACTATTGTGCGAACCTGTTAATACACTGCCATGGGAGGAGAATTTAAAATACACAGAATGTGAACCGAAATGCGAGTAATATGAGCTAATGCAGAAATATCCAATGTGTTACTGATATAGAGTGTCAAACAGAACAGTGTCAATGGGATATCTGGGATCCTGTAAACAAGCCTACATTGTATTCGGGGGAAAACAAATGCTCAAACAGGACAACAGAAAAAATCATATTTAGATGTCGCCAAGTAGTTTTCGTCTTGTAAATAGCTTTACCAGGATATTGGTAGAAGTGAGTTAACTGAACTGCCTGAATTGGATCGTTCACTGTACAAAATAATGCATTGATAATATTACTCTCAATTTCTCCAGACCTAAACTTGTAAATTCACAACTTCAAGTTGTGATCAACACATCAGTATATTGTAAATAGCTTTACCAGGATATTTATATCCATCATGTAAGTTTAACATAACATCAATAAACCAATTTAATGTCACCTTGATTGTTCCCAACTAAACCCTACAATGGTTTAGATTTACCCAGTAGTAATATTTCAGCACTGATTATGCATTACTGTATTGCTGGAACACTTAAACAATATTTTCAAAAATAAGATTAAGATAATTTTAGATCTTGACTCATACCATCAGCTGGCTGCTGGAAGTTAACATAAGCATAGCCAAGACTGCGCCTCGTCATCATATCACGACACACTCTGATGCTCAGAACCGGACCAGCTGTTGAGAATTTCTCAAACAGCATGGCCTCGGAGACGTCTGGGTGAAGATCACCCACGTACAAAGAAGACATCGGATATGAGGGGCCCGCAGTATTCATTTTGTATCTACAAAATAGTAAAACACCAACAAACATATATTTTATATGTAGTTCATTAAAGACACTTGATTTATTACATGTCTTATATGTACACAGAATAAACTTACCACATATGTTTCTATCACATTTTTTATTTTAGAAGCAACAGACATGCTAAAAATCCAAAATTCTGTCCAGTAAGCAACTCCAGAACCCATCACCGATAAAATTTATATATAAAAAATTTATATCGCAAGAATATTTGTAAATAAGTGATACAAAATTTAAAGGCTACAACAGTCAACCAACCAATTAAACTAAATCGTACAAAAGACCAATAGCTCACACGAGCTCTTACAAGTACAACTCGCTGCTTTGCGATAACATGTAATGCAATCGCACTAGTCACAAATTATTGAAAATTTAAAGACATTTACGCACCAAACTGGTTAAGACAAAACATTGAAAACACAATCGACAAAATTGATTTGTCGATTACACTTTTTCCCACCTAAAAACTCTCAAACAGTAAACTTTATTACCTTTTTTATTAACAGCAAGACTTTGTTATGCTATATATTTAAAAATTAGTTCATATAGACGATCAAATTTTAGTATATAATCAAGCAGATCTGGTCATCATTCTATGTCGTCACGTTAGTTTCTCAGAAATTCTGGGTCGAAATATGTTGCAAGAATTATTCCGTCAAAGCATGTGCTTACAAAATGGCGTCGTTTAAAATCAGTCGCAATAACCACAAGTAACAAAACGGAAAAGCAAATTCACTTTAAACCAATGCTTTGAACTTACGTCGTTGTAGTAAAGTTACAGAAGTTTTCTGTGTTTTTAGAGTTTTCTAAATTTCAGATTGACCTTAGCTACTGGACAATTTTAATTCGTTTTGCAAACTAACACTTCTTCTATGGACGACGGGTCGTTCGCAAAAGGATCCTTGACGGTGTCAGCGGAAACTCGTGACTTACCAAATGCTGTAGCGCCTTTCAACGTTTCGAAATCAAGTAATGACCGGATATCGGTGCCTAGATAAAAATCCGATAGACCTAGTGACCGCTAAGAGAACGACTTCATATTTACGCTTGTTGTAGAGCTACTCTAGAAGTGAGTTTCTTAACTTGTCCTACTTTGCAACTTACTGTATAGTGGACTGGCAAAGGGAACGTTCGAAAGAAATGTGTGAAATTCATGAAAATATTAGCCTAATGTGTGATGCACGCTTTAAAAAAATCGTAAAATATTGTTTATTGAAAAACTCTGCCCGTTGTGGTAGCCTACAGAACTTTGTTAGCGGAATTTACCAGTTTCCTTCATCTTTCTTGGTTATTTGCTGTTAATGATGCTGTACGTGTTTGTCGTAGGCCCACACAATTTGACGACTAGCACCGCCTCAAAAGCCCTCAATTCCTTCTTTATCCAGTTTTTGCGACTTGCACCACTAGAAAAGACAGCTTCTGAATTATTACTGGGCACACCCTAGTTATTTAAATGCGGCTAGGCCGGGCTAGGGTTAGCTGTCAGAAAAAACAATAGGCCTACTATTTTTAGGCGGAAAGCGCCTGCAGGAATGCGTTCAGAGAACTTTTCAGAATATGATTTATGATTAGGTCTAATTAAGGTAGGCTAATTTACATTTTTAATTACAATAAATTAGGCAGTAGGCTTAGCCTCAAAATAATTAAGTAGGCTAGTGTCAGTGTCTAGATAGACCAAAATTAGCCTAATTGTGTGGGGAAAATAGCAGGCCTATAGCATAATGCTAAACTTATGCCTCTGGTAGGTAACACAGATCCCTTCCGTCCTACTGCTATGAATATTATGTTCATCTTAGGAGCCTTAATTTGTTCTATAAAAAGGCACTGGAAACAACTTCAAATAAGTAGGCTACTATAATAACAGTACTAGCCATAGGCCTATAGTTGTTTCAGTTTAGCTGTGTGGTAACAACCACAACGATCTATTAGCGTCGCCCTCCTTGATCCAGATTTAATTGGGACTGGCACTGCTGAAGTTCAAGCAGTGGAGGAGTTTCTGGAAATAGACTAAATGAAAATGTTTGCTTAAAGAAATATGCGTTGTTATAGTAATGCCCTTCAGCCACTATAGGCCTATAGTTACATCACTGGTATAGTCTAGGCTACTAATAGCTATATGCCTATTGAGGTGATAATGCAGAGCTATTGTAGGCCAAATCCTAGTAATAAAGCCTAGGCATATAGGCCTATTTTACTTCCAAAATTCCTAAATAAACATGCTGCCATAAGAGAGCAGGAAAGTTTGAGGGCCAATACAACATATGCTAATGAGGTTTGAGTCAGAGTTGCTGTTTAGTAGGGCTATTATAATAGTCTGTTGTTGAACTTGGCCCATTGAACAGCTCTTAAGGCTTGCAGGAGGATGATGCACACAGATTGAAGAATGTACCAGTAGCCATTTCACCTGGCTTAATTGGCGGCTCAGCTCCCCATCCTCACGTTGGTACAGGCTTGTCACAGTTGATAGCTGCCGGTAGGTCTATGTATTATTCATCATATCAATCAAATTCTAGCTTGACAGCTGAACTAGTTTGACCCACAACCTTGTACCAAAGTTCTTTGAATACATTTGTGTACTGTGCAGCTATGAACTCACCCACCCTATGTGATTTGATTTAGCTCTGACAAAAGTGTAGCAGAGGGTAATTTGTGTGTTAAAACCAATCTCAATGGTTGAAATCAACAACAAATTGTAATAATTATTTGGTTTGTTTCTGTGGGCCGAGACCAGCCACTTCCTTTGGCAGAGGTGGCATACTTTTCAATTCTGCAGAGGTGGCATACTTTTCAATTCTGCATACTTTCAAATCTTGGACTGTCAATGTGATGTAAATAAAAACAGACTCCATTGTCTGTGTGTAACCTTGAAGGCCCACTTTTCCATGTGAGACTGATTCCTTAAATCCAATGTACTGTAAACAGTTAACTTGTGCTTTGTTCTGCATCAAATATTTTTAGATCCAGTATCTTGCCCTCCCTAGATGTGTTAACCTTCCCTAAGCTGGGAAAGTATTGAATTTAAGGAGGCAGTCTAATGAAAGATGATCAGAAACGAGGTCATGCATATTCTGACAATGAAGTGCATATTAATTTCACATGACAAGCCTTGGATTTTATCAGGGTTAAAATTGCTAAGGTGTTGGAGTTTCACGCCCCCCCAGTATTTCTTAGGTCCCTATACAGAATTCTTCTGTGCATAATTATGTATCCAAACTTCACAGTACAAGTTCTGACCATGTACCAACCATTTATTTTTCTACAATTCTCACACTGGATTTCATCCTAGGCTGCAGAGAAGAATGCTTTAACCACTTGGCCACATCAGTGACACACTGTTGCTGAGATTTTGCTGCTGAAACAAAGATATGTATTACTGCGTAGTGCTACTTGGAGGAAAGTTTCATAAATTTCATAAATTAAGTAAGTATAACAATCAGCCAATAGTGAATTTTAAAATATTTCTAATAAATACACTGAACAACATTATGCTGAATGAAATTACAAAATGCTAACAAAATATGTTGTCAAGTTCCAAGTTGAATCCCTCCAGTTTTATAAGTGCTCTCATAACACTTGTTCAAAGTCCATTTGTAAGTACCGGTACTAGTTCTTTTGAAGTTATTCATGTTTTGAAGGTTAATTGAAACTTCTGAAACCAGATAATGGCAACCTATAAAAATGCAACAGACTGTGATGGTGATATGCATTTATGCTATAACACGTTTTAAATCAAAAGGAGCACCGTGCTGTGAAGTGCAACACATTGATGCGCATAAGAGCCTACATCAAACATATTCCAAATTTGCAACATGATCTTGTACAAAAGGTCAAACAGTGCACTGTATAGAAAATTTAATATAATTTCAGGCACAAATGAACACAGTAAATGCTGCCATTAGCTATTAACATCCTGGTAAGTTGAATACTGGTAATACGGCCTTTACTGGCGAATGGCCGTGAAGCAGTCTTCAAAGATATACAATGAGCAATGGAAAAAATTATGACTGCCACCATTTCAGACTGTCTCTCACAGAGAACACAATTTCCCCAACATCCCACTACTGCTATTCCTACAGTGCTGCCAAGTAAGCAGTGGTTAAAGTGGTTTGGGTGAGCAGTGGGAACGCCAACTGTGAGCAGTGGCTAAGCTGATGAAGTTTTATTGGGAACGCCCATGTTTTCAGAGTTTCATGCATGGTGAGCAGTGGCAAGGCAAGAAATTCAAGAGCAGTGAGAATGCCGTTCCCACTCGTTCCAGCCCACTTTAAACCCTGCAAGTCAGGTGCCTTATACAAATTGCACCTTGCACCCAATAGCATCCATTTCACCATAGCTAAGATTCATACATTCAGGCGTCTAAGGGGCAACTCTTTTACCTTTGTACACGCTACTCAATAACTGCATGCCTCTGTACAGAGAAATGTTCAAAACTGGCTTTGCTACGGTCTTCTGAAGTTTCTCAGTCCAGTCTAAATTCTTATGATTCTCTTATGCTACTATAAATAATTAATTGACAGCAAAAGTAAAAATTGCACTGGATTTCATTTGATCCAAAACCATAAATTGCACGCTGGATTTGGTTTGATCCAGAAACCTCTAAAACTTATATACAGGTACATTGGCATGACACTTAGTAAGCCACCTTCACTATGCCACGTTCATCCACCCTATAATTAAGAAATGACAAAGACTGAAGATATATATATATATGTATACATTATACACACAGTTGCACACACACACACACACACACACACACACACACACACACACACACACACACACACACACACACACACACACACACACACACACACACACACAACACACACACACACACACACACACAAGACATCAGTTGAAGAAGATTTGTCCTTTAGATGCAACCCTGAGAGTCAGTCACACGTGCATCTTAACACTTTAACGATGACCTTGTACTATAAATCTATAAATGACTGGAAAACCAATGCACTTCGTCATTAAACTGTTGCCATGTACACTAGGACTGGGCCATCATTCACTCTTGCCTAACTTTCAACTGACGGAATATATACCAACAATACACATCATGTACTAAGTTTATAGCTAAGTTCAATATAAGGCACTAGAAAAAACCCAGAAAATGTTGAAATCTCAGTCCACATTGGTTGTGGTTTAAACCCTGAACTGTGGACTAAGTCCAGCACGCTTGTCACTAGACCACTTTGCTACTGTTTTAAGTGTATTTACTTTAGGTAAGATATTTAGAGTAAGTGCTAGTCTTTGCCCAGGGGCATAGCCAGGAAAAAATTTCAGGGGGTTTCCATTTTGGGTTCCAATAGACATGGTTCCAAAATGCATAGAATTAGTTGAAAAAATTCTTAAATTTATTTCGTGGATTTGAACCTGTAAAACCCCACCCTAAATATGCCCACGACGTTTCTTCAAAACAATCAAACTAATCTCATACCAAAGAACACATTGTCCATCTCAATCTCATACCAAAGAACACATTGTCCATCTCAATCTCATACCAAAGAACACATTGTCCATCTCAATCTCATACCAAAGAACACATTGTCCATCTCAATCTCATACCAAAAAACACATTGTCCATCTCAATCTCATACCAAAAAACACATTGTCCAATGTCCATCTCAATCTCATACGAAAGAACACATTGTCCATCTCAGTCTATCGTAGAACTACTCTCATTCATTCCCAGTCTGTTGATTTCCTCGTCAGAGTTCCATCTTTCTCTAAGAACTAGTTTTCCGTTCGGCATACGGATTTGAGAGAGAATTCCTGATCCATTGCAATCTACTGATTCCCCGTCTTCCGGTTAACTGTTCATTCATGATAGTCGGAATCGACAGAGGGCCGTTGCGGACGCATATTTGAGTAAACCGGTGAAGCCGGAGTTCTGGACGTGAGCGATCCATTCAAAGAGAGAGCCTGAGCCGTGCGGATTATCTGATCAATGTCACGCGTGATCTGCTCAAACGTTGGCCTGTTGTAGGACTCTTCCTGCCAGCAGTTCTGCATTATGGAATACCTGGAAAAAATGTTAAATGCACACGGTTCTAAGTGAACATATCTAAAGCACATTTTGTGAGCCTCTCTAGGGCACTCTTTTGTAGCATAAGCAGTGTTTTAATTCATTAATAAAACAACTTCATTTTATTTAGAAACTATATGTATGGATGTATGTACTATGTATAGATCTTCATTTATAATTAGTCAGAATAACAAACTGCAACCCGTTACAATGCAGAAAAATACGACGATTATAAGAGGATCTGAAGGAAGCATTAAAAATATGCCAACACGGTTAGCTGTTTGTAATTGAAATTATTTACTATATTTATTTCCTATTATATATACATGTCTGAGAATCTAAAGAGCACATTCTGCGTATGGGTTGGATTACTGATTTGTACTGCACGAAGTACACGTAGGCCTATACCGTATTTCAAACTTAAAGGGATGAAACAGCGCACACTTACACACTGTCTGGACAGTACAGTGGTTGTGGAAGTCTTTTACCACTTTGTATGTATCCTGCCACTTCCCAGTTCTCCAGATCAGAGAATGGAACAGCGCCACGAGTCACCAGTTCCCAGAGGAGGACTCCAAACGACCACTGAGCAAATACACAGCAACAGGTCAACTGATTAAAAAGTCAAATGTTTATAATTTTACGCAAAAGTCTGAGCAGCTTACAGATTTCACCTGACACTATGGTATTGACCAGCAAATCTGTACAAAAGTATTTCACAGTGGATGCTACCAGTATTTTATTTGTACAAATTGTTCCGACCCTGGTCTCCAGACACTGGAGACAGGAGCTTGCTTGCACAAATCATTTCGAATCATTTCCTGGTAAAATATGATATTTTTATTTCTCTTTACCATTACTACCGCAAGCAGCACTGCTAAACACAGCTGTTTATCGTTCTCAGCGGAGTCTGTGATGTTAATGAGATGTAATTGTAGCATAGATGAATGCAGCAGCGCTCTTTTTCAGGACGTTTAAACAAAGTTCTATGGTACATTGGAGTTTAATGTGATTTGGAAATGGAAAAGGGATGCAGCAGAGCTAAGCCAAAGTTGAGCCCAAGTGAAAATGCAGTTGTTTCTTAAACAGCATACACCCTAATTTTTCCGGGAACACACAGGATCATGATTTGTAAACTTCGAACAAGGAATGCTAAAAAACCTGGAATATGAAAGGTTTGCACATCTGTACAAAGGCTAAATATCTCAAAAGCTGTTAACTCTATTTTCTGCCTCTGTAAACAGTTTTCATTTCTATACTAACAACGTCACTCATTGTTGTGAAAACATTTGCTTCCAGACATTCCGGAGCCATCCAGCGCACTGGAACCGGAGTCTTGTTGTGGCAGAGACGGTAGTAATCGCAGAGGATGAGTTCTCGAGAGAGACCAAAGTCAGCCACCTTCACCACACCACGTTCATCCACCCTAGAACCACAACAAACTCAACGTTATCAGCGTCGGTGGTATAATGGTACTGTAGTAGGTTTTAGGTTTGGCGGTTTCCCTCGTAGAATGAAGTGACCAACGACTGTAGGCGGTTCAAGTAAGCATCTGTCGGCCAATGGGCGTTGATTTCATTTTGGTTTACACATCTTACAAGCATAGGCTGCTGAATTTAATTATATGCATAGCCTAGGCAACATCGTCCGCTTTGTGGAATGGAGGCGAGGCGCAGGGACGGTCGGTCGATCGGTGGTAGCTCCCACCCTAGGCCCTTCACCCTCCCTCTGGCCTACCCCGATCAATTGACCACTTGTATATATAACCGAGCTTTGGGTCGTAAACCTGTATATAAATGCCAGCTGTTGATGCTGTCACCGTTGCCTTATTATACCCGGAACACTAAAGACAATAGACTGCGATGAAGGCTCCCCAGGGCACTAAATCGGCTCTCAGCTGACACTTCATGCTGTAACAGACGTTCGTCTCCCTATTCAGTCACCTTGTAGTCTGTAGGATTGTTTATATTTGGTCCCTCAGCTGCCAAGTGTAAGCTGTATTTCATATTCTAAGAATTTGCACCAGTAATATATCAGATGCTAATATACAGCCTAAGGAAGAGAGACTAGGTCACATGCCAAATTATGCTAATGAACTTAGGAAATGAACTTAGGAAATGTCCTTTCACAATTGAGTCTTGGTTTGCAGTACTCATTCTAGTTTGAATTTCGCTGCAGCAGAGTTGAGCTTCGTAATTTCTTCACTTCATAGCCATTTTAAATCGCATAGTCGATACAGCTTATATCTCGTGTCTGTATATTATATTATTATCTTATTTCAGTAGTGGACCTTATAGTAGTATAACATTGTATTTCGTTAGTGGACATATATTAGTATCATTATATCGAACTATTTCCAAAGATGGATGGAGACTACGCTGTACCAACGACACCGACTTCAGGTGTTGCAGTTGGCAACATGCGAACATTTAAAAAATGGTTGTCTGATGGATCTACCAAGAGTTATAGCTACCCTTACGTTTCTGTAAGGAAACATTTTGAATTAACTTTTACAACCGACAGTGATAAACTTAAATTTGAGCAAAAATGTGAGGACATTCGCTTGGCGTTGGGAGTAAAAAGTTTGAGAGAAGTTCTGGTGAAAGTCATAATGGATGTTGACACCAATAAGCTCTCTTCTGCAACTCAACATCCGCAGCAGACACTCACGATGTCTTCAGTCACGGAAGAAGTAAGTGAATCAACTTCACTGACTGATCCAGCATCTGTCACAGCAGCAATATCAGCAGCTCCAGCAACAGCTTTCGAGACTGCACATGAGAATTTTGTTGGGCAGTGCTCCAGCATTGCCCAGTTGATCGACACAATCTCACAACATTCATCCACATGTGTGACGCCGTATTCAGTGAAGTCATGGACACACAGTGGTCAAGTGCTGTCGGTGGATATGGAGTGTGCGAAAAAACACTCCCTTCAGTGGAGTTCCTCATCCACAATAGACAGCGAGCGGAAGGAATTTGAAGTCAACCACCGAGTGATGTTGAGCTACCTGGCCTCTGGTATGACACCCATACAGTACGAGCGCTTTAGCGACTTCAGTCGGTTTGGACTATTGTCAGACCTTTTCCGCAGGAGGAATATGGTTACATTTAGTGCCATTTCTGAGAACCTGCGAAAGCAATCTATATTTGGCGCTAGAGCGCAGGAGTCTTCACTGTCGCCTGATGGAGCTATCTCTATAATGACTGACGCACGACATCATTGTAGACGAAATAGTTATCACACCGACCATGTTGCTATCGGGTTGAAAACTCACAAAGTCGTTGATATTCAACACATTAACGGGAATGATGATAACTGTTCACAGCGTCACGAGGCAGTGGGATTCGACAGGATGTACGAGAGCCTGGATCTCAGCAACATTAAAGTTGCCCATCATGTGCATGATCGAAACATGACAATCAACAAGCGCCTACGTGAGAGGAAGCAAGCCAGGAATTCCAATGACCGCTGGCACTGCACCCGTCCTATAACAGCCGGGGTGAAAAAAATTGGGCAAGGAGCACAAAAAAACATTGGAAAAACATGGCATCCCGAGCTTTCTGACAAGGGTGCTGCCATTCGAAACCACGTCTATTGGTGTATGGACAATTGCAATGGAGATGCCCAAACCCTGCGTAAGCTCATAGAATCATGCATCCCTCATTTTCAGAACAACCACAGCAAGTGCCATGAAACTTCCCACTGCAAAGAGCCGGGGCATATGATTGAAGTTCGAATTGTTTCAAATGAGGCTGCAATTACAATGCTCCAGGACTTTCTTCGGTCGTTGGTAGTGTACAAGCACGCTGAAGATTATGTCAAAGGCCACGACACATTTTATGTGGAAAGTTTTAATAACGTTTGTCTGATCTATCTGGATAAACGGATACACTACGGGAATTTAATGTACGAGCTGCGGAGCAATCTGGCTGTCTTGGACTGGAACGAACACGTCGACAGACCATACACGTCTATATGCACGACTGTTCGTTCGAAAAACCCACGTCGCCAAATCGGGAAAAAAGTGTATCGGCGCAAGACCTACGTATTTGTTGAGAACATTTGGAATTTGTACATTGCCGTGTGGTCAGCATCTAAAGCAATATCGGAGTCTGTGACAGAAACTTCTGCAGATAAGGAGACCTGCCAGAGTGAAATCTCTTCGGACGAATCCGATGACGACCAATTAGGAGACAGTGAGAGCTTTTCAAATGAAAGCAATGCACCCTACACAGTAGAATAACCGTAAGAGCTGTGACAATATTGTATGATACACTAAAATCAAACATATCAGTGCTACATAACCATCAACCGTCATTACACATAACCACCTTAGCATTCTGCTGTCTACTCTGCTTGACTTCCCCGGATTTTGGCCTGGCATAGGACAGAGAGATGTGTGGCAGAGCTGATGTGTGGCAGAGCTGACTGCTATCACACGCGTCCACAGGTGGCGGATAGTGGAACGACCTCTAGAAATAGAGGTCAGCTGCGAAATAAGCAGGGTTATATCTGACGAATAAGCAGTCGCGGACCAACAGCGGCAAGGCTAGTAGGGCACACTGTAGAAAAAGAGTGGCATTTTGCTTGACAACTAAAAGCTGCAAATATCCAATAACAGCCTTGTGACATGGGAGCACATGACTCAATTTAAATAAGCCTGATGACCCTCTGCCTAGCGGGCATGTGTTCATCACCAAGACTAGGTCCACAGCGGAAAACTGTGGTTGATGCCACGAAGGGCATCCGATCTGTAACAAGATGCTCCAATCTGTATAAAAATGAATCTGTGGCTTACCCCCCCTCAACGAGGTCCTAATCCAAGCAAGAAAAAAAGAAGATTGAACGGACAAGGGACTGTGGCCATTGCAAAATTTATTTGACATAGCACTTATGAAAAACCTAGTCTCCGTAACGTGGTTTTCGTGTGGCGCCGAGCAATTGAGGGCAATTCAGGTTTAAATCCACCTCTGAGTAGGAATCTTGAAGAGGCGCTATATAAATTTAAAATGGGGGAATGTTATGTTACATTGAATCATAGCTATGACAGGTGTACATAAGCAGCTCACAATCGATAAAATTCTGCTTTATGTCAGAAAGTAAGTGTACAATAAAAATCTCTCTGTCTAAACAAAGTCCGGCGAATTATCCAAAGTATCAATGTTACTCCCACTTGTGGCCCATGTAAGGCGTGCCTGTTGGATTCGGATACAACAATCTCACTTTTCGCACTACGCAATCTGGCATTATTTCCCGCATATGAAGTACACCGTTCGATTCCGTTAGTTTCTTGGCCAGATATAATGGGCTCGTCCACCCACCCAAGTTGCAAATGATCTTCCAATATTTTCCATAAATTACTCTTCGTATTGGACTGTTAGCTGCATGCGCTGCTTGTCCTCCGCCAAGCCAACCTGGAGATGCAGAACCCACGCACGGAGAGAGAAAACAAAGAGGACAGGCGCCTTCCGATTGATGATTTTCACCCTGCAGCTGCAAATGATCAGCTGACACTTGAATGTCATGACTGTTTTGAGCCTCAATTTCTGACTCTGTACTATTTCCATTGGACGCGACCAAGACCTCCTTCGAAGCGGCATCCATACAAGATTTTCTTCTCTTTGGTGGTTCCAACTCTGCAATTGGAACAAAGGCAGTTTCGATTGGTTGGAGATATATTTATAATGTCATCAACATACAATTAGCTCTTTCGACTTGACTTGAACGACAGCTTAGCTGGGTTATGCATATGTTTATTGTCTTATTACATATCGTAATAATAATAATCATGGTAATTTTAATAATTACATTTTTAATTGGCCATTTATTATCATTACTGCTGTTACTGCTGTTCACATCAGTTGTCATTATACTAACATTGCTGATGTTATTATTACTATGTATTTCTATAGCATGGTTTGAGCTAAATATTTGCAAGGATAATAAATGCAATTTAATTTAATATTTATAAATCTTAGTTCAATCTTATTTGCGCACGTATAGCGCTACCTGAAGAACAATAGGGCCTACTTGTACAGGGTTCACCACACAAAACAATTTATACAATTTCAGTATATATATATATATATATATATATACGCATCGTCTTCATAATTACCAATTTTTTCAAAATTCCAGTTGTTGTGAGCAAAAAATGCCCGTATGGCTTCATCTTGATCGCCATCTACCACAATAGTAAGTTCGTATTTGTTCATGGCAATCTAATCGCATATAGAAACTACAGACTTGTTTCTCAACCCTGTAAGTATCTTCATAGCAATGAACTCCATAGTAATATGAGTGTATGGGGGGGTAAATTTGGATAATTGGAACAACTTGTATACATTCTAGAAGTACAGGTATGACCTCTAGCCAGCTTAGCTGGCTTTCGTATACACAAATTAGTCGACCCACAGCTCGGTTATATATATACAAGTGGTCAATTGATCGAGGTAGGGCCTGTACGGGGTATGCCCTGTCGGGTCTAGTCTGCCCTAGCGATGCATCTCCATCCATCCGTCCGACCGCTAGAGGGCCAGAGGGAGGGTGAAGGGCCTAGGGTGGGGGCTACCACCGATCGACCGACCGTCCCTGTGCCTCGCCTCCATTCCACAAAGCGGACGATGTTGCCTAGGCTATGCATATAATTAAATTCAGCAGCCTATGCTTGTAAGATGTGTAAACCAAAATGAAATCAACGCCCATTGGCCGACAGATGCTTACTTGAACCGCCTACAGTCGTTGGTCACTTCATTCTACGAGAGAAACCGCCAAACCTAAAACCTAGGGCTTTAAACTCAGACTGACAGACAGCAGAATGATTTACGTAAAGTAGTAAGAACACATGATAACAAGTTAAGCAAGACTCTATTTTATATATGTACTAGCTGGGGTACCCGGCGTTGCCCGGGAAATTTAGGATTCGACCCGGCCTCAGCCCCACCACACCACGCCCCACCCCTTCAACCCCCACCCAACAACACCCCACAGCACTCCGACCTCCACCGGTACGCCACCCGTGAAATTGCGGTTTTCGGGAAAAATTCCCCCCTGACCCCACCCCTCTCACCCGCACCCAACCCTCTCCACCCCCACCCCACCAAACCGACCCACCCCTACCTTCGCCTCCCCACCCCACCATCCTCCACCCCACAACGCCCCACCGCACTCCGACCTCCACAGGCACGCCACCCGTGAAATTAGGGTTTTCGGGAAAAATTCCCCCTGACCCCCACCCCTCTCACCCCAACACAACCCTCCCCCACCTACCCCACCCTCTCCCCCACCCACCCACCCCACCGATCCACCCTACCTTCGCCTTCCCACCCCACCATCTCCCACCCCACAACGCCCCGCTGCACTCCGACCTCCTCAGGTACGCCACCCGTGAAATTTGGGTTTCGGGGAAAATTCCCCCTCACCTCATCCCCTCCCCTCTCCTTCCCTCCACCCAACCCTCACCCCCACCCCCACCCCCACCCTCTCCCCCACCTCATCCCACCACACCGACCTGCACCAGTACGCCACCCGTGAGGATCTTCGTGAAAAATACATCATTTGCGCTGGCCTTTTATATAATGACCATGCAAGCGTTTAAAAAGGTGTTTAAGAAACTGCCGTCTCAGTGTTTTCGGCCCCCACCCTGGCCCTCTTGGTGGTAGAGATTCGCCAACCACTGATCCGGGTGGTTCTGATGGCCCTCTATCTGGGTAAAAAAAATCATATAAATGGCTGGGTTTTTTTGAAAAAAAAATTGGGGGTTTCGCCCCCCATCCTGACCCCCATGGTGGCAGAGAATCGCCAACCCCTCGACTTTGTGTCTCCTGCCGAGACCTACACAGTAGTGAAGGTTTGGAGTGAAAAGCTCAAAAACTGTGGAAATGCATCCCGGACAAACAGACAGACAGACAGACAGACACACGTTACAGAATCTTCTCTTTATTTATATAGATGGCTACCTTATGACTGGTAATCCCTTTCTTTTCTCAAAACCTATTTCTTCTCTCATGGGCTTACGCACTGGGAGCGCCTTTGAACGGTTCACCCTAGTAGAGGTGCTTTATAAATTTTTTTATACAATACAATACAATATAATACAACACCTGTTAGGCACAGACCTTTGTCGTGCTGCTGCTCATAATCATTTTACCATCGCCGCCAAAGGAGTGGAAGGCTGAGTGAAACAAATGAATCTAGCGCAGTGGTTCCCAACCTTTTTGACTTTAGGGTCACTTTTTCTAAGTTGCCAAGTTGGAGGATACGAGGGCCACTTTTTCTTAGTCGAAGGACATTCGGGGGCCACAAGGCTAAAACTTAATTAACTAAAAGCATATGCAATTGTTGTAATTGATTCAAAATAGAATATTTGATGTTATTTGCAGACATCAAAATAAAATAATTTGCAATATAAAATAATTGTGTTCTATCCTGTCCAAATTTTCATTTTTTTCATATATTTTTGTTACTTCTTTGAGAGATGAGGGGCCATTTTCTCAGGCCTGGCGGGCCACTTTTCGCCCGCGGGCCACGGGTTGGGAACCGCTGATCTAGTGGGTATCAAACCACATATTTCTCTTCTTTGTGCCTATGCATTAACATTCAACTATCATCCCACTTCACAGTAAACTATTCCAGAAATCATATAAGTCATTTGATATTGCCCATACTGGGGTTTTCTGTCATGTATCTGGGATTAAAAAAATCTATTAATAGTTAAATCACTTAGTTGTCTTTCTATAATAACAACATCATGGTATGTTAAGACATATTCGTTGATTAGTGCACATGATTTAACGTCACACTTGGCTCATTTAGTCATTTAACATCCAACAACATGGCTTTTGTTGATTTGGTTTTTATAAATTTTGCTTGCACTACAACTTTGCTTAGTAGTGACATTCAAATGATACTATGAGTATCAGAGTGGAACTATTCAAGTTTTCTAGACTAGATTAACATAAATTATTTTCAATTGGTTAACAACCTAGTTTCCATGAAACAGTTAGCCTAATGTTATCTGATGAGTGTAGCGACGTTCTTGTGGCCACACAATATTGCCTGTATTAATGATGGTGTGTTGTCATACTCTGTAGACATCGTGGACACAATCACCACGTTGCAAATACTTACCGGGTATATCTCATTAATTAATTAGTTACCAGCATAAATTGTGTTGCCAGCATTACTCGTCTATTACCAGGTACTTGTTTATTACTTGTTTATTGTTTATTGACTTGCATGTCACATCAACGTGAGCATCATAAGGAACTGACACTAGAAGAACGATTTGAACACGGATATAACACAATTCTTGGTTAAGCGCAACAAGGTGGGATCATTTGGACAACAGTTGTCACACTAAGATCCAGTGACAGATACACACACGCTATGTACCGTAAGTTAGTCAGTGAAATAGAAAGTAACTGAGTAACTAACATGCAGTTTCTTGCAGCCAGATCTCGATGTACGAAGCGCATGCTCGACAGATACGTCATTCCATAAGCCACCTGTAGACTCATCTTCAGCAGCTGAAGCACCGTGATGTCCTGAATCAAGACCATACCATACATGCAATCTAACTGGAAATCACACACACATGCAGCCACACACGCACGCACGCACTTTTTGCAGGAAAAAGGTTCCGGAACTGAACTTATTTACTTGAACATATTTGAGGCACCCTTTAGCAGTAAAGCTGTTACTATCATCATCGTCGTCATCATCACCATCATCATCGTTGTCGTCATCACCATCATCATCGTTATTATATTCAGAAGAACTATGGCGGTTCGCTGACTAAACCTGAGAGCCTCTTATTTGCAATATATTATGACAGTGTAAATGTAGCAAAGTTGCCGCCTGCTAATTTGTAATCTTCCTACCATCTGCTACATGCATAGATTATGAGAAAAATAAATCTTCATAATGCATTGGAGAGGGAAGCACACTGAATACTGAATAGGGTTGCACACAAAAAAACCAGAACAATACTTGTTTTCTGTATAACAGGTGGTTAATTTTCGGTAATTGACAGCTGATGCCTTTAATTTTTGTCTAAAACCACAACAGTTGTATTGCTGCTGCTGCACCAGAACAAGTTGGTGCAAAAAAGAAGACAGCATGGTTTGAAAGAAAGACTGATGTCTGGACAATAGAATATGAAAGCTGACTAACCAATTCTGTGTTCATGATGTATTTTCGAAGGTCACCGTTGGCCATGAAGGGCAGAATGACCATTGGACTTCCATCAGGATCAAAGGTCACACCAATGACCCCAAGGACATGAACATGCCAGAAATCCTTCATTAGGACAGCCTCACGTAGAAACAGCTCTGCCATCTCTGTCTCCTCGGGTTTGTCTTTCAACAAACAAACAAACAAAACTATGCACAGCATTTGCTTCTCATATATTATTATTATTATTATTATTATTATTATTATTCTTATTAAATAAATTTGTAGCGCGAGCAAGGTCACACCGATATGTGAATCTGAGGCACGGATAGTCAGCCGTCAGAGGAAGATGCAGTCAGAGATCCATGTGCTTGAAAGCCAAGGAGAAGTAGTGAGTTTTGAGCCGCTGTTTGAAGGAAGGAAGGAAGTGAAATTGAGTTTCGAAGAGAGAGCGTAAGCCGATTCCATCCCTGGGTGCAGAGGCAAGGATTGCACACGAGCCCACAACTGTTTTCCATCGAGGTTCAGCGAAAAGATTTGTACCTGATGAATGCAAGCTGATATACCCATTTATTTACCCAGTTGTTCATTCTGTGCAATTTATCCTCTGCTGGCATACTTATTTATTTTATATTTTATTTTTACATGACGTAGGCTACACACAAATCCTGAAGATCTAGAAGATTTCAGAAGATTGTTGTTCATCCAAGCATGACTAATCTACAGAAGCAATTAAGTCACATGTGATTGGACATTTTGGATTCAGTGAAGGAGCAGCAAGGAGCATGTCTTTGGATTGGCACTGAGAGTCAGCCGTTGAGAGGTTCTAGGACCCATCAACTTGTTGGCAATGCATCCCAGGGTTTGCACAGACTTAGTGGTTCATTGGATATAATATACGATTCCGCCCATGCAGGATATGGACTGTAGTTTCCCCCTTAAGTTCCGGTTTTATGCTCTATGCATCAGTGCGTGAGGAACCTAAAAGCCATGCTTAGGCTGAGTTTAGAGATGGTCAACTTAATTATATCTGAAACATCCACTCTTCATCAAGTTCTGGCATAATGAAGGTACCAGGCAAAGCACCAGAACTGAACCGATTTGCCAATATGCAATAATTATGCATGTGTCTTTTGCTATCTTATTAGTAAGGCTTTGCCTTGGCTCTGCGATAAATTCAAACCAATGCTATTGGTAAAAACCAACAGTTTCAAATGCTATCGAACAAGCTTGTATGTAGCTAGGACTTAGTTGGATTTAGTGTGATTTTCGAATTATCATCATCTGCTTGATTGTACTGCATGCGTAAGTGCCAGCAAAACGAAATTAAACACAGCTTACATT
The DNA here is from genome assembly GCA_949752735.1 of Lumbricus terrestris. NCBI lineage: Eukaryota > Metazoa > Annelida > Clitellata > Crassiclitellata > Lumbricidae > Lumbricus > Lumbricus terrestris. The sequence continues at coordinate 50,985,631 of OX457037.1, forward strand.
TCATGGTCTTAACTGCTACATGCTCTTCAATCTTCTCTCTTGCATGGCACAAGTAGGCGGAGAAAACACGGCCAAACTGTCCTATAAAGAAACCAATACTACTGAGTACTGACATTGTATTCTAATAAATGACAAATAAAATCACAACGCATGCTAGATTCCATAGCTATATTTAACCTCAAGACAGGCGTCTACACACAGCTCGAGCTGTTAACTTTTCTCAACCTATAAACTTGTGATTTTACTGCAACAGCCATGCAGCTCATCTTTGGCACACTTTAAAAGATCTTGATGACATGTTCTGGTATCTACGTTAATAAAGCTGTTGATAACATGTTCTAATATCTACTTTAAAGTACAGCTGTTGATAACATGTTCTGGTATTCTACTTCTAAGTAAAGCTGTTGATAATATAACCGGAATAATGCTGCTCATCTTTGGCAAACTCTGATAATTATAACATAATCTTGTATCTGCTTTTAAGTAAAGTGTTGATAACATGTTCTGGTATCTACTTTTAAGTAAAAGCGGCTGATAACATGATCTGGTATTCTACTTTTTAAGAAAGACTGTTGATAACATTATTACGTTCATCTTTATCACCGTAATTGACCTTCATAATTGCCCTTGACAATTGCACAAAATTTGTTGCGATCAGCATAACTAGAAGTCCATTGTCCATTAATAAAATACTATTGAATCGGCTGTCATAGCTGCAGGCAAAAGTATTGTCAGTTGTTTTACCTCTGCCAATGGAGTTTCCAAGTCGGATGCGCTGGCGAGGGATGTACATCTGCTGGAGTGCGTTGTGCAGTGAAGCATTTTCCACGGATGCCAGATCAACTCCGGCTGGACCAACTCCCGGCTTCTGCTTTGACTTTCGCGACATCTTCACGTTCTCTGCACTCAGAAAACAGAGCAGTCGCAGCCCATTAGAACATCGGTCAATTACACATTTTAAATGGATTGCATTTTGTCACCAATAGTATTTTAAAAGAGGATAACAGGTATTAAAACAATGGCTTTAAAAAAATTCAGACACCTCCTGTCAAAATAACATCATTTTAACTAACTTTAAAGCGCAAACTCATTAAGGCAGAATCCCTCATATTTGAATGCATCTGGCTAGACGAGATTAATTCTTCTGTCATTTGGGGTCAGTTAAACTTTTCGCTACTGCTGCCAGGGGCAACGGCCGTACTGCATACCAATATATCTTTCCTGATATCCCGGCGCCGCGCCGGGGTAAGCACTGCGGCATGTTTTGATATCCCGGCGCTGCGCCGGGGTACGAGGCGAAAAGGTTAATGGAGGTAAGTGCAGAAGTCTAACACTTACCGTAAAATAGAAGACTTCACCACCACCTTGGAGGCTTGGATACTGAAGCCCATACAACAACAACAGCTAGCCGAGTTTAAGGCAATCCAGACATTTTTCACTTCTGTGCAGCGTTGTATGAAAAATGAAATAGCACTGAAGAACAAACCTTGATGTCTCCATGACGTTTCCTGCCTCTGGCAACCAGATCCACCAGCTGCACTGTCCTTGACTCTTTGAGGGCGATTGCAAACGAGGCAGACGGTGGTTGTAGAGATGATCACCAGACAGATGACACCACATATCACCCCAAGCCACAGCATGTCTACTAAGAATAAATGCACGTCCACATGAGAAACAAAAATACTATAAAAAATGGCATTTCGATTCACTGATGAACAGTTGGTGGGAATATACTGGAATGGCGTTCCCACTGATCTCGAAATTCTTTGCTTGCGTTCCAGCTGCTGACCATGCATGGAACCCTGGAAACACATGCATTCCAATAAAACTCTTCTTGGGCATTCCCACTGCTCCAGAGCCGCTTTGATGCCTAGGCACCATAGATGTAAAAAACGATGAAAACGGAATAAAAAACGGAAAAAAACGTCGTTTTTTTCGAAAAAATAAAAAACGACAAAAAAACGGAAACGGTAAATAATTTGACTTTGCTGCATCTAAAACCGCATTTTAACCTTGAAAACATTCATTAGGAACCTACTACACGAAGGCTATCTCTTAAATGATGATGTTAAAGGATGAAATAATGACTTTAGTTAGCCGAATTCTTGAGAGTTGGCGGAAAACATAAGGAATATCCGAAAAAATTAAAATTAAGGAAAATAATAACCGAAAGTAAATGAATAAATAAAGTTAAAGAAAAAATAAAAAACGATAAAAAACGATGGGAAAAATAAAAAACGAAAAAAACGACGTTTTTTGGGAGTGAATAAAAAACGGAAAAAAACGTTTTTTACATCTATGCTAGGCACGCGAGGCACAGGCTTAGGGCCCCATGCAACAGGGGGGCCCCGGAGCGACCAAAACATACTATATCGCATAACAAATTAGCAACATGTTATACGAACTTTGACGTATGTTAAACATTTCGTGTTCCCACTACTCATCCAAACCAATTTAACCATTGCTGATAAGAAGTCTTCTGGGTGTAAAAAATGTGCAATTGTAGATGGACTGCTGCCATCATTGAGCCACACGCAGTCCACGGAAATACTCAGCAGTTGGAATGGTTTCTACAGACCTTAGTTATTCACTGCAATCATCAACTTATCTTAACGAATTATAACATAATTAGGCTGGCAAAGAATACCTTCGAAAGATTCTCAGAAGCATACCACAACTATAGAAATGTCTAGTTACATATTATAATATACACACATGTTGCACTTATGTCAGGTACTTAAAAGGCAGTATATAGATAAAATACAATACCTAGATACAATACCAAAAAAATACCTACCTGTAGGCCTACATACATTCATGCATACACAATTACACACACATACATAGATACAAGCATTACAACATCATTTAGACTGGCAATGAACACTTTCTGTACGCATTTATGCACCTCAGGCATACACGCTAAACATAAATGTAAACAAACATACATGCATGCATACATACATAGTTACATACAATTGCAATGGATGTATAAGGCCAAATTGAAAGTTTCTAGCTGTCGAAAATTTCTCAAAACAATCACTAGTATGATGATCTCGTTAGATACTTTTTTCATGCGTCTGACCGACCCTATATAAGCATAAAAAATAGTTAAATTTTATCGCTTCTAGGCCTTTTGGCCAAGAAATACTCTAGGGTATTACTACTGCCTATGTATCAGTACATGTCATTGTAGATGGACTGCCATCATTGAGCCACACGCAGTCCACAGAAATACTCAGCAATTGGAATGGTTTCTGCAGACCTTAGTTACTCACTGCAATCATCAACTCATCTTAACGAATTATGATCAAAATCATTGATATCACGGTTTATTAAATAAAAAGATTGTCAACCATTCTTCAAAAAAGAGATTAAGGTTATCAACTCATCTTAACGAATTAGAACATAATTAGGCTGGCAAAGAATACCTTCGAAAGATTCCCAGAAGCAGTGGCGTAGCCAGGAATTTTCATGGGGGGGGGTTTATGGCCGGAAACCCTGTTTTTTGCTATTTTTTCTTACTTAAATGGAAAATAACCTTAAAAAACCTTTTCCCGGAGCCAATGGGGGGGGGTTTAACCCCCGAAACCCCCCTTGCCTACGCCACTGCCCTGAAGCATACCACAACTATAGAAATGTCTAGTTACATATAATATTATAGACACATGTTGCACAGTGTGAGGTACTTAAAAGGCAGTATATAGATAAAATACAATACCTAGATACAATACCAAAAAAATACCTACCTACCTGTACAATATAATACATTCATGTATACACAATTATACACACATACATAGATATAAGCATTACAACATCATTTAGACTGGCAATGAACACTTTCTGTACGCATTTATGCACCTCAGGCATACACGCTAAACATAAATGTAAACAAACATACATGCATGCATACATACATACATACCGTACATATATACATACATACATACAAAGTTACATATAACCATACATACATTTATGCAATTATCATATGTTATACATGTATGCACTAGAATGACTAGATACAAATAAATGCAAACACACATTCACATTGCACACGTACAATCGTACATGTATCCATACACTATTACACATGCCATCACTAATATGCTTTATCTATTGCCCCTATTTATCATGTCGTCTTTGCATGGCTTAAGCAACACCAACCAATAAGACTATAATATTTTATCCAAGCACTAACCTGGAAGAACAGTTGTACTTTCCTCCCTTCTGATTGGAAGGACAAACGCTGGCCTCAGTCTTGCACTTCGACTGTCCTCGTCCAATCCATTCGTGGCAAGGCAAGTGTACTGTGCAACAAAAGAATTGCCACCGTCCTCTTCATTCGTAAGGTTGAGGACAAGGGAGTGGTTGCTCAGCACGTAGATCCTCTGGACGTCATAGACAATTTCTTTGTTACCTCGAAGCCAGACACGACTGACCGGAGTGGACGGGTCAGACTCGAATCCACAGTGGAAGATGACCACTGCTTGACCAGCAAGGGTGACGTCCACTGGAGGTATGGTGATCTTAGTCGGCACTGGCATAAAAGACAATACATGAAATTAATTGTTAGTGGAGGGTGATTCAAGGGTTGAATACGAAAGCAAAATAATTATTTTAATAAAAATGAATTTTTATGATTAGTTAAATTGCGAATAGATTAGAATAAGAATTAACTGTTTTCCTTGTCAGTTAGCTTATGGATTAGAATTTCATCTATCAAATGGCTAATCGAATAATAAAAATAAAATATTATTTTAAGTTTAACATGAATAAAAAAGACGATTAAGTTCATGCTTGTTTTTGGCCGCCTAGTCACTTATTCTATCGCACCACTGGTTCACTAGTCACCTATTTTATTGCAACACTGGTTCACTAGTCACTTATTTTATTGCACCGCTGGTTCACTAGTCACTTAATTTATCGCACCACTGATTCACTGGTCACTTATTTTATCAGACCACTGGTTCACTCTTTAAAATCTTACACTAAGCACACAATAACTACTTGAACAAATCATGATTATGATGAAGAGGAAGAGGATTGTCTCTTAAAGTGTTTGTTAGCAGTTCTATCTTATCTAGTTCTAACCTATTATTATTACTTTGAGAGAACTGGATCCTGCTTTTGAAAAGAACGAAGCTATTTTCTTCAACATCAATAGCAATTGATATCACGGTTTATGAAATAAAAAAATTGTCAACCATTTGAAAAAGAGATTAAAAGGACAAACGGCATATCAACTAATTCCTTATAACTCATTTCAAGATAGCATTTGCAACAATTAGGTATTAATCAGTTTCTGTCAGCCATGCAAATACAGAGTTGTGTTAAACAAAGATAAACATTTTCCATGAAGAATGATAAATGAATTGGTGCATTGTAGGTAAGTTAGTCAGTTCATCAGCAAGAATTCCAACCAATCACAAAAGGGAATTTTCTTGTTTGGTCCAATCTTGTACAACAGGGTAACATGGACACAACCATGAAATGTAAATGTTTGTAGGCCTATTTTGTATAAGCAAGTGTATGTAAAAATAACTGCATGCAAATGTATGTATATTTAAATGTATGAAATTATAAATGTATGTAAATGTAAGAAAATGTAAATGTATGAAATGTACATCCGAAATAATATGCTAGTATAAGAATTTGCGGTTTTAAAGACTGTTCTGATCAATATCCTGATTACCGGTGTTATGAAAATGCAGGTTTGTGCTAGACCATGATTGACATCCAATCTTGTATCATCAACTTGACTGCATTGCTAGACCAATACAGTCCAGCCACTGCCTTTGTGTATGCCTGATGTCCAAAAATAACAACATAAATCATTTATGATGCTCCTCAAGTCCTAATGTTCAGCTGCTGAAACTTACGGAAGACATTCAGATAGCTGTTGGCCAACTGGTATCCGTAGGTGTTCGATATGTTGCACTGGATGCAGTACGCAGTTGACCAAGACACGTTGTGAACGATCAACTCATTCAGGTTATTCGATAATGTGTAATTCCAGGATAAGGCATTCAGACCTAAAAGGTAATATTTATATTTTTCTTATCACCATTGTTATCATCATCACCTATCGATTATATTTAATTCCAATAACTGATTACTCCATTTAATGTTTTTATTTCAATGTAATTTTTGTCTGTCACAATGTACCAGACCTGTTGCGGTTTGCCAACCTGTTTTTGCTCATTAAACGAATATACATACCACAATTACCACCATCACCATCAAAATTACCATCACAACTGCAGTCACCACCATCAGGTGCACTTTTTGCAGGGAAGTCAGATTCCGTTTTCTAGAGGGTAAGAAGGGCCGATTAGATGCTACGCCTGTGACGTGGCTATCTAGGTTGCTATTGGACATTGGCATTAGGCCACGCCCATAGCCACCCGTCCTATGCGAAGTGGACACGAACACTAGGCATTCGGTACCTGGACATTGATACGTGCAGTCATGATTAACTTACTATGTTATCCATATCTTGTGCCATAGCTTATCTTATAGTTTAGTAATAAACGTAACAGTAACAGTACATTACGCGTACACTACACATTACGTTACATGATGTCAGAGATCGAACCTACACGCTCGAATAGATAAGCTAAGATAAAATAAAGATATGTCGATAAGCGAAGTTTAAAAACTCTGTTTCGAAAAGAACAAGCAACCGAATGGCCATCTCAGTTCAGCGCAGTTTTAGAGGATGGACATCCCAACGGCCGAATGAGGAGACTGCGGCCAGCAGCCAAGCCAGTCGCTGTAAGTGCTGTGGCCAGTCAACGATCTACCGGATAACCAGCTTAGTTCGGCGCAGTTTTAGAGGATGGACATCCCAACGGCCGAATGAGGAGACTGCGGCCAGCAGCCAAGCCAGTCGCTGTAAGTGCTGTGGCCAGTCAACGATCTACCGGATAACCAGCTCAGTCGACGCCAAGAGATACGCCCTGCAGCGGTATTGTACTCTTCGTGTGGTCGACCGACCGGTACGGGAAATCAACGCTCTATATCTTAGCCAGCAGCGGACATTCCTTTCACGATCAGATCTTCGCAGCGTATCGAATCCTGGAATTCGAGGAATCCCAGAAACTTTGAGGTAGGCCTTATGTGCAGGTAGATGCCATAAGAAGAGAGACAATTATCACCAGCGAAAGGCTGATGATAGATTATTATAGTATCCAGCGAAGGCTGTAGAGAGATTATTGTAGGATGTAAACCTACGGAGATTATTGCTAACCAGCTTAAGGCTGAAGACATATTATTATAGACTTATAGTATCCAGCGAAAGGCTGATGAGATTATTGTACATGTAGGGTGTAAACCTACTGATGGCTGGATGCCAGTTAAGATGATTGTACAATGTACATGTATAGGATGTAAACCTATATAGAAGGCTGGACGCCACAAGATTACTGTGAGAATGTATAGGGTGTAAACCTATATAGAAGGCTGGACGCCACAAGGTTATTATGTAGGGTGTATACCTACACGAAAGATTTTACTATTGTAGGGTATATACCTACGGAAAGCAGTATAAGCCAGTAAAGTACTGTAAGCCAGTAGAAGGTTGTATAGTGAGAAGCCAGTAAAAATTGCTGTAATAAAGTGGACTGCTTGTTGACGAGTACGCTAGAGATGGCTGTTACCCAGCTACGGAATGCTACGGACGTCCATCTTGCCAACAAGGAAATCTGTCTTCTCGTCCAGCTACCATCCAAGCGGAGTCCTTTAAAAGTGCCCCCTCCTGCCAATCCCTCTCGAGTCCACCTCGACATAAAGACAGAGACACCTGATAACCGGCAGCCATCAGATGCACGATGCTGATAAAGCCATTAACTGCGACTGACCACCCTCATCTCCTCCCCACCACCGTCGCGCCGACACCTATGCATCGCTACCCCTGGCCTGCCGATACCCAAGAGATAAAGTCATCGGTCTACAAAGAGCGCTCTGTTCGGAGATTCTGCAAGTCGACGGACAAACCTTTGAACCGGCGAAGTTCACTGGGTTCACCGACCAGCGCATGAGAAAGTCATTAACTCCACGAAGGATGCGACTGTCCCTCGCCCCTTACCCCACCACCGTCGGGCCGACCCCATGCAGCGCTACGCTTGGCTAGCCGAGGCCATGAACTCCTATATTCATCCAGACATCCTTGCCGAGGCCCAGGAGATAAAGTTATCTGGTTTCACAAGACGCTGACCAGACCGTTGAGCCATTGAGTCGACAGCTGCACCCATTGAAGTCGACAACCGAAACACCCTCCTCCGCCGTCACTCGTGAACACCTCCAGCAGCTGCGAGGACCGTTGGGCCCGGTCAGCCAAAACCACCGACCGCCCGTTGGGGTACACCATCTTCATCTACACCCCTTCGTCACCCACATGCAACACCGCCCGTCACGTTTCACTCCAACAGCTGTACGGCCGTTAAACTCAGTCATCCACACATCACCGTTCACCGACCGACCGTTGGGCCCACCGTCTATCACCCCAAACCACCACTCGTAAACTCATCACCGACCGACCGTTGGGTTCCACCTGGCATCAATTTCCTTCTTCGCTCCGATCGTCGTCTCTACAAAGGCGCCCTACTCCACCACCCCGCTCGTAAAAAACTGGCGTCCGAAGAGTCGATGCCCGACAGTCATTAGTCCTATATCTGTTCATCATCTGTTCATCTGTCATCACACTGCTATAGCGAAACGCAAGGATGCCCTTGAAAGAGACTTTAACGGACTTTTGTAGATTAAATAAATACATGGATCAGGCCTAGGTTTTGTTGACGTTAAAAAAAAGGGAAGATATGAGGATAGGATTAGACTAGTGGGTGGGGTGACATTATATAACTGACTGGAAGTAGTGACACTATAGAGATTTCTGGTTATAACATATAACATATAATTATCAGCTTAGGCATACAGATTGGGGATTAGCAAATAGGCCTAGATAAAAAGGACATTCGTAAAGAAGGGAGATGTGACGTGGCTATCTAGGTTGCTATTGGACATTGGCATTAGGCCACGCCCATAGCCACCCGTCCTATGCGAAGTGGACACGAACACTAGGCATTCGGTACCTGGACATTGATACGTGCAGTCATGATTAACTTACTATGTTATCCATATCTTGTGCCATAGCTTATCTTATAGTTTAGTAATAAACGTAACAGTAACAGTACATTACGCGTACACTACACATTACGTTACAACGCCAGGTGTCGTTTAGGTCAAGAATTTAAAGGTGGAGGATCAAGTGAGTTCGGGTAAGAGTTCTTGAAGGGGTGACTTCTAGCTTTGAGTAGAAAGCCCAAGGGGTGATGGGTAGGAGTGTCTGAAGAAGGTGATGGACACTGATGGTAGGTGATTAGTAATACTGGTGGAGGAACCGAAAAATTGCGGAATTCAGGAGGAATCATACAACAAACACATCTATGAGCCAATAAATTCTAAGTCATGTGTGGTGTAATTTCAAGCTGCAAAGCAGCGTCACACATGTACAATTTTCCTAAGATTTCTTGCTGCAGATAGCCCATAAACATTCACATTCAAATTAGGTGTACATTATGTCAGACCAATAAAAAATCAGGATAGATAACATTAGACCCTACACCTGAAATAAGATCTTTTGTTCAATGAAGGTCACACAAGAGGAGGCAAACCTTATCAATGGAGGTCACACAATTGGAGTCAATGATGTTACCTTTAATAGGTTTGCCATTGATGAGCCACGTGAGTTGAGGCAGTGGATTTCCCTCTGCTACACAACTGAATCTGATCGTCTGACCCACCGTCGCATTTCTTGACCTTGGTCGCTGTAAAAACCTCGGTGCCTCTGAACAAAACCAAGATAGATACGCAGTTTGATATAATGTACTGCACTGCAAGTACGAATCCTTCTTTTAGCGTGTAACAACTTAAGTGTGCATGAACTTGCACATAAAAGTTACTACAGAGTGCTAACTGCATCAGGAATGCAACATACACGCAGGCCTGTTTCAAGTATGGTACTTCAAAATGAAAGTGCAAGTGCCAAGTACTTCAGTACTGAGTACAAATAGTTGTCGTCGTCGTGACCATCCTCATTGCTGCGGATCGGGGATCAGAGTCGACGACGTCATCTTCCTCCATCGCTCGCGGTCCTCACACAACCCGCCATCGCCATCACCATCCATTCTTCCATGTCATCCATCCATCTTCTCCTCGGCCTTCCCCAGGCCCTTTTTCCGTCCAGATAGCCCTGACATATGAATGCTGGCAGCTTGTCTGCTCTGATCATGTGTACTTGGGGAGTATGTATGAATACACTTAATTTAGTGCCACAGACAAGGAGTTAAACAATCGATGTGGGTAATCAATATTCGCTACCAAAGTCCTCATTACAACCACTCTCACTTTATGGTGAATTCTGGGAACTGACGCAAACTCAGTATTGCATTTGTATAGCATAATAAACGTTACATATACTGCTTTACAAATACACAAGTACAAGCTCATGAGTTACAAGTGTTTTAAACTGCTATTCTATTACTATATGAGCAGTTGAGTACAAGTAACAGGCACTATTACTTCATAACTAAGTGGATAAAATAATTTAATGGTAAATTAATAATGTAAAATGTAATCTGTATATAGAGCAGTGTAATGGAACCAGAGATGTATGAATCACCATTATTGTATTGTATAAAGTATATATAGTATTGTATTAAAACATTTATAAAGCACACATAATCTAGTGAACCGTTCACAGGTGCTCAAACTAGATAACAACCAAAATGAACAAAACCCAGGCACTGGTTTGTACCACAGCAACCAAACTTCTACACAAAGCCTAAACAGATGAGACAATTACAAGCAGATTCTGAGACTTTAAGGCCAAAGTGTAATTGTAAACGTAATTGATTTTGGACATTTACATAGCATTGCTTCAACAAGAACTAATCGAAAGCATTCTCGACGTCAACCAAATCGACCCAGAATTACGAGCAAGGGTCATTAAGAGCAAACAGTTCAACAGTTTGTAAGCATTGCCCATATAACGAGAAATGCCACCATTAGCTTCGGCATAAAAGCTGAACTGAATCAACAGGTTCACATCCACAGCTGACAGATGGCAGAAAAACGATGACAGGTGATAGATTGTGAAAGGTTGTTTTTCTACGTTGCTTCATGCCATTGTATTTTCACCTTTTGAAATGACGACTGCATGTTTGGGATTCTGTTGTAATTTTGACCAAATTCAAAATAACTCTACTGGTTACACAACACTAAGATGAACTCTTAAATAATTTGCTAACTGATGTTAATATTCTTTCTAATGACATTTAACATCATATTATAGGCTGGCAGAGAGCACCACCGAGCAGATATATCGTACAGAGTCTCTAGTGAAGAGCTTTTCTGTTAGAACCCCAACCTGTCAGCGTCATGCTTTCTCAGTTGTAGGTCCCTTTGTCTGGAATAGTTTCCCATTGGAGATACGTATGTTATCTAGGGTTGACTCATCAGTGCATGCTCATACATGCTCCTTAAGATTCATTTGTATCGCCGTGGTTGAATAAACACGAATGAAGAGGTGCTATAAGGATTCTCAGTATGAATGATTGAATGAATGAATGAATAATGTAATGGTCCCCAAATGTCGTTGAGCTTCAAAAAATGACCTCATTCTAAGTGGGTCCTTCACATACTTCCAAAAGACAGCTCATTCTAATGAGTTTCCAGTCTATCACTGAGATAATTCCATCTTTATCTTCATGTTTCTAACAAACATCAGTTGGAAAAACACCTTACCCTGCAATAAACCATATTAACGCTGTAGTGAAGCAGAAACATGAAATCTTGAAATCCCACCGTGAACCACGACGTTGATTGTGCTATCCTGAGTGCTTCCTTCGGAATTATGAGCTGAACAAATGTATTTGTGATGGTCAGACAACTGGACGTTATCTATGGCCAACGTCAGATTCTGGTGCTTCAGCGCATAGTTACTGGACTCCGAACGCCAAACAACTCTAGGAGTCGGCCTTAAACAGACACGATGACAAGATAAACACGTTCAGAAGAAAATCAACACCAGAAAAACTGATTCAAAATAAGTGCCTCACGAAGAATATTCTCTGCTTTAATCTTATCTTTACAACTTTAGAGGATGATGTCATGAATTCAATTGACTTAGTAAGACGTTCAGGATGGCAAATTGAAAAATGGTAAAAATGATGCATAAAAGAATCTTAGTCTGCCATCATATTACAATTAATTCTCCATAAAAAAAATGATTTCGACATCTCTGAATTATGGGTGAAACATGTGTATCATAACGTGATAAGCTCTTAATTTAATTTCATCAAATCTAGCACATCCAACGTAATCTTCTCCAAATATGCCCCCAGAAACACCATGGTAGCCGAATTAAAATCTTGCCAGGCATATGACTTATACCCCTATGAATCCAGGAGCAAAAACAGAAACCACTTCTCGAGTGGAGCACTGGGTTCAAGAGAAGGACGATTCACAAGGGAAGTTTGCAGTACAGGGAATATTTAATCAATGGGACGTTGGGCAAATTTCAGACATCTGGGCACCCAGCAATTATGGTGATACTTGGTAATTACATGCTCATTTCCGCACTGTAATTGCTGCTGCTACTGCTGCTGCTGCCCTCTCGTTAGCACCAGCTTTCCATTGCCGTTGTTGTTCATGATGGAGCGTCAGCCAAAAAGGCGGGAATAGGCATGCAGCATCGCAATTATCATTAAACACATGTAATGCATGGATGAAAATTTTTATAAAAAATAGAATTCATAGTTCTATCGTCCCTCCTTCCTTCCTTCCTTCCATCCTTCCTTCCATCAGTCGACTGAACCACTCTTGCTCACTCTAACTGTCTTGCTCACTTCCTCATGCACTTCCTTTCTCATTTCCTCACTCACTCACCCACCCACCCGCTCGCTCACACTCAATTAATCAATCAATCAAATAATCAATCAATCAATAAATCAACTCCTCTGATACTTAATCACTTGCTCAACTGCTCACTCAGTCACTTCCTTACCTGCAAGCTCACTCACTCACTCATTAATTCATATGCTTTTTCAAATCAATCAATCAGTTTATTGATACATAAGAAGTTAAAATAGACTGAATAACATTTGCTGAGCAACACAGTCATAAGAAAAATCAATCAGATTATTTAAAGTAACTCCTTGAACCAATAAAATAATAAGGTTTGATCAGGAACAGCCTCCATTTCTGTTTAACTGTCTGTCTGTCTGTCTGTCTCATGGTAGCAGTGGCGTAGACAAGGGGAGTTGCGGGGGTTAAAAAACCCCATTGGCCTAGGAAAAAGTTTTTTAAAGGTTATTTACACACTTAAATAAGAAAAAACAAAACAATTGCTTGTAGTAACCATTGATTTTCTTACTTAATTCCCTTTGTTACTTTATTCCCTTTTTTATTTACTGTAATACTATTGGGTTGGTGTCAGAAAGGGCATCCGGCCAGGCCATAAAACCCTCAAACCTCCCTATCATAAATTCCTGGCTATGCCACTGCATGGTAGTTACTAATAATAATCAGATGCAGACTCACTTTCCTCCGAAGACACACTGTAGTTTCAGCGATCCTCCCACGATCGCACGCACGATTTCTGGTGACTTGATGAGAAGTTCAGGATGACGATTGAACGACGGTGAAGCAGCTAATTACAAAAACAACGACATAAAAGAATCTTTCCAACATAATTTTTATACTTTATTCTCCATTCAAAATGATTTTCCCTTCAAAATATGAATGAATCATGCCAAAAGGTCCATCCAGCCTTTCATAAGCGATGGCGACGGTAAAAATGAGCTCTGCAGTAGGATGTGGATGTGATGGAAACCTTGCATGGCAGCAATACAGCTACCGAAAATGTGACTTTCAACAACTTGTAATCAGCCGATCATACTATGACTTCTAATCATACTATGACTTCTAATCATACTATGACTTCTAATCATACTATGACTTGTAATCATACTATGACTTCTAATCATACTATGACTTGTAATCATACTATGACTTGTAATCATACTATGACTTGTAATCGTACTATGACTTGTAATCGTACTATGACTTCTAATCATACTATGACTTGTAATCATACTATGACTTCTAATCATACTATGACTTGTAATCATACTATGACTTCTAATCATACTGTGATGAGTCAGTTAGAATTAATAATAAACATGAAAATACGGGTGGAGCGCAGTGGTGTAGTGGTGGGGTTCGGTGTCTTGGAGTCAGAGGGTTCCAGGTTCGAATCCACCTCAAGTCGCCACATAGGGTCCTTGAGCAAGTCCTTCACTTGCAATTGCTCATGAGCATCGGTGTTAAACTTCGATTCACTGTCCGCGCTGTAGTCGGGAGTGCCTCTGAGTAGTCAGCTTGAAGGGCGCTACAGCAAATGTGAGAAATAAATAAATAAAACACTAATAAATGAATGACTGAATGAAGAAATGAATGAACGAGCATGATTTATTTAACTGAGCACCGCTAATTGGTAGGCAGTGATTGTGATTTGATTAAAATGGATAAACAAAAATAGATGCTTCAATACACTGCATGCAGTTACTGTGCAAACTAAGACATACTTTCAGTCAGTTCCAGCTTTGACGGACTTCCAGAAACCTTTTTGAACTCAACGTTATGGTTCATGACGTTGCATTGGTAGATTCCAGCGTCAGCCGCCAGCGTATGCAGAAACAGAAGAGAACCTACAGAAACAATTAGAAACTCTTCACCTGTAAAGGCCATCAATTCCGTACACCCCATACCCTCAACCCACCACTCAATGCCCTGCTTGCATTTTGGCAGTGCCAGTCCAACGCCTCCAAAAAGGAGGAGGGTGACACTAAATCATCCTTGATAAGACACAGGGTTGTTAAGAGCAACAAGCAACCAATATGATTCAATTGACGATGTTTAAACTAAGCGCCTGTGAATAAGCTGGTTCTCACGACTTTGCTTTTTTGGGTGCTGTAGAAATTTTGGGATCATGATTAAGTGGTCTTGGAATGTTCTGACCAGAAGACAATGCGTAACAAATCATGAGGCCTCCTGAATTTGTTAACCAAAATTTGTTAATTTAATTTCCGGTCAATCATTGCAGGATCAGTTCAACTTCTAATTTGGTAATTTGAACGTTTGAAGTTTTTCGTGCGCTTCCAGTCAGTTTCTTGCAAACTTTGATTCGCGGAATTTACTAACCTCAGAATTGAACCAAATCATTGAACTGACTAGTGACATTAGGTCTACATTGAAGATGTACGTTCTATCCATGCAAGAGTTAGCTTGATGCATGAGTGTTTCGAGCAGATAAACTGTGCTCGAATATGCATGCCCAAAGCTTACATTAAAATAAACTACAATTTTTTCCAATAAATTTCAAATAATCTTATCAGTAATATAAATTTGTACTACAGGATTGCAGGGGCATATCTATGCCTATAGCATACATGTAGGCCTACTATTATATATAGGATTATAGAGTCACACAGTCATGATAATGCACCAAAGGCGCCAAATTTCCGTGGGGGTCCGTGACCGGGACCAAAAATTAAAAAGGGGTCCGTCAGTGTGAAAAGGTTGAGAACCGCTGTACTATAGTCAGTTCAATGATTTGGTTCAATTATCATAATTTAATAATGACGAAGATGAAGATGATGAAGATGATGATGATGATGATGATGATGATGATGATGATGATAGTGATGATGAAGATGAAGATGATGATGATGATGATGATGATGATGATGATAGTGATGATGAAGATGAAGATGAAGATGATGATGATGATGATGATGATGATGCTGATGATGGTTATGATGATGATGATGATGATAGTGATGATGATGGTGATAATGATGGTGATGATGATGGTGATGATGGTGATGAAGCTGATGATGATGATGATGAAGATGATGATGAAGACGATGATGATGAAGATGATGATGCTGATGATGGTGATAATGATGGTGATGATGGTGATGAAGCTGATGATGATGACAATAACCTGCAATTGTGATCCATTCATAGATGGAAAAAAAAACTAACCATCCCATCCGAGGGCAATCCTTTCATCCTCAAGCACTTCCTGTGGCGCTGGGTCATTGAGGGCCTTGATCTTGCTCCACGTGAACTCATACATCCAACCGCTGTTTGGATAGCGACAGTCCAGCTTAACACTGGCGCCAAGGGAAACAGCGTACGTGCGTACGTCGTCACTGGATGGAAATCGTTTCAACTCTGAAGGTGTAAAACAACGGAATCAAAGGGTTAGACCGCTAGGGTTACAGGGTCAAAGGTCACAGTAAGTCAAATAGTCAGATAATAATTTAAATAGTCATTTAATTAGTTTGTTATCAGGAGTGTCATATAATAGCTCATATAATAGCTCCACCCTACCTTCGAGAATTCTGTTGTTCCACCTTGGGAGTTCAGCGTCGATCGACCCTTCGATCGGCGAACCATGCTGAGCTTCTGGTTCCCCGCTCACGGACTGCTATCCGACAGCGTTGTTCATTCTCTGTTGCAGGTCCTACAGCTTGGAATGGTCTCCCTGTTACACTGCGCTTAATTCCCAGGGGTCACTCCGCTCTGTTCCTTAAGAACCTAAAAACTGTTTTATTTAGCCGTGGCTGGGCCGGGAGCGCTTCTGAGTAGCCTACCTTGAAGAGGCGCTATATAAATTTCTGAAATAAATAAATAAATAAAATAATGACTTCTAAGAACCGTTCCTTGCCAGGTAATAAAATTATGCTATAACCAGAAAAGAATGACAAGTCTAGCTGTGTGTGATTTATGCCCAAATAATTGGTTTATGCTCACAGTATAATTGTAATTGTAATTGAACATTTATATAGCGCCGCTCACAGATTCAGTAGCGCTCCCGACCCTAGTTAGCACTGCCGCTAACGCCTTTGCTCATACATCATAAGCTTCCAATTGCTCAAGAACATCCATTATAATAATAATAATTATTATTATTATTATTATCATTATTATTATAGTCAATCAAATAACATGAGAGAGATTCTAATTGTTTGCTTTAGACACTAATATACACTTGTAAATGATTTTGCATAAAAATAAGTACCAGGTAAGTAATGCACATGAAAAACACACAGATTATCAGCACACAATGCGCATAGGCTATAACAAACACACTCCATGTCATATTCTGAGCAAATAATATAAACTCCTATAGCAACTCTTCCATGTAAAAATATTCCCGAAGTACATAAGAAAATACTCCGAGGATCTGATATGAAGTATACGTTAAGCAGGTCATACCCATAAAGTTCAGGTGGATAGCTGCAGTCATTGCTCTCCCGTACTGGTTCTCTGCTATGCAGTGCAACAATCCTCCATTCTGTCGTGAAGCATTTCTGATCTGAAGCGCTCCACGAGAGTCAACTTTGAACTCACCAGCATCCGAAGCATTGCAGTCCAGTCGGTTCTTGCACCAGATGATGCTAAAATATTTCCACCATACAAACCCATTGTTTTTCTTATTGTAATGCATTAAAACACTTATAAATGCCTCTACCAGAGTGAACCATTCAGAGGCACTTCCAGAGCGCATGGCCACGAGAGAAGAAATAGGTTTTGGGAAAAGAAAATGAGGAGGAAGGATCACCAGCTTGAATTTGAGATCGAGTAGATGGGGACAGCGCACATGTTTATGCACAATTCTGGTGCAAGAATCGATTGGACTGCACATGCAGTTCTTAAACATAAGACA
Source organism: Lumbricus terrestris (assembly GCA_949752735.1). NCBI lineage: Eukaryota > Metazoa > Annelida > Clitellata > Crassiclitellata > Lumbricidae > Lumbricus > Lumbricus terrestris. Next base: position 51,003,434 of record OX457037.1, read on the forward strand.
CAATTTAAAGTACATATGCAACACAGCACCAAAGTACCCATGCAGCATAGCACCAAGTAACTATGCAATGCAGCATCAAAGTATACCGATGAAATATGCCACCAAAGAACTAATGCAGTACAGCACCAAAAAACCGATGTAATATAGCACCAAAAGTACCTATCAGCACCAAAGTACCTATACAACATGGCACCAAAGTACCTATACAATACAGCATCAAAGTACCTATGCAACATAGCGCCACAAATACGAAAGCAACATGGCAATGCTTGTGGCAGTCTATTCAGCAGCACACTGGGTCTGTAATACAACAGTTGTAGGTTAGTGCCTGCTGAGTGGAGTCCCTACAACAATCATGTGAAGAACAATGTGCCCATATACACTAATCTTGATTCAGATGACCACTTGTGCAGATATAAAGCATTAACCAATAAACAGAGCTACAAAAAAGTTCTGTTATTGACCACAACAATGACCACCAACCTGGGCATTGGATGACCGGTCACATGGCATGATACGCTTATCGTGTCCGATTCCAAGAACGGAACTTCCAGAAGAGATGCTGTGTCGTCCATAACCTTATGATCTCCATGCTCAATGCTGGTCGTGCAGCTAACAATTGATGGTGGCTGGCGAACTACGAAATGGAAACAAAATTGGTTTTGAAACAATGAGACCGATTAATGCCAAGGGACAAGAATTTCTTGCCAAACTTTGTCGTCTCTTGGGCCAAATCTCAGCGAACCAAGACAATCCAGTTGCTTGTTTCAGTGTCTGTCAGTTGCTTGTCAATTCAGCCTTTCAGTGCAATTGCCTTCCACAGCTGCACTTTGGTTCTTCCAGAGATCTAGGGTTTAATGTCCCACAAAGATTGAAAGATCTACGTTTAATGTTCCATGAGCACTCTAACCGATCATTTGGAAAGAATGATGCAATCAATCAATCAATCAATCAATCAGCCAGTCAATCAATCAATCAATCAATCAATCAATCAATATTTGTTTTATTTAAATGGTTCAAGCCGACACAGCCGCTACTTGAGTTACAATCCTTGTCATTGAAATCACAATGCATAATATTATGTCTCTCAAACAATTTCTGTATGCCTCTAATCATTCAGTTGACCATTTCAACCATCTGCATTTTAGTTGATAAAGTTAAGCATTTTTCTGTAATACAAAAATGTCATCATTCCAATACTAACATTCCGTTGTCAAGTTAACCGTCTTCCAGGAACTCAGCTTCTCGTCGGTGGCCGACCAAATGCGGACGCAGACAAGGTAATATCGAGTGGGCTCCAGGTTCCAAAACGTGCAAACCTAGTCAAGTGACAATGAAAATACGCAATTCCTACATCATCAGACCTAACTTTATGATGCAAGTCTATAGGTTTATATTACCAGCTCTTTCACCTGAGGTAGAAATGAACCCTTAACCCTTTAACGATCAGCTGCATATGTTTTCCCATGCATTTTAGTACACGCTGGTCGTTAAAGGGTTAAGACTTAGCTCATGATTAGTCTTGTTTATCTAGATTTAAAAATTATTATTGGTTACCTTGATGTAGAAATGATCTTGCAGAATTTAAAGCTAGGTGGAAATAAAAATTTCTTCAGGAGTAACAACAAATCCTCAACAATAAAAAATGGAATTCAGTCCTTGCGGGCCTCTCAGGATTTCGTCTGTGTCAGATCCAATAAGCTTAAATATGCACATATATTGCAATTTTTAAAAAAGTAACCTAAAATAGATGCTATACTGGCTTCTTGTTGCAAAGTCTTTTTTAAGATCATCCAGCTGGCACATGCTTCAATTGTTGACCCTGTCCTGGAATATATTGTTCAGATCTGTGTTCCAGCTAAAAGTCATTATTTTGAGTTCTTATATTTTTTTATGATAATTATCTTTGACAGAAAAAGGCTGCCTTTGTCACGATATTTTTATGGAGAATTTCAGTGCATAAATGATTCCATCAGCACAGAAATATTAATTGGAAAGTGCAAAATGTTTTAGCAATAATAATAATAATAATAATAATACAAATAATAATAATAATAATAATAATAATAATAATAATAATAATGAGTGTCCTCAGTTTTCTGGCTGCACTGCAGTGCACTTGAAATATCCCATTCCTCCCCATAGTGCATGTACTAGCACATAAATGCAAAAACTACAGTGTGCAATGTATTGGCTGCCCAAAGCCCGCAAAGTACTGCGATTTTAGTAGAAAAAACATGAAGCTAGAAAGGTCGTCAGAAATTTCGATGTCTTAAAAAGGTTTTCAGAAAATTTGGCCAAAAAATTCAAAAGCATCCCCCAAAATCAAATCTTGGCTACGGCCTTGTTTTGAACTCAAGATAAATTCCAGACTTTAATTCTGATCTCTTATAGAACTTTTTGCAGCAACAAGAAGGAACTGGATGAAACCATTAACATCTGAGCTTTGTCTCAGTTATGAAATGCTTTTCTGATAGATTGAACACCAAACTCGTGATATACATGTTTGTGTTACTTTGTATTCTCACATCAGCAACTAATTCTAATTAATTCTAATTAGCAGACTTCTAATTCTAATTTATGAACTTAAAACTAATGCCAATTCTAATTAATAATTACTTAGAATTGGCATTACCATAATTATTAGCCATAGAGTCTTAATTTCCTCTGACTGGCCTCAACTTAAGAGAATGATTAAATAGCTTAGAGAGAGTTTAAGAGAGCTTTAGAGGCCACAAGTCTCCATTGCTGTCTGATCTCCCATTGACATTGCACAATCAGTGTACTCATTATAGTCGAGTTGGGTATGAGGTGTTGCAAAAGCAGAAATTTATAAACAAATTGCTGCCCTGGTGGGGATTTAAACCCATGACATCTCAGTCGACAGTCTAACCATTGCTAACCACTCTAGAGACAATGAAGTAGACATGGGTCTACCTTGCTCCTTCCTTTATGCAGAGACACGCTAGGGCAATCAGGGCTTTTTCTAATGTGCAGTTGTACACAAAATGTGCAGTTGTAGAAGCACTTCTGTACAGTTAAAACTACCAAAAGAGGTCCTCCGATTGGAAGCAATTTACCATGGATGATGGAAAAGGAAAGCAGCTGTGCAGTTCTAAAAATTCCTTAAAAACAGCCCTGAGGGCAATCATGTAATCAACTGTCTTTCATTAGGAAGAAATATCCAATTAATTATCTACCCACCTGCGTCCTGTTGAAATGGCAAACGGTTGGCAACACAGGAACATCACAGGTTTCATTAGCAAGAACTGCATAGACAGAAGAATTGTCTGACAACTCCAACTCAACATCAGAATTGTTTCCAACATGCGTGTTGACCTCTTCCCATCGCGAGTCATTTCCAACCACAACCCAACGTATTTCCAGCGCATTGCCTGCCACAAATCGTGACTTCAATTGAACCACTGTTCGATTGTCGTCCGGTGCTTCAGCTGTTGATTCTAAGACAAAGAACAGCTGGCAATTATAATAGCAACAATTTGCATAGCAACATATATAAGTACGTGTAGCAAGCTGGCATGGAAACCAGTATTTTGGAGGGCGTTAGAATTGGTGGTCACAAGGAGTTATTTGAAATGCATCATATTCGCCTTCCTGGATTCGACCGGTAAGAAATTTATGCCAGTGAATGTCTGCACTATTATTTTGTGGAATTAATTCATACAGCAGAATTTCATGTAAAACACGAATAAGTTCTATTACAGAGCCTGTCAGTTGCTGAAGATCCAGGCAAAGAGCAGCTTGCCCCATCCTATGTTGAAAAGGGGCACTTGCCCCTTTGAAATTTGACACCTATTTTTAAACGATCACCTTTTGGCTTTAACAAATTTTTTCGCCCTAAAGCTCCAATGATACACACAGTGAGACATCTGTGTTTAGAAACTTTTATGAAAAATACCATAATAGAAATTTGTTGGTTTGCATTTTTCAACCATTTTTCAGGCTCTTGCAGCAAAATTTAACTCTGACCATTGTGTTTTGCTACTTCTAGGAAATGATCTGACAGTGCCAACACAAGCTATTTTGATGGTGCATTTAAATGTGAAATGACATTGGCACTGCCATCGGTTGGAGGTAAATACTTCCAACGATGAACGAAAATTACCAGGCAACAGACTTACTGAAATATCTGCCATTTACAATTTAAACAAACCAGCATTCATTCATTCAGTCTTCAAGATTTCTACTCAGAGGCACTCCAAACCCAACCCTGGTGGAAAAGAATAGACTTCCGGTTGTCATGGGCATGGTGCAACATGTAAGCACCACCTCAATTTTCATCATCACTCCATGCCAGCGATATTTTATTTTCATTTCACTTCTATTTTAGTTTGGATGTTTTCGATTTCAGTTCTTATTTAATTACAGTTTTTCGAAAAATTTCAGTTATACTTCTAATTCAGTTTTAAAAATAATTTCAGTTCTCAAATCAGTTCTGGTATGAAAATAATTTCAGTTACACTTCGTTATACAACCTGCTTTAAATAATACCAAGTTTGAGCATCTTCATTATCGATGAACTTAAAGTTTGCTATTGTAGGTCCCTCATTGTGGAATGACCTTCCTCCTACAATTTGCGACAGGTTTCTGGTGGGGAATTCACCTGAATCTCTCTGCTGTTTGAATTTCTCTTTTCATGGACCTGTCACACTGAGAGCACTTCTGAGTAGCTTTGCTGTGAGAAACGCTGTACAAATGTTCATATTAGATTAGATAATATAGCATCCCCAAAGGTCAATCTACCACCACATGGCCTGTAGTCTTGGAGTATTCATTCATTCATTCATTCATTCATTCATTCATTCATTACATGAAGTTAAATAGCGCCTCTTCAAGAAACTGACTTAGAGGCGCTCCCAGCACAGCCACACGAAAGAAAAAAGACTTGAGAGATTTATTAAACAAAGTTTGACTGGTGAGGTGTAGTAAATTCAGCTTTGAAGGGAGGTCATTCCGAGAAAGTATGATCTGACAGTCCTGAATGTCAGCAGCCTTCATACAGCATGGAAATAGATCTAGAACAGAGCAGATGAGTTTTCCACCGAGAGTATTACTGTAATTTTCTGGACAACAGAAATTTTTCAATTAGGCCTGGAGAAAAAAACCGGTGCACAACACTGATGGAACACAGCTCACAGAACTCTGTATCTGTGGAATAGCTAAACCCTCCAAACCGAAAAAGTGAAAGCTACATCAGCTTAAATGACATGGCCAATCATGTCTGAAACATGGCCTCACGTGGTGTGCTATGGCTCGCGTGGGTGGTGACTCCTATAAGGCATATAAGCCACCCCAGGAGTCTCTCCCATTAGAGATAATTCCCCAATTTAAGGAGACACTATCGGAAATGGCATTTTAACTATGATATTATATACCAGGGCATAGGCGCAACCACCCTATGGGACCCACGGGACGCGTCCCCCCCAACTTTTGAGTGGTCCCATTGACTTTATCATTATGGTCCCCCCCAACTTTTAGGACGTGACTCATTTGGTCCCTCCCAACTTTTAGGACGTGATTGCGCCTATGTACCAGGGTATTCCGCTGACGGGGGGGGGGAAGTCAGAGTGAGAGGAAATCATCCCTTAACAGTGGCAGCAGCGGGATTCTGGAGAGGCTACAATTCACAGGGAGTTATTTGAAGTGCCTCATAATCGCCTTCCTCAGCTTCCTGGATTCAACAAGTAAGAAATTTATGCCAGTGAGTGTGTACACCGTTCATGGAATTCGTTATTACAGCAGGATTCCATATTAAAAACAAATAAGCTGTAATTACACTCTGTCCGTTGCTGAAGATCTAGAAAATGAGCAGCTCATCCCATCCTATGTTCCCTGTTTGCCTTGGAAGATAAGAGGATCATAATAAAAAAACAGGATGGCCTTTGACCTCATCAAACAATATACACTTAATCGATGGCAGCACAGGAAACGGCGTGTTGTCAAACATTTAAACATAATTTTCACTGTTTAAGTGTTGCCACATTTAAAGTGCCATAAGTGGTACTTCATAATAATTATGACACTTAAACTGTGAAGGAAGCTAACAAGACAATGCATTCTATGCATTGTCTGTCAATTACTTAGGAAAACTAAAAGGGACATTTGGTACAACTTCTCTAATAAAACTAAAACTACAGATAAACTTATCCTACCAATTGTTACACCTTACTCTCCTACTTCCACCAGCTTAATTAAAAAATGGAAAGATATATTAACCAACTCTTCTAGGTTTGGTGAATATAGGATAGTGGCTGCCTACTCCAAAAATAAGAACCTTCAGCAATTATTGACCTCCTCTAAGTAATTCTCCAATATCCCATAGCACTATTAAACTGAATATTTATGTGGAGCGCGATTGTGCCTGTGCATTTCTTTTCTTGTATAACCGTATAATTCTATGCATTGTCTGTCATCTAAATTTCCAGTCTTAACAATGAACATTAATGACGCATTATGATATAACCAATAGACAGCATACCCAATATAATGATACATCCAGCATACAATATTATGACACATCCAATCTACAATACGTCCTATAAATGATAATCCAATACACATGATTCATTCAATATACAACGTTGATTATATCCAATATATGAAATATCATATATATATATATATATATATATATATATATATATGATATATCCATGTACAATGTACCGGTATCTATGATACATCCAATACATCGTGGGGCGCGGTGGTGTAGTGGTGGCGTCGTTGCCTTGAAGCCAGAAGGTTCGAGGTTCGAATCCACCTCGCCGCGTAAGGACCCTGGGCAAGTCCTTCACTCGCAATTGCTCAGCGCTTCGGCGTGAAACTCCGATGCAGTGTCCGCTCTGCATTCGGGAGCGCCTCTGAGTAGAGAGAGCTTGAAGGGGCGCTATAACAAGTGCACATACAAACAAATGCATGATCTGATATATAATGCATCTGACCTATGCTACATATGATATATGATACATAGTCATAACCCAATTATATGATATATCTGATGTGATATATCTGATATATAGGCCTAATAGTCGTATATCCACCCAATATATTTGAGACCATGTATCTAAAAATGACACATAATGATGTATCTTATGTATGATACATACAATTTACATGACACAAACAAAAACAGTGCTTCTGTGTTATATGTATTAAGTGTTATCATTACTATTATACCGTAATAAATATCAGTAAAATCATGACAGCATGATAATGTCTTACTCCAGTTTTTTTCTGTGGATATACGCATGAATTGTGAGCACAGGAAGTAGAGAATCACAGCAATGAATCATAGCAACGAGCGCAACAATGATTATAATATCCACACTGGTTTGAAGTGGGAACTCCAATCTAATGAATAGTTCCCTCAAATCAGGCCAGGATTACCTGCTGAAAATTGCATCTCCACTTTATGTGCCTAAGTACAAATTACTGCAATATAGAAGGTCGTGTGTCTGGTGTGGATATATACAATAAACCTGTGACAATTAACAGCCTGACAACATGTGTAATCTCATTTATATCTTAGCACTTCATGAAATGACAGCTTCCATTTGTTGGTCCGAAAAGATTTTAGTACCATCTACCATGTGCAGGTAAATCAAGTGCTACAACACTTGCTGATCAATGATCATGTCTCAAAGGCCAATGTAATGTACGGTAGTCATTTCAGCCTTTGCCAAGAATTAAACCCTAGATTTCTGCTACAGTCCAGCACACAAATCACTTCTCCAGCAGAGAATATACTAGTCCACAAATAGGCCAACCCAAATGTTCAAAATGCAGATACTGCGTTTGCATATAAATTAATACACATTTTTAATTAAAATTTTACAGAAAGCATTGCTATGAATTTTTATCGTTATCTGTGACATATTAATGTATTATCATTCTGCTTTAATAAATATTAGTAAAACCACAATAGCATGACGATGACGATATTGAAACCAAAATTATAATGACGATACTATAGCAATACAAAATACGCAACCATGCACGTTGCAGTAGCCAGCCAAGAACTTTTTTATAACGTTGCTTCTAAAATGCTTCTATGCAGTCGGCCACAAAAATCTTTTGTGTTACGACTTAGTCCTACAAAAAAAGCCAAGAACAAGATTCTTACCTGTTGTCTGAACAGATGAAAAAGCAACTGAAGCACACACAGCAAGGAAAAATGGAATCAAACTAAAAGCCATTGCGACAGGTGATCCGAGCATTCTGAGCTACCAGGAAACTGAGCTAATTATGCTCGGTCTCTCTGATTTCTTTGCTCACTGATATCTGCATTTGCGTCCCCGATTAGGCGTGACATTTCTGGTGCCTCCAACGTTCATTCATAAAATGAACATTCACAGTCCAAGTGTGCTCAAAACTATTTACCAACTAACGTTAACTATGACCAGTGAATAAGACTTTATGCCTCAAAGGCAAGCAATATGATGTTTCTGTAGAGCTTCCATGTTACAGTTCTTCACAAAAGTTGAGCAATTCCCTGTTTTATCAAAACTCCAGTGCTTAAGTAGGCTAACACCTGATCACTGCTGCAAGTTCAATCAACTTCAAGTGGAATAATGATGACGTCTGGGTACTCTGGGATATCTCATTACTAGAGCAATACATCCTTTGCCAAGTCAATGTCAATAACTTCAACGTTTCAGAAAATGACTTTAACAACTGTATGATTTGATTGTTTACAATGCTACTACCACAGAGATATCAGAAGCCACAATGAAAACTTGAATTGTCAACAGAGCTGTTGGATTTTTATTATAAATCTTGTTAAGCCTAAGCTGGAGTAGGCCTACCAGCGCAATGAATGGCATTGCCTTTTCCCACAGGCCATGCACACTAGTTTCTCCACAAAGCATTGACCAGCGTTACAGGCAAATGGATGCCACCAGCTAAGCACACCAATTGGATGGGATGGCACTGCAGCAGCCAGGGACTGCGCCCTCTCGATCGCTCCCCCCCCCAATCCAACCGCTATTCATATGAAAAGATAATGATGAGCCGACCTTACACAGCCATTACTCTAATTGAGCCGATTAACCGGTTCAACAGCGCAGGTCAGAATACACAAAAACTGCCAGAAAGGTCATCCAAATCTAAATGCAATTGATTATAACAAATTGGTCTTGTAGCATCCTAAATTAGACCATACGGGTGTGGGCTACTCCACTCCTTGTTCATCGGCCTTTGTTCAGTGTCGACCCCCCACCCTTTACTGACGAAGTATGAATGTCACTCGCACGAGTCATGCTTTAGGTTAATCCCTTCCGATTCAAAGACAACAATTAGGCTCTATTAAAGTTAAAGCGCGGTATAAATGACTAATTGTATTGTATTGTATTACTAGTCTGAAAGATTCAAATTCTACTGCTATAGCACATGTTTCTGCGGGGCTTTTGTGCCCTAAATACATTTGGTTTTGCACATATTCAACCAGTATGAGAATTGTAGAAAATTAACTAAGGGGGTCAGCCATTGATTTATGTCAATTTAGGGTGTGCAATGAGGAATTTACTATGTCATCTCAAATCCCAACCAACGACTGGGGGTTGAACCTAACAACCCTCAGGCAATTCTCACCCTGGTTCTACCCTCCCCCGACTGTTTACAAAAGTTAAGACCAATTGAAGCAAGATGCTGTAAATGGAGGGGAAGCCAGGGGCGGATCCAGGAGGGGCCAATCCGGCCATGGCCCCCATTTAGAAATTTCTTCATTTACCAGCTGAGTAGTTCCGTAGGACCCTCCCCATGCCCACAAAATCCGTATACGAGGTCCGCACAACTAAAAAAAGGTCATCAACTATTTTGGCGGATAAAATATGGTATCTTTTCTTGTAAAAAAAGGTCATCAGCTATTTTGGCAGACAATATAGTCATCAGATTTTTTGGCAACCAAGACGAAAATTTTTCCCTGTCCCAGGACTGAAAAGTTTGACCCTCATCCTTCGAAAATTTCTGTATCCGCCCTTGGGGGAAGCGTTTATTAGTATGTACGCATAGGGGTCTACAAAATGTGAGTACAAATGACATCGGATGACTAAAGAATAATAAAGAGGTATAATAAATAGGTTTATGTAGACGTCATAATTGGAAATTTATTTTGCGTATGTACATTTTGTCGAGACCACTTCCCCCGCCATACGCAAATCGTCTAAATCTTGTTGAACCACCCCCCCCCCCCATCCCCTAACTGTGTGTCATTTATGGGCAGTTCCTTTATATATGGATACACAACATGCCAATGTTGATCAAAATGTGTGTCTGGAGAAGGTTCAGTACAAGACATGGAATGTTTGCCATTTGGAATCCCATGATCATGGCTGGCTGGGCTGGGAGTGCCTCTGAGTAGTTTTCTTGACGAGGCGCTATATAATTTTATAGAATGGATAAATGAATAGAATGAATACACTTTGATTGATGCTCTAATTGTGCTAACTTTTAATAGTGGACATTTCCTTATACAATCAGCAAAAATATGCATTGAAATTTTAAAAATACATTTTGAGTAGCCAATATAAGTTTGCTAAATGTCTTTAAAATTAATAAATAACACAGACAGCATTATACATCAAAATCACAGGTGAATTTCAGTCCTCAAACGTAACAAGAGAGTAGAAGAGCTCACAACTCTTAAATAACTATAATCACAATGTTTTACTACAACAGCAAAGACAATACCAAATCGAATAAACAATAAACTATAATAAAAATAAAAAGACTATATAATCATTGGTAAATTACACTTGATCAATACACTTTAAGCAAAATAAGCGTCACGTTGAAATTATGCACCGGGATACCATTTCTTGTGTTAGATGTTATAGCTTTATAAATTTTCATACACAATACGATACAATGCAATATAACAAAATGAATTGCAGCCTACTTTGTGTAAGCTATAATGTCATAATTATGGAAAACACAAAGTTGCCCACTGTGCTAGAGTTGTTTTATTGCCATTACAACACTCAATTGAACAGTTTGTATGACTAGAATGTCATGAATGTCCAGCATGTCACTTTTTTGTCAATTAGTTTGTTGCATCACTGACTTGCATGCAAACAATCTCGTTCCCACTCGGACATCTAATGTGACACAGTTCTTATTCTACAAGGAGAGTTGTTTTTCACTCGTTTGTCTGTCTAAGATTTGGATTGCATTCCACCATTTCTTTTCAGGGATCTCACCCAGTGTTCCCATTGTGGGGTCAGATTTTGATCTATGCAGAGCGAAATATTTGTTTCCTTAGTGGTAAATCACTGGAAAGGCATAATTTATATATTTTAAGCAAAACAAGCGTCAAGTTGAAATTATGCACCGGGACACCATTTCATGTGCTTGTAATATGTTAGATGTTACAGCTTTATAAATTCTCAATACAACACGATATATGACATAATAGATGTGTATTCAGTGCTTAGTGGCTGAATTATAATTATTATTCTGGCAAACAGAATGGAGAATCTTTTAAATTGATTGCTAGAGAAAATCCTTGGAAACAACAGACTTGGGTGGTGAAAGGAAGACTGATCTTTGGGGTCTTAATAAAGACTATTAGGGGCAGGGGTTGAACACCCCTAAAAAATGGTCACCACTGAGAAATTGGCCAAATGAAGCAGTTTTAGGTTACTAACTGGACGGCAAAGGCCAAGAGAAACCTTGAATCAGTGATGACCACTTCTACTTTGGTCTGGCTCAACAAGCGAATCCCTACTTCAAAGAATGTCATCAACCAATACCAGGTTGCAGAGGGATCTCCTTCAGATGCAGCACACTCTCTACCATCCATTAGAGGTCGCTCGTTGTTTGTTTGCCACATATCATCGTCATCGCTCCTCTTCTTTAACACTGTGTAGACCAGGAAACAACATCAGCTCTGGATGGAAGTTCATCGGTTTGGATCTAATTGTCAGCGGAAGTGTTCGTGAATAAGCTGGTGCCCCACACTTGGCTTTCGAGTAGCACTTTCGAATTTTGGAGATTATGATTATGAAGCTTGATTGTACAACTCACTTGCATCAAATAACTTTAGCATCATGTAGATTGGCACAAGCAGCACTTTTGCAAGGCATTCAAAAGACATAATATAGGGTTTGTAGGCAATACGCTACAACATCAAGTAGTTACTCAACATCACAATATCAACGAACCATCCTCGTGCTACATTTTTCACACTCCAACTACTGTTTACATGCTGCTGCATTCGTGCGAAGCTGATGAACACCTGCTCGAGAGTGGTCTGACTGACCGAGTAGTCTTCAATCTTGAGATGGTGTTTCGCTCTTTCGATGATCCCAAATATTTGAGACCAGCTCAAGTTGGGAATTTGTATCTGATAATTCAACAGACCTTCATGATGATCTTTCAGAATACTTTCAGGGAATGTAGAGCTCACAAACGATTTAATCTGATTAACATTCTTCTGATTTTCCTCTGTAGTGTCTGCTTCTCCTCCTCCTGTCTTGATGATCAGTGTGTAGCCTTCAGTGAACTTAGATTTGAGGTGTTGTATGCTTCCCAGACATTGGAACCTTCCATTCACCATGATTGCAATACGCGTACACAGCGCCTCGCACTCTTCCATGCTGAAAAATTGAACAAAACACACAGCGATTGGAAAATACAGAGTTCAATAAAATCCGATGTCAAACGTCTTTTACTTTCTTACAAGATTGAATGAATGAGCTACTAAACTGTTAAAGCTGAGAACAGATGCAAGACCTTTGCCCTGATGTCTATGAATAACTGATGAGATAACCTTCACTGGTTCTCAGTCTCAGCACGAATCAGATACAGGGCCCTGCTCCTAGTTAATAAGTCCTTGAAGGGCTTAGTGAATAATTACCTCTGTGACTTGATGTGGAAACCGCTCTCTGTATGATCTTCAGGCCTTCCTTGCTCTGCTGACTGCCTTCATCTATTTGCACGGTTTGCACCTCGATCACAACCTTCATTAACCCTGCTATTTTGGGTCCCTCAATGAGGAATGACCTCCCCTGCAATTCGCAGCACAATGCTGGTGTCAAATTAATTAATTCATTCATTCATTTCAAGAATTTATATAGCGCCTCTTCAAGAAATCCACTCAGAAGCGCTCCCAGTTCAACCACAGTGAAACAAAAAAGTTTTAAGGAGCCTGTAAAACACTGATGAGTCAACCCTTGGTAGCAGGCGCACCTGCAATGGGAGACTATCCCAGACAGATGGACCTACAACTGAGAAAACACGATGCTGACAGGCTGAGGTTTCAACACGTGGGACCAAAAGCTTCCCACTAGAGGCAGAGTGAAGGGCTCTGCGAGCCAGGACAACAGATACTGGACAGCAGAGCTCAAAAAGGTAAGTCGGAGCACAGCCAAGGAGACAACGCCAAACCAGTGAATTCACCAGCATCTCATCACTGCCACGAGCCTGTCACGCTGAGAGCGCTTCTGAATTGCTTTTCTGTGATAGGCGCTTTACATATGTTCATGTTAGATTTTTAGATTTAGATTAGATTAGATCCATATTGATTGACCCATAAGGACAAAAGTGGACATGCTGGCAGGAACCAATTCAAATTTGTAATTTAAGGATACAAGTCTTCACAATATATTTAGACCTAATTTAAGCACCAAACCAAAGCCAGATGAATTTGATTTAAAAGTAGGTAGTTTTAAAATTTTACAGGAACTCATGCGACTTTACCAAGTGACAAATGCATTGATATTTAAACAAACCAATGTGAGGTGAGTATAAGAGTTCTTCCACGTTTGCGAACTTCATTTAAAGTGTTCCATACATTTCTTCTCGTCACAGGATCCATTCCAGTCGTTGGTTCATCAAGAAAGATGATTGGCAGATCGCCAATGAGAGCAACAGCAACACTCAGCTTCCTCTTGTTTCCACCGCTGTACAAAGAAAGGTTTGCAAAAGTGTCCGAAACAATAATTGCTTCAATAAAAATCACAGTGATTAGTGACATTTCAGTGACTGCATCAAAAATTACAGTTTGTAATTACAATTCTGCACAATATCAGCATCAAAACTCCCAAGTTGGAACATCTGAACCTGCAATTTGGTGCGGTAACTATGTAAAACAATGCTCAAAAAATTCTGATGATGAAATATTTTTCACAGGATTAACTCCCTTATAGGCACACTGGAAACAAAATAAAAATCATTACTTGTACCAAATCATAGAAATTTTCCTTATTATCTATCCCTTGCTATGAGAATGTTAGCAGAGATATAATCCAATGTTACGAAGCTGTGTTCATGTACAACTACATCACTCAGGAATATGCCATTGCCTAAGTTTCCTAGATTTGTGAACATCGACTGGACATAATTATGAGTTATATCACCTTGTAACTTACTTTTTTAATTTTTATTGATAGCTTGCAGAATTCAGTTATGCTCTATTTTCTCTTGCAATCTGGATTGGCCATTTTATTCTCAAGCTAGCGGGTGAAATAAAAAAGATAACCATTTTTTGTCTAATGACAAAAAGATCCATTTTAAATTTACTCTATGAGCAAATAAAAATTATACACAAGCTAAACATTATATGGACTCAATCTTTTGCAATAATGTGCTGATAATCTGCTGCTGGTGACAACATAACAAACTGTTTTATTGATTGAGAGGAAACTAACAAATTGAATAATTCAATAGTATTAGCTTTGTTAATACATCCAGAAAAAGCTAAATCACACTGGTAATCACACTGTGTTGAAGCATTGCATCACACCTATAGATGGTCTAAATCACACTGATAGATGATCTAAGCATTACATTAGAGTAATTAGACTATCACTGTTTTGCATTACTATGGAACGCTTGACAGCATTAAATAAGCAAAACCAAAATCAATTGATGAAAATTCACAACAATTAAATAATAATTAAAATTAGCAGTTGCATCGTTATTATTTAAAACATTTAATAAATTATCATGTTTTTAAGAAGACTCAAAAAGTAAAAGTTACTATAACCATGAACACTAAAATCAATGAAATACACTTAAATTAGCTAAGTTGTGATAATAATGGAAAAATGGAGTACTAACATGAAATTACATATCACCTGACTTAACTATAATAATACTCATGACCCACCTGAGTGTGACGGTTAGTTTGCTGGAACAATCTCTCAGTGTCAAGCGGTCAATCATCGCATCCACTGCGTAGTTTCGCTTTTCAGATGGTATACCACGAAGCAAGGCAAAAATCCAAAGGGTCTCTCGGACGGTCAGATGGTCGAGAAGAGCGTCCGACTGTGGACAATAGCCGATATACGGATAGATCTTGCTTCCTCTTCCCCAGACACTTTGTCCATCAACGTACGCATTACCAAGAGACGGCTCTAACTCTCCCGTCAGAATTTTGAAGCACGTTGTCTTACCCGCCCCGTTCACCCCAAGTAGCCCGAAGCACTCGCCGCTGTGAATTCCCAGACTTAACCTGTCAACAGCAGTGTAATCGTCAAATACTTTTGTCAAGTCCTGCATGACGACCAAATCTGTGTTCAAGACGGTAATGATTGGTGAGTTGAGCACGCGATCTCGTTCGCAAAGAACATCGGAATCTTGAGAGACCTTCAGTTCATTGCCAAGTTCCATTTCTTCATTTTTTACCTCTGTCTTAAGATGGGCCTTGCTCCTTCGCGGACACATTACTGACAGTGCACTGGTCTCGATGAGAAACAATATTAAGAAAAGAACGACACTTTGAATAGCCATACAGAACAATGAGCGTCCAATGCCAGGATGTTCCCATGCAGCATAATTGAAGTTACCTGAATTACAAGACAAACAATTACCAATTCGACATATTATCATACAAATAGTTAATGGCAAAGTGTAAACTAATCCCATTATGTCCAGGTTCGAATCCACCTCAAGTCGTAGGCACCCTGAGCAAGTCCTTCACTTGCAATTGCTCAGGTGTTTTGGCATGAAACTTCGAAGCAGTGTCCACACTGTAGTCGGTAGCGCCTTTGAATAGAGAGCTTGAACGAGCGCTATATAAATGAAGAAAAAATAACAATAAAAATGTTGTAACAAGCTTCAAGCTTCAAGCTTCAAGCTTTTCTGTCCTCATTAAGATCTCATAAGCATCCTCCAGGAGCATAAAGTAGTTGGTCACTGCCAGACCAAGAGGTTTCCTCCAGGATAATCCCTGAAATATGCTTCAACAGCATTGTTTATGTAATTTTATCCTGCATAATTGTAGTAGCAAACGATATAATCAGCTATTAACAGAGTAAGGACAACAATTACTGGGAAATCAATGCAGCTCTTTGCTAAAATGTCTATGACAGATGAGTAAGCTCTCCTCAAACGCTACATACCTGTACAGCATTGCTCCAGTGTGATGCTTCGTTCTTCAGATAAGCACAAACTGGATAGTTGTCTCAATTGAATATCAAATTTGCTGCACATTCGATGACGTTCAGAAAGAGCGATGAAGTCACGAAATACTTTCTCAAAGCAGAAATTAGGTAAAGTGAAGTAGAACACAAATTCGAGCACGTTTGCAGCATTTGCATTGTACCATCCAGTGAATTTCGTAACAAGTGTAGAAAAGATACCTTCAAAAGATTAGACACGCAGCTCAAACTTCACCTTAACACTCAAGACGCCCTACACAGAATTTCTGACTACCACCTATATGACAAATTCCCCAGTTAATATAAAAACAATCAAAATTTTAAAATTTAACCTTGGTAATTAGAAGGCAAAAAGCATAGCGTAGCAACTGCCATAGCAACTTCGGCTGGCCATCTGAGTGCATTACAGTGCTACAGCACGCAGCACTGTCGGGCTTACTATATATAGGTTACCTGCATGCATGCACACATTGCACAGTGCAGACCTCAAACTAAATTCCTCCAACACTATGTATACACAAATATACCGTACTAAACACTATACATACACAAATACTTACACACCCACACAAACATGTATATACATATATACATACACACACACACATATATATATATATATATATATATATATATATATATATTAGGGTGCCAATGAAAAACAAAGTTTGAGTTTTTTTAGGTCTCACCCCTTAGATTTGTTCATTTAGCCATATAACTGAAACATATAAAGTTTTTTACCAATCAGATAAGATTTACTGGTTGCACCGTCCTGTGAAGTTTTGAAAATCTGCAATATGGAATCTCGGCAGCCGCTATGTATAGCAGAATGCTCTGCATTGTGCAGAATACAAATGCAGTGTTCCACATTGGTTCAGTGTTTTAAAAATGTTGTTGGTTGTCCAGTCTTTGACTGATCAAACGTTTTTGGGTGCTTGAAAGTGCTGGTGATGGCTTTCAACCACCTAAAGCAGATCTGGTTTGTGATGGCAGACTTGAACATCTGTTTCAATGTGACGCCCCATTCAGTTGTGTCGTTTTGTACCACCTTCAGCTCTTATGCCCTGCACTCTGCTGTGATTATATGTTTTAATGGGGTTCCAAAAGCTTGGATCTTGCAAAAGGAAATCTTGTGGGATACCCATGGAAGTAAAAAATTCTTTGTGTTTCGTGACACAAAACGAGACAGCTGTTTTTCATAGATGTTGTCACTCGAACTGGAGAATCTTCTTCACCAAACTTACTCATGGCTGCAGCCATGCATGTCAACTTTTTCCATAACCGTAAGTTCAGAATTAAAAAAACGCAAGACCGAGAAGTGACCCACTCAAGTGCCACACATGTCACATGAAAGTTTTTATGGATACACCTGCAACGGGTTTGCTTGCACTGCGGTAGACTACAAGATCTTACAATATGTGTTAAGACGTATCGTGGAACAGAAGTTGCTGCTGTGCGTGTGTGCCATGCTTTGAGATAATTGTAGTCTAACCACAAATATGTAAAGCTGTTAAGCCCCGGCAGTTCAGAAGCTGGCAAACGAAACTGTGGGTGAAACAAGTAAATTTTTATACTGCTTAAAAAATTTCCCGTCCATTATGCCCTGTGGCAGGCTCAAGGTGGGATGATGAGGATTGCTGGCAAAAGGTTCATTTCCTACAAACAACAGCGACAACCGCATCAACTCCTTGTACCGTAGTCATCTCTTGGATGATACTGTTGCAGCTACTCACGAAGAAATCACCTGAAGTTGTCTTTCAGCGGTTTAAGTTCATAGGATGAAAGTAATGTCAATGTGAATCCATGCAGTAGAAAACATTACAAAGAGACTGTCATGTGGGCCACTAGAACATCCCATAAGCGTATCATATACTTTTTCGACATTTGGCTCGTGTAAATGATGCCTGCCTGCATGCCACGTTAATGAGCTGCTTGTGAAGTTTTTGCTACAGTATGTGATACAAGCTCCCGCTTTGTTGTCTGGGATACTAGTACTTGTGTCAAAACACATCAGCTGGGCACATTCACTTGAGTTTCCATTTGTAAACCATTTAAAATACTGCTGCAGCCTGTGCCTCACCAGAACCATGCACTGCATAACTTTGGGACCCGAGAAGCTTCAACTCACTATCTCCAGATGCTATGACTGTCAGACGATCAACGGTGTCTTTACCTGTGAGAGCAGGCAAAATCTTACCTTCCCAATGTATCGTCAGAGGTCCAAGAATACTGTTGAAGGAAAATGCTTGCTTTTTTAAAGCAGTAGATGCGCGATGCTACATTTGTGCCAATCGTACGGATTTCTTTTAAGAATTAATTCCAATGGACTGTCACCTAGAGATGAGGCTGCAGTTGCCAGGAAAATATATGTTGCATTAAATTTTCTGTCCAATACCAATGTTCTATCCTGCAGTGCTGATACTGCATCATGATTAATTATGTACTTTTGGCTTTGCTGTCTTCCTTTCCTTTACCGCAGGAATTTTCACATCACTGCCTTCATCTTCAGTTGTATTGCTTCCATCACAATCTGTATTGCTATCTGGATTTTCAATAACACTGTCATCTAGTTATAGGCCTACCTTACTCCCTTGTTATCGTTTCCTTCTGTTTATTGTAACCTGTTTTTTTCGTACAATGACGGTCTTCAACCCGCGCAAGTTTCAAGTCAATGCATGGGTTCCGGATTTTAACATTTTCCTTCCCCCTCTGTGCTAGTGATGCTATAGAATAGAGATTTAATATAAAACAGATAATATGTAGATATGATAGAGAACTGATATAAAGCACTGCAGATATAACCAGAACTGTTAGTAATCCACAGAGTTAACTTCTCAATACTGAGACAGACCATTATGTCAGGAATTAACTAGCATCACGGCACATATTACTATATACAACTTCAGGAGCATGGTGCATCCTCTAAATATTCATATATTTTATTCATTTTTTCTCTGAGTAACTTCCATATATAAAGGAACATTTCCAGAGGATGAGACCTAAGAAATTCAAAACTTTATTTTTTCCTGTATATTTCATTGGCACCCTAATATATATATATATATATATAGTGGTCAAAGTGCTTTGGGTGAGCAGTGGGAACGCCATATGCGTGAGCAGTGGGAACGCCATATGCGTGAGCAGTGGGAACGCCCAGTGTGAGAATTGTGGAAAAATAACTGGGGGGGTTGGACCATTATACACTTGGAATTTGGGTGTGAAAAACAGACTTTACTATGGGGCTCTAAGAAAGACTGGGGGGGTTGAAACCCCCCAACCCCCCCGGCAATTCTCACCCTGGGAACGCCAAAGAAGAGCTTTATTAGAATGCATGTGCTTCCAGCATTCCATGCAGGTGAGCAGTGGGAATGCAAGCCTATAATTTCGAGAGCAGTGGGAATGCCGTTCCCACCCATTTTAAGCCCTGCATATATATATATATACACACACATTACACACACACATACAAAAACAACACAACCATACATTTTTAAATACACATACATAAAAGCATTTATGCATAAAGTGCTGTTTAAAAAATCTGTTGAAGCATATTATTTATCATCAAAGATGTTGAAATATCTGACACAACAAAACAGGTAGAATTTGAGCTAAATATCTGCATTTTTGGCACCTCTAATCACCACAGTCCGTCCTACACTTTATCGTCTGTAGATTGTACCATAACCAAATTGTTACACCACACTGACAGGCTACATGTCAACACCAAAATACATGCAATCACCAAACTTCAGACTTTCTTATATGTATTTAAACAATGTCACATGCACTTGAAATCATACAAGATTCAATTATGCCAGCTTACTAGAGATGAAAATAATGTTTGCTATCGCAGCACCTCCCGATGACGGCGATTGAAAGATGAAGGTCAAAACGTAGACGAAGGGAATTATGGAAAATCCATATAAAATGAAATCCAGAAGCACAAACCTGAAAATAACAAAAAGAAAGAAGCAATTAGACTTCTCTTACAAGCAATATGTTCTCTAACGCCCCGGATTTTGACTTGGCCTATCCAATGAACATGACCTAACTCATTTGAACAAATCCATAAACAAATACTTCAATGAAATTTCCACATAAACTCTTTGAAATACTTCATTGGCACCAGTATCCTGCAATAGTGATGTCAATGAAGTCCTTCGATGAGATTACATTAGAGTCAGTGGTTGAAATGGTTTGGGTGAGCAGTGGGAACGCCGGAGAGGTGAGCAGTGGGAATGCCAAAGAAGAGTTTTATTGGAATGCATGTGTTTCATACAGGTGAGCAGTGGGAACACAAGCAACGAATTTTGAGACCAGAGGGAATCCAGAGTATGTAGATAAAGTGTCTGTCTGATTCTCGGCCTGTCTTTGAATCTTGACCTGGAACCAACATTAACTCAACCTGCCTATCGAGTTTGTTTTGACTGAGCAGCTGTGCATAAACCGGATAGCACTTCATTTTATGGGCACTGTACAAATCTCAAGCATACAATTATGAAGTATACAATACTACCAGCAAACATGACCTCAGATGAGAACAAGAGCTCATTCCTTCACATCATTCAACCTTGAATCCCAATCCTAGAGCTCAGTCTCTTTTAACAGGCTTACCTAGCAATGGCTTCTGTTTCCGTGGACCGACCTGAGTGTAGTTTTAATACATCACTTGCTACATCAGTAAGAGCGTTGGCCGTGTCTCTGTGAAAGAGAGCGTGCAGAGACTGCAATTCACTTCCCGAAGCTGGCTTATTTCAGAGATCTAAATCTGGGGTTAACATGGTTTCGTGCATGGGGGACCTAAATGGTGTGGCACCTATTCAAATGGGCAGCGGTGGTGGTGAAGGATCACACCCGATAAATTCATTGCAAAATGAGCAGGGTAGAGGCCATATACAGTTGTTATATAAAATCCAACAACATTCACATTTCACATTGATGCTTTACGCATTAGATACCCATGCCAAGTTGTGTCTGTATGTGTTTGTATGTGCACTTGCTATTGCATCCCTTCAAGCTCTCTCCTCAGAGGCGCTCCCATGGGCGAACACTGCATCGAAGTTTCACACTGAAGCGCTGAGCAATTGCAAGTGCTCAGGACTTGCCTAAGGTCCCTACGCGGCAACTTGAGGTATTCGAACATTGAGATCAATGCTACTACAAGTACTACAGTACACTTACTAATACAACTACATTAGAAAACATTGCCAAAGAAACTATGAGTTAATGCTGCAATTTCTGCTACTGAATTTTATCACCACCACAATTACTACTTCTCCCGAACGATAAGCAAAACTAAGTATAACACCTAAGAAACATGTTGTCAATCTAATTGTAGCTGAAAGTCGTGATTACTCAAACCAATCAGATAAAAATGTGGTGAACATTGTTCGCTTGTCACTCACTCACCATATCGCACTTCCCCATGTATACGGTGACAACTGAAGAGCCTCCAAAATGATGATCATCACAGTTGTGGGAATTAGAAACGCGACGAAATCTCCGAGAAATGTGGAAAACCAGAAGCTGAACAGTCTTGCGCCGCTGACTAACTGAACGTGTTTAGATCCAGACATTCGCTCTCTAATCACGCATATCGGAAACAAGTAAACAAATACTTGAATGGCATACGGGTCATTCCACATCAAATCAACCAGGGGTGCACATCACACCCCTTTAGATTTTTCTGAAAATTTTTGTGCATAAACTATATGCAATATAAGGAATAACAGTGAAAAGTTGAGCAGAATATCTCAAAATTTGACCGAGATATTAATTTTTGAAGTTAGTGACCAAAAAACCAACTGCGAGAAAACGGCATGATACACCAACTTTAGACTGTTATATCTCGACCATGAAACGAGCAAGAGGGCTGAAATATTTTTTGTGCAATCAGTTTTTTGTGCTCTTTCCAAATATGCAAGAACCTGGATGGAGTTATTTTTGGTTTTTAATATAAAAATTAGTAAACATAGCACAGATGCCAATTCTCACTCAAGTTGTGGACATCATGTCAGCAGGCAGGAATGAGATGTAATAAAACTTGTAGTTGTTTTATATTGAGGCACATTGGTGCTCATCAGACATATAGTCAGTACCTGATTAGTTTCATCATTAGTGTGTTTTCCAAGGACGTTTTCCTTGTCGTGATCGTGAAAATGGGGTCCAAAGCTCATCAAAAAAGTGACAATGTGTATCTTTTGAAATTGATGAAAATTTGCACATATATTGAGGACATGCAGATCCTTCATTGGTGCAAAATTCAGGATGGTGTTCAGCTCCGTTTCTGGAAAATTATTTTTTGAAGTCGACCAATAATTACTGTGTTGCGAGCAAATGGCATGATCCACAACGTTTGGGCTGTCATATCTAGACCAGGAAATGAACCAGAGGATTGATATTGTTGTCATGTAATCAGTTTCTTATGCTCTTTCCAGGTATGTAAGAATGTTGGTTGTATTCCCAGTGATTTTTAGTTTATAAGTTTGTAAATATTGCACAAATGCCAATTTACATTTATTCGGACATGAAAACTGCATGATCCACAATGTTTGGGCTGTCATATCTAGCCCAGGAAATTAACCAGAGGACTGATATTGTTGTCATGTAATCAGTTTCTTGTGCTCTTTCCAGATATGTAAGAATGTTGGTTGTGTTTCCAGTGATTTTTAGCTTATAAGTTTGTGAATATTGCACAAATGCCAATTTACATTTATTCGGACATGAAAACTGCATGATCCACAATGTTTGGGCTGTCATATCTAGCCCAGGAAATTAACCAGAGGACTGATATTGTTGTCATGTAATCAGTTTCTTGTGCTCTTTCCAGATATGTAAGAATGTTGGTTGTGTTTCCAGTGATTTTTAGCTTATAAGTTTGTGAATATTGCACAAATGCCAATTTACATTTATTCGGACATGAAAACTGCATGATCCACAATGCTTGGACTGTCATATCTAGCCCAGGAAATTAACCAGAGGACTGATATTGTTGTCATGTAATCAGTTTCTTGTGCTCTTTCCAGATATGTAAGAATGTTGGTTGTGTTTCCAGTGATTTTTTGTTTATAAGTTTGTGAATATCGCACAAATTCCAATTTACCGTATATTTATTCATACATGCATAATTGTATATGTCTCACTCAGATATTTCCCATTTCATATGATGATGACTCACTTAGATAGCTAGATATCCTCCAAATAATTTTTTACTTTCATCTATTACCATAATTAACATTGCGTGAAATGAAAAATTGTGAGTCATTATCATATGAAAGAAGTATATCTGAGTATATCTAAAATATACAATCGTATGTGTCCGAATAAATGCAAGTTGGTATTTGCGCAAAATTTGCAAATTTATAAATTAGAAATCACTGGGAATACAACCAACATTCTTACCTATCTGTAAATAGCACAAGAAACTGATTACATGGTAACAATATCAGTCCTCTGGTTAATTTCCTGGCATAGAAATGAAAGTCCAAGCCTTGTGGATCATGCAGTTTTCATGTTCGAATAAATGTAAATTGGCATTTGTGCAATATTCATAAACTTATAGGCTAAAAATCACTGGAAACACAACCAACATTCTTACATATCTGGAAAGAGCATAAGAAACTGATTACATGACAACAATATCAGTCCTCTGGTTAATTTCCTGGGCTAGATATGACAGCCCAAACGTTGTGGATCATGCAGTTTTCATGTCCGAATAAATGTAAATTGACATTTGTGCAATATTTACAATCTTATAAACTAAAAATCACTGGGAATACAACCAACATTCTTACATACCTGGAAAGAGCATAAGAAACTGATTACATGACAACAATATCAGTCCTCTGGTTCATTTCCTGGTCTAGATATGACAGCCCAAACGTTGTGGATCATGCCATTTGCTCGCAACACAGTAATTATTGGTCGACTTCAAAAAATAATTTTCCAGAAACGGAGCTGAACACCATCCTGAATTTTGCACCAATGAAGGATCTGCATGTCCTCAATATATGTGCAAATTTTCATCAATTTCAAAAGATACACATTGTCACTTTTTTGATGAGCTTTGGACCCCATTTTCACGATCACGACAAGGAAAACGTCCTTGGAAAACACACTAATGATGAAACTAATCAGGTACTGACTATATGTCTGATGAGCACCAATGTGCCTCAATATAAAACAACTACAAGTTTTATTACATCTCATTCCTGCCTGCTGACATGAAGTCCACAACTTGAGTGAGAATTGGCATCTGTGCTATGTTTACTAATTTTTATATTAAAAACCAAAAATAACTCCACCCAGGTTCTTGCATATTTGGAAAGAGCACAAAAAACTGATTGCACAAAAAATATTTCAGCCCTCTTGCTCGTTTCATGGTCGAGATATAACAGTCTAAAGTTGGTGTATCATGCCGTTTTCTCGCAGTTCGTTTTTTGGTCACTAACTTCAAAAATTAATATATCGGTCAAATTTTGAGATATTCTGCTCAACTTTTCACTGTTATTCCTTATATTGCATGTAGTTTATGCACAAAAATTTTCAGAAAAATCTAAAGGGGTGTGATGGCAAATTGTCACTTTGCTGGTTGATTTGACATGGAATGACCCATACGGCAGCATGAATTGAATGTTCGTCTCTTTCTCCACGGCGATTCGTCTGTTTTCGGTAACTTGACTCTTGTGTAACCACGGTAGCGGGTGGTTGATGGTTAGAATGCTGAACTCCTTTTGGCCAAAGCAACGCATCAGAGTGTTAGTCACCTGCGACAGTGAAATGGCGATCGTGTGGTACGCAGCACTGTTGAACCATCCAGTTATCATCACGTTTCTATTTGGACTTTCACTTCTCTGAATCGTAGCTCCAGTCAGGTAATTGGCTTGGTATTGCTCTACGCTGCTTGTAGCAACGGAAAGTAGAAAGTCGCCCATTCTGTCATCGACCGGTTCGTTGTTAAGATAGATCACACTTCCTCCAACACCGGCAACTTCTCCGTAGCACTTTGCTATTTTTATCGCTTCATTATCTTGCTGGAGAACTTCAAACGGAGTAATTGGATTTGCGAAGAGGCTCATGTTTAGGTAGAGTGGTGTCGGGTCTTTTACTTCTGGGAAGATGATCAGGTTTCGTAGCACAAACAAAATGAGTGAAACGGGTAGCATAAGTAGCAACAGAAAGATGATCCAACTCCGCATAACATAAATCGCTTGTTTAGCAAGCAAGCCAAGATACGGCAGATAATCCTGTTTAGAGCATCCGTCATTTCGAAATTGAATGCCTGAAGCTAAAACGTAAAAAGAAAGGTCTTTTTCATTAAAACAACATCTAGAAAGTGTTCCACATTCACAATTCAGAAATTATAACTGCAGTGGAAAGGGGAGTGCTTTCACTCCTGTTTGATAGTACCTCCATCATGTACAATTGTGTTTTTCCACTGCTCTAAGCCAAAGCTTGCATGACAATCTCATTGCTGAACTGGACAATTTCGAACTCAGAACATAAATTATCATTGAATGTTGTCCTCTGTCCATGTAAAACAAAGTGTGGATAAACAATTTGAAAAATAAAGATTCTACTAATTTGCGCAAGTGACAACTGAAATAATAATACTTATTTACTTACGGTTTTTATATACAAGCTACAGTTAAAACTGATAAGCACTACCATAGTAAAAGAGGAATTGAGAAAATCAGATGAAAAAAACCCAATAAATACTACCTGAATCTTTTCCGCCTTTGTTGGAATCTTGGAGTTTCCTGTCAATTTCTGACCCTGCTGCTCGCCCAACCCTTCACAAAAACCAACACAAACAGTCGTATTGAACTGGTCAACTTATATAGCACCTTCAGAGGCATTTCCCAGGCTGAGAGCACCCGTAAGTCTTAAGGCAGCAAGTTGAAATAACTGCAATTCACAGCCGTCTGATTGAATATGAATACTAAGTGGAAGTTTGTACCACAACCACAAAAAGACCTACATGGTGCACAGTGCCTGTTCTAGTATGAGGTAAAGCAATGTCTCAAAATTGGTCAGAATAGTAAACAAACCAAAAGACGGTCTATGCAGGTCAAAGAACAAAGTCAAGAGTACATCTGGGAAGAATGTTCGAAAGTGCAAGCACTAACAGAACACTACACTGAGTCCAGAATAAATAAGCAGCCGCTCTAAGTTGGTCAAGCAAGTACTTAGCAAGAGATGTGATACCATGTTGACCAATTATACCATAGTAACTGCCTAGGTGCTCTTCTAGCGGTATGGCATCGTTATGGCGTCATATAAATCGCCGTTATCATTATTATTAACGAAAAAGCTTACTTGAGAAAGACTTCCTCCATTGTTGTGACTGAGGCTCCAAAGCTGTCAATACCGAGCCTCTCTTGATCCTTCTCAAGCCTTGCAAAGAGTTTCTCAAACTTGTGAGACTTATCGCGAGGAAGTACGAAGGACACTTCTGCTCCTACGCTCGTCTCCAGTCGGGCTTTCGGGACATGCTTCCGTATGATTTCATTCAAGTAGTCCACATTACAGCGTTTATTCTTTAAAATCGTCATGCGGTATCCAATTCCTAAACAGTTTTAAAAAGTGTAACTATAAGCTATTATATGCACACACACACACACACACATCATCATCATCATCATCACCATGAGCTGTATGCTCGTAGGTGTCCAATGCCAACTTTTTCCTCTCCTTCCAACCACCTCTGTCCTGGGCCATGTGGAACAGCTTTTGTAGTCTCCTATTAGTTCCATCCATCATTCCGAGAATCAGAGTCTTAAGTTTTCTGTCGTCCATCATTCTGGCGATATGGCCGAATGACTTTTTTAAACTGTAAACATTGCCACTGTAAACATCAAAGTCGTAATCGTAATTGCAAGTGCTCATTTTATATTGTACCTTCAAGAAAACTCACTGGAGGTGACTGCAATAGCGTGAATGAATTAAATGGTCACTTGTGAAATAGAGACATAGAAAGAAGATGAATCTTATGGTGCAGATTGTATGAAATAACAAGCCAACCAAGATAAAGCTTCCATGTGGCATTGTGGCAGTATGGGATAGAGGAATTACCAGGAATATTCCCTGACCCTGACCAATGGCCCCAAAAGGATTGCAGAACTAAACCTGCTGAAAGAAATTTGGTGCTTAGGTATCTAAGGACATAATTATGCGTCCAGAAAACATATTCATTAACACAATCTTCTCAAAAATCTTCCATACAAATTTGACTTGAAGTGGGTCGGTGTAGGACATGGTGTGATGGGGGGAGGAGGGAGTTGTAGGGGCAACAATGCAAACTATGCTGGCCCTGCTGGGAAAGCTGGATGAGGATGGGTGGAGTGAAAAACCAAAATTTCCCAGGCAACGCCAGGTAACACAGCTAGTACTTAATATAGTCAGAATTGCATAACCCCAATTGTAGAAGAATGGCCACAAGGTTTATAGATTCAGATTTGGATGAGATCACACAGCAAAACAGTAACAAGACATCAACATTATCAAATGCCAAGAAGACGTGGAGAAATGGTACAATTTTAGCTTCCATACCATATTTATTTTTGAGGAACATTGGAGTCCCATAGCATTGAATATGTCCATCTGCCATTATGGCAATCCTATCACCAAGCTGGTCAGCTTCGTCCATGTAATGTGTTGACAGGACTATAGTTCGACCTCTCTGCTGACTTTGCAGAAGATCCCACGTCTGCCTACGTGATTCTGGATCCATTCCCGATGTCGGCTCATCCAAGATCACAAACTGTAATTAGACAAATGCAGAAAATATCATTATTACTGAGAGAAAAAATTACTGGCAATTGATGACAAACTTCAAACACAATTAAGTAAAAAATTTCGAAACATATACCGCAGGCAAAGACATTTGAGAATGAAAATTCAGCAAGATAAAGATAAATGCTCTAACTTCCCATCATACGGTTCTCTACATCTAACTTTAACCTCTGACATATGTCAGACAGCAGTTCATCAAATCTGTCAGCAAATAAGTCTGTTCGTTTGCACAAACACACCTTACATAAAAAATACATATATATTATATACACAGGCATACATGCACAGGAACGCATGCACGCAAAATGCAATTGTGCTATCGTTTAGTAGGAACACATGATGACAAGCTAAACAAGAGTCAATTTTATAACTGCATGGCAACCTCTTAGGTGACAAGTTTTACCATCATCCTTAAAGACTGGAAGGCTGAGTCAACCTAAGGGTCCAGGGTGCATCAAATCTGAGTTTTGCTGTTTTTCTGCTTGTGTACTACCATTCAGCCTTCACTCTGTCCTACACCACCACTAACAGCCACAGTCAAGTCATCATTCATATCAGCGACAAGTGAAAACTTTGTTTACCTTAGAGTCAGCTATCAGAGCGATTCCAACACAAAGCTTCCTCTTCAATCCACCGGAAAGGTTAATCGCATCCATATCTGCCTTGTCTTCCAGGTGCAATGCTTCCAGCATTCCGGAGACTTTACTTTCAACCTCCACAGACGGACATCCCTTCAACTAAACACAAAACAATTGCCGTTGAAAGTGAACATCATCTAATATTTATTAAAACTTAGCACAGGATATCCATGTCTCCAGGTGAGGTCTTAAATATCTTAAATCAATTACAATTACATTAACCTTAACTATCACAGGTAACAGAAGTAACCGCAATTAGCAACTTCTATCATGAAAATGTCCATCGCACAAGTCATTAACATAACAATTCTGTTTAAAGTAAATATCAAAGTAAAAGTCAATAACATAACAGTTCTCTTTAAAAAAGTAAATACCAAAGTAAAAGACATTAACAAAACAATTACCTTTAAAGCAAATATCAAAGCAAAAGTCATTAACATAACAATTCCCTATAAAGTAAATATCAAAGCAAAAGTCATTAACATAAATCTTTTTAAAGTAAATATCAAAGCAAAAGTCATTAACATAACAATTCCCTTTAAAGTAAATATCAAAGCAAATCATTAACATAACAATTCCCTTTAAAGTAAATATCAAAGCAAGTCATTAACATAACAATTCCCTTTAAAGTAAATATCAAAGCAAGTCATTAACATAACAATTCCCTTTAAAGTAAATATCAAAGCAAGTCATTAACATAACAATTCCCTTTAAAGTAAACATCAAAGCAAAAGTCATTAACATAACAATTCCCTTTAAAGTAAATATCAAAGCAAAAGTCATTAACATAACAATTCCCTTTAACCCTTTGAACCCTGAGCCCCCGTAACTCTATGGATAACATCCCGCTATAGCGGGAATTCGGGTTCAAAGAGTTAAAGTAAATATCAAAGCAAAAGTCATTAACAAAACAATTCCCTTTAAAGTAAAAGAATGAAAATGAATGAATAAATAAATATCAAAGCACAAATCATTAACAACACAATTTCCTTTAAAGTAAATATTAAAGCACAAATTATTAACAAAACAAAACAAAGTAAATATCAGGCTATATTAAAATTACCATGTTACACTTGTAATTTTAGACGCAACTAAAATATAAAAATTACTTCAGGTTACAGAAGTAATGTAACTTCTATCTTGCCTGTGTCTATAACACAGAACTACTATCAACAACATCCAATGTCTTCAGCCACATCTGATATTTTCACACACAGCCAACATCTTTCAGTCAATATCAAATAATCTCACAGTATGCTCAACATGTATTGTTATCATCTTAAATAATATTATTGTCAGGCAGAAGACCAGAATAAAGTTTGAAAGTATGGTACTAGTTCATAATTTCAACATTTCCCATTTCAAAATGCGTCGTTTAAACAGTACAGCTACCAGCACTCAACTTTAAACAAGTTTTTACCAAAAAAATGAATTAAACAGCAGGAACGTTATAAATATTTTATGCACTTTCTAGCGTTTATACAATGGTGAGACAGATAAACAGATCACAAACAAAACAAATTTCTAAAGAAGAACACAAACACAAAAGAAATACCTTTGCAAAGAAGATCAAATGCTCTCTCACTGTCAACCAGTCAAACAAAATGTCAAGTTGTGGACAAAATCCGAGGTTCTCCCTAATTCTTTCCATCTCATATTTAATGTTCATTCCATTAATGTAAGCATTTCCATCAGTTGGTGGCAGCAAACCTGTAAGTAAAAGAGCCAAATTGCCTTTTTCCACAATCATAGTAGGGGAGCAGGGAAGAGCAAGGGGAGCTTCTACTCCACCTGGATTTTCCACATAATAAAATATAAATAAAGAATCAGACTTCAGTCATATATAATTTAATCATCACCGTAGTTTTTAATAACGAATGGCCATGATTTTTGTCACATTTAAATTCATATCCAATCTACTCAAGAGAACCTAAAAAACGTAAAATAAATAAAATCTATTTAAGCCTGAGTGAGTTCACCTATTAATCTCAAGATGCACAGATACAACTAAAATGGTTAAGACTTCAAAATGAACTCTACAAAACTACATCTTATCTTGTTTTGGATTACATAAATTCTATTGTCCACAGACTACCTTCTGCGCCCTGGACCATGCTTCCAGAATACAGCTTTGTATATAAACCACCATCGACTAAGGTCTAGGTCCAGTACACTGTTTATAAAACTATATATCATAGCAAATTTCCAGTTCAGTTTAGATTAAAAGCTGGAAAGACCTGCAAGCATGAACATGGTAGTCGTCTTTCCGGCTCCGTTTTGTCCAACGAGAGCTGTGATGTAACCTTCGTACATGTCAAGGTTCAGGTTGTTTACAGCAAGCGTGGCATTACTTTTAAATTCCTATTGACAGCAGAAACCACAAATACGCAATATGCAAACCAGCAATATTGATAAGCATCATTCTATTAAGCAATGCGTTCTATTCACTCTAAATGAAACTAAAGTTCTAGCCACGACTGCTAATTTGATTTCAGGGTAAAATTCAAACAAAACTTAGCCAATGACATCTCTTCAGTCAGTGCAGATGCTAGACTTGCCAAAAGGTGACTGTGTAAATAATTTATACCTCTAATCTAATCTCTGACTCCTAAATTGCTGGGTATTGTTGGCATGGAGATGGTAGTCTAGAGAACTTTCATCAAATGGTAGTCAAGAGAACTTTCAGTAAGAAACAAGGAGAATTTATAGGTATTTATAGTGTGAACAAGAGTGGCCCAACATTGAACCTCGTGTTACAAGATAAATGGTATTAAATGAATATAAACTAGCTGAGAGTTTCAATGGCTTTACAGAAAGGTCAAACCACTATTGTCAACAGCATACAAAAATAACAATAATATTAAAATCAGACGAAAAATTCAAGCAAAGCTTCTATTGTAAAAGAAGCTGATTATGCGGCACCAAAAGGAAATTCAGTGCAGCTTCAATGGAAAAGCATTCATGATAGACAGACCCAAAAACGAAAAGGATATACAGTTGATGTGTTGAAAGTTGACTACTCAAAGTACTTTTTTGCCTACCTTTCCAGGATTCTGGAATGAAACTCAGTGGGTAATAAATGTTGTAAAAGTTTGCTCCAAACTACCTTTGTAAGTCCTCTGATTTTGATTCCAATTTTTGCATCTGCCAAAGGTTTCTCGAAATGTTCCTCTTTAACATTTGACAGGAGACCTGATGAACTGCTCTCACAACTATAGAAATCCTCATCATCGATTTCAGCAATATGCATGTTGGAACGACCACACCAATACGACCGCTGAAAAAGTAAACACATCCAACGATTTTTCAATTTATCAAGAAATACAGCAACTTCTCCCACACCAACCATGTTTCCTATATTCAGGCATGCATTATTAATTCAATTTAACTTCAGAAAACTGACACTTAATTCATGCATAAGAAAATCAGTACAAAAAACCAAAATGCGAATATAAAAAGGCATTAAGTAAAGTAAGAAAAAAGGTTGCATCCTACGACATGAGCGTCTTGGTCTTCTCTACTTTCATCAATGTAATGTAATTAGCAATTTCTATAGCACCACTCACAGCCATGGACATTCAGTAGTGTCCAGGGCATAAAGTGCGCCAGGATGGTCATGGATGGCGTCCATGCACTTATTTTCAATCTGAATGTTGTCCCACTTATTTGGCCAGCACACGCTGAAATGGTGAAGAGCGTCCAGGCACTTATTTTTTACACATTAAGCACTGGCAGTGCCCGAGTGGCGAGTACCCCGAGAAAAAAAGGTCTTAATAAGAGAAATATGCAGATAGCAATCCAGAAAGGGGAGTCCCACACAGAGTGGAGGGAAAGAATTCCATAAAGAGGGCTCAATGATGGTAAAAGATGGAGTTTGAGCAATAGTGGCCCTAGCTCGTGGGTCAAACAAGTCACACCAGTCCAGAGAACATTAATTTTTTATGTGCTTCTATACCATTCTGTTCCAACCTCATTTGCATTTTCTTAGGTCGAGAGTGCAATGATGATTCTAAAAGAGGTGCTGTGAAAATCTGTGTAAACAATCGTAGTTAACATTGTCTTAAAAACTTACCAAAAATGGAAAGAAGAAAGGTTGAGAAGTTCCACTGTCTCCAGGTATAACAGCATCAAGGTACCAGGCGATGATGGCATACAGGACAATATCGACAATGAGCATACCAAGAACATGCAGCATTGTCCAGCTGTCATCAGCGCTGAACGGTTTGTTCAAATTGCTGAACTGCATTCCAACACCTAAAAGTTTGTCGATGTCATTTAACTACTTCTACTGAGATTGCACTAGGCCATGATACTATGAGATGAACAAATGTGTAAAACAACATGACAAGCATTCACATTAAGAAATTGAAGAACACATACACCAGATGTAGAATCTAAACCTCAAAATGCTTCATCTTAAAGACACATTAGTTAGCAAGTTGTCTTATTTGTGACAAAGCGTTAATGTGCCTGAGGGTCATCATTAACACTCACTGAATCCATTGACTGAGTAAATCCCCACGTATAGTTGTCTAGTAAAAATACATTTTTTCGTTCCATAAAAATATATGTGACACATCTGACCATACCCAGGCATAAGTCGATTTTTTTCAATTTTAGTGTCATCTTTTTAAAGAATACAGTCTCTTCCTTAAAATGAAAAAACTTCATTGCTCTAACATGTTCCTGTTCAAATTTATTAGTCGAAATATGGTTCAACTATTTGAATTCTTAGAAAATTGCATGATCATCAATTAAAGTTTCCTATAACTTTTGAACGCAAAAATTCTTTGGCAACCATTTTAGAATTGAATGAAATTTGTAACAATTAAACAGGCTGCATAATAGGCTAGAAGGAAGTCTGGGCTTTTAACTCATGCCTCATTTTCTATGCTAGTTGCATGCCAAATATGTCTACTAATGGCAGGAAAGTGGAAAATTTCAGGAAAGTCATAGAATTATTAAAACAATAGTACTTACTTAGACTTAGTTCCTCCTGTTCCGATTGGAGCATTGGTCAACAAGTCCTCGCCATTCCACACGGTCGCCAGCTACTTCCTCCGCCTCGTCCCAACCCAGTCCCATTCTCTCCAGATCTCCCTTGAATGTGCGTCTCCAGGTGTTTCTTGGTCTACCTCTTCTTCGCTTTCCACCCTCCGGCACCCATTTTATCGCCGTCCTCGCAATCCTCTCCTTTGGTAGTCTAAGAATGTGCCCAGCCAATCTTCCTCTCCTTCCCATGATGATATACTCCAGGTCTCTTGATCCCGCCAATTTCAACACCTCCTCATTTCTGATGTGATCCTTCCATGAGATGCCCAGGATGGATCGTAGACACCTCCAGTGGAAGACATTTAGTTGTTTTGTTGTCTTTGCTGTTGTCTTCCAGGTTTCACTCGCATATAGTGCCACAGGCAACACCAACGACGAATACAGTCGGATCTTCGTGTCACTATGTATCGCTCCTGATCTCCACACTGTTCTCATTCTTTGGAAGACTGCAGCTGCTTTACCAATTCTTGTCTTTACATCCACCTCTATGTCTCCATTCCTTTCCATATAGCTTCCCAGATATGGGAAGTGGTTGACATACTCTATGTTTTCCTGTCCGATCTTGATGTTTGGATGTTCTTTGTCACCGATTATCATAGCTTTAGTCTTTGCACTGCTGATGTGTAACCCCGCTCCCTCCCCCAACTCTTGTTGGGGGAGGGAGCGGTAACAATAGTAAATCCCGCATTAAAAATAATCTAAAATATCATAAAAATAATTTTTCACAAATTGTTGTTTTACTGTGTTCAAAATATATATTTATTTATCACTTTAGGTCAAAAACATGAAAAACTGAAAAATAGAGTTTTTATCACATTTTAGTCATCAACACAGAAGTGCATATTGCAACATAAGCCTGGTTTTGGTCAGATAGGTCACATGAAATAATTATTTGCAATATACAGGAGCAAAAATAAATTATATAAAATCAAACTTTAATGCCACACATTTGACATTTATAATCAAAACTCAGTGGAATCAGTAAGAGGTCAGAATAAAAACAAACTGCACTTATGATAAGGAATGCAACTAAGACATCAATTGAAAATTTAATAATGAAAGATTTGGCTTTACGTCACAATAAGAGATTAGAACTAGACTGCTCTGGTGACTGAATAAAAACAAACTGCACTTATGATAAGGAATGCATCAAACAAACATACACAATCAATTGTAATTTAATAACGAAAGATTTGCCTTTACATCACAATAAGAGATTAGAACTAGGAACTGCTCTGGTGACTGCTCTGGTGATGCATACCAATTCGTTCAAAATGAACAATCTGTCTCCAACCAAACCCAAGTGCCAGATTGAAGTCAAGTGACGCTGCAACCTTTCCTGCCATGCTGCAGTTCATTTCCATGAAGCCATATGGCGCGCAGGACAGCAAAAAGATCATAAACGTTGCAAGTGCTCCTGTGTAGGCTGCAAACAAATAACACATAAAAAATATCAGAAAATTTTAATACTGCAGGAATGGGGTTAAAAATAAACGTTGCAAATGCTCCTGTGTAGATTGCCAACAAATAACACATCAAAAATATAATGCAATCAGTAAATTTTAGCATTGGATCAGCATCATAAATTGCCACAGCTTACACCCAGCACTTAGCAACATTGCAAGGATCAAAACAGACAAATCCAATGAATACCAATTTCTCACCACATTAATGAAATTTAGGATATCAGAGTCTGGGTCTGGCGGTGTCTGTTAGAGAATGCCCTGGCTATATGTAGTACGGTAGATACCCTGGCTATATGTAGGAGATACTGTGGTTATATGTAGGAGATACCCTGGCTATATCTAGGAGATACTCTGGCTATATGTAGGAGATACCCTGGCTATATGTAGGATATACCCTGGCTATATGTAGAGGATCTGTTGCCTCAAACATTCAGGTTTGTCTGACCTTGAAAATTTGCTGTGCATCTCAACATACGTGTGTGCCTCAGAATCATAATTACACGCCTTGTACACATATCAAAGTGTCTCTTTAATGATGAATAAAATCAAATGTGAACCTTGAAGTTGGATCAGTGTCCTAGTCTCAGTTTTTACTAGAGAGTGACATGGTAGGCTACTACGGCAATACTGCAAGAATGGGGTTAAGTCTTTAAAAAACACCGGTAAGGGCATGGTAATGAAGAAGTGAACCATATTATAATGGTGGAGATGGCTATACCTTTCATTACTTAGGGCCCCCAGAAATTCGCGATCTTGCGCAGCGCAAATTTTGCGCAAATTTCCAGGTTTAGCGCAACAGCGCAAAAATTGGCAATCCGCGCAATTTTAGCGCAAATTTTGACAAAATCTTGCTAATTTTTCTAAATTGGGCTTTGATTGACTTAAAATCACCGCAGCCCATGACAGTTCAACATAGCAACAACGACCGATGTGCGATAATAAAAATGGCGGCAACCGAATGGAATGAAACTATAGATAAAGTTTTAGTTAAAGATCGATATTTTTGGTAGTAACGAACAAACTTATAGTATAAAAAATTCCAGAACTTCACGGACACACAATAAAATGTGTTAGACGAAGTTTCTCAAAGCGGTCACACAGCAGCGTCACTTGCTGTCTCGGCGTATAACGGAACGAACGTATTTAATATATATAGGCGTCAGACGTGCACACAAAGACAATAGGCTAGTACTCAGCACGTTGTGTAACTTGGTGATTCATTATAATATAGACATACATAATACTATTTTGAAGTTGCATTTGTAATGAGCGTAGATTTCGGTGGGCGTAAATTTTGCAAAATTAAAATTATTTGCGATCGTCTGAATACATTAATCTTATGGTTATAGGAACTTTATAACTGCATTTTTGGCTTCACTGTCTAATTTCTAGAACGCCAAATCTATACACTAAATGACAAAACACTGTTAGATACTTTGGTACACTGATTCAATGAAAAAATAACGAACATTTTGATTTTTTTACCTTGCGCAAAATTCGCGCAAATTTATCGTTTTTGGCGCGCAATTTTTTCAATTTTTTGGCGCAAATTTCTGGGGGCCCTAATTACTTATACATGTAACAATCTTTACCTTGTGAGAACAATGTAGAAGCAGCAATGATGAAAGATACGACTGACAGAGCATATAGGAGTAGAAACATGAATGTGATCAGCCAGAAGGTGTAGCTTAACACGGCACTGTTAGCAGTCCTCAAGTGCAACGGCACTGTGAAGAGGGCCACTGACATTATCACAATGATGGCACTCTTGAGAAACCAAGAGCACCAGTAAATCCACGATTTCATGCCCATCAGTATCATTGCTTCCTAAAATTATTAAATCTCACAATTACTACATACATTATAAGAATCATAGAATGTAGGCTAGTGTAAAATGGCCGTCTCATAATTCCTTTAACAATAGTTACACCCCTTCTGAAATTGCCATTGAGATTATCTACCAGCCTAGCAACAGTCAAATTGAAGGTAAAAGGCACCATCACCACCATTAATACCTACCAATATAAACAGTGGCACCAGACCCAG
Source organism: Lumbricus terrestris (assembly GCA_949752735.1). Lineage (NCBI taxonomy): Eukaryota > Metazoa > Annelida > Clitellata > Crassiclitellata > Lumbricidae > Lumbricus > Lumbricus terrestris. Next base: position 51,040,832 of record OX457037.1, read on the forward strand.
TGTGAAATTGATAGTGCCAGGCACTGCCAGCTTGCTAAGTCAATTGCCCAACTACATGACAAAGAGATGAGAAGTCCTGATCAGCAGAGAAAGCTTGAGCTATGCTACACAATTTATATAGAGATTTGAAGGTGCTTTGCTTCTTTAGATGAGCCCACTGCCTTCGGCTGCATGGATAGTGCACTCAGCCAGTGACGAGAAGAGTATGGATTTAAGACTGTTTTCGGAATGACATTGAGCACAGACTTCAGTGTTCTTCACACACACCTGTTCAATGCCTACAATGTTCTGTCACATAATCATGCGTGAACTTCTGATCTTTGGAAGGATGGCAATATCAATTCGATTGAATTCAATTATCTCTGTGGTAGGAGGCTGCATGATTCCAGGTAGCACAAGTTTTGCATAGCAATATGTCATCTATAGCCTTGAGATAAACATAAGAGTTGCGCTGATAATTTTGAAAATCTGGAATTCATGCCTGATACATTGAAATGTGGTCTTCTGGTGTAGTCACTTTGCCAGCTCTGTTAACTTGCAGATCTAAGATAATGGACAATTTCTAGACTTTGCAGAAACACAAATCCGTTATGAAATCAATTTAAATTTTGTTATTTGTTTGATAAATCTGCTGGCTCACAAAACTTAATTTCCTAGCAAATTTTCTCATTGCACCACTGTATGTTACCTTATTATACTAAATGATCATAATTTCTTGTACGTTGATGATGGGATCAATAAACTTGACTTGACTAGAAAAACATTAACGATGACTTGAAATGTAAAAAAACAGCGAAGAGAATCACCTTGAGCTTCTTTTCCTTTTCCAGCAGAATATCCTTGCACAATAAACGACCAGTTATCAAGAAGCCAAGCATGATGAACACAGTCAACTGCCTATCAAGGCCTTTGATGAGCCAATCATTGTTGAAGGGTGGGTGAGGATACTGTTTAAGCTGCAATTCAAAGCGATTCACTTCAAAGCCTTTGTTCACTTCTTTAATGATGCTCAAGTCCACTGCCTGCTGCACGGTTAGGAATCCTTCATGATAGTAGCCTATCAACAGAAGCAATCAAATCAAGTCATCATCATCATGAAGCATGCCCTCCTGGGGCGTTGCATGATGCGGCAACAAACTCCCTTCCAGAGAGCGCGATCTTCCGCCAACTATCATTTCAGATGACATATTTTCTGTTCAACAACATATAAACAAAATTAGTACCTTGTGAACTTTAGAAACGACCTAAGACGCCTGGAGCTGATGTGGGAGGAGGCGGAGGAACTGGAGGAAATGGATAGAGAAGAGTGGAGGAGATGCGTCGATCGATGTGCAGACATTGTATTGTATTGTATTTATAAATTTATAAAGCGCCTCTCACAGTGCACACCAATCAGAGGCGCTCCCAGTACGTTAGATCAAGACAGAAAAAAGTAGTCTTGAGACACTGAAAAGAGGCATTAGGCCCACCAGTTAATATGGAGGAACGAGTTGAAGGAGGAAGCTGGTTCCACAATGCCGGGCCAATGAGAGCAAAGGCACACTTTTTAGCTAAGGCAGTCCTAGCTCGCGGGACGAAGAGATCATGCCGATCTAAGGAGCGTAGCGGGCGAAGAGAAGTGGCCGAGACATGCACGGGAAGGACTAAGTACTAAGTAAGAACTTTACGGCTCTTTTCACACATACCACCTTTGAATGTCATTTGTCTGTTTGTTTGTATATGCACTTGTTATAGCATCCCTTCAAGCTCACTACTCAGAGGCGCTCCCGATTACAGCACGCACACTGAATTGGAGTTTCAAGTCGAAGCGCTGAGCAATTGCGAGTGAAGGACTTGTCCAAGGTCCATACACAGCTTTGAGGTGGATTCAAACCTGCAACCCTCTGGCTGCAAGGCAACGAACATATCCATTACACCACTGCGCCCCACTCTCATGTCTCCAACAAGCTTGTTCTCAGCTTGTTCTCAGTTGAAGGCAGCACAATTGAAAATATCTAGTTGTCCTTAACCCCATTGTTGATCGCAGATAATTTTATTAAATTTCTTGAGTTCTGTAAAAGGGTGTTCACCCTGAGAACTGGTTCCAAAAATGGAAAGATGGACCAGAAAAGCGATATCCATTTATTTGTTTACCTACAGTCACCAGCTCATCCTGTATTTATGTCCAAATCATTTCAGCCATGTAGTCTTAATACTTTCAGCAAACATTGATGAGAAAATGTTTGTTCCAACAGATCTGGCTGAATAGGTAATAGGCATTTTGTATTTTATTCATTGAATTTTGATTTGATAATTATTGTGATTAATGCATAGGCTTAGGAAACAATTTCATCAATGGACAAAGACCTGTGACTGTCAAAAAGAAAATTGAACCTTGATGAATAGCTGTTGTGTCTACCACACTCACCCTGCAAATTGACTGCCATGGCAGCATCGTTGCTAAGCGACGTAAGCGCTGTCAATCACATCCTGCAAAAATCATTGTCAGGCACGCAGAGCTTCTGAAAGCGCAGGGCCCACAGATCACTCTACAAAATTTGCATTTCCCTAGGGCTGGGTGTGGGTGACACCTCCTGTTTATCACTTACAAATTGCAATTCTGTTCCCTTCTCACTGCTTGCCAGTGCCTGAGATGTAAAGTGCTACCCGCAGATAATGTCCTAGCCAACTGGCACTGCCTGGCATCTAACAACACCAATGCTGCCATGCACGTACTCAGTCTAGCTATGGGCACTCAGCAGTAGCTTGTACAGTCAGAACTGTCCGCTTTAGCTGTGCTAGGGTCCGGAGCACCTCTGAGTAGTAGCCTTGAAGAGGAGCTAAATAAATGTATGTATATGACTATCAGCTGACGACTTGTTCATTTTGAAACCGAGCTGTAGAAGTTTCAACATAATATCAGAGATCAGAGACGAGATCTAACCAAACAAATATCTAAACATCGTCCAATTTTAAATCTCCTCTAACTAGAAAAACCTTTTACTAAAAGGGAAAACAGGCACTTACTGAAGCATACAACATTTTTCAAAATCATTATTTAATAACAATTAATTGAATACCTGACAGGTACCTGGCAGTTTTAAAGACATCCTGACGCTACTTAATTTTCACAAAGACTGCTGGCCGCTGAAGCTATAATTGTACGCTGTGTTTCTCAGAGTCCAACGTTTTCCTCATCCTAACTTCGTCTCTTTTCAAACATGCCCGAAGACCATTCTGTTTGATTTTGGTTTGTATGTATGTATGCATGCATGCATGTATGCATGTATGTATGTATGTATATGGCCGTAACAAGAATCTCACGAAGGCGCTATCATTATGTTACGTTGAGAGTGCCTCTGCTGAGTCTACTCTGAAGTGGCACTAAATAAATTTGCAATTACAATGTGGTCTAGAAATACGAAACATGGTGTTCGTTACTTTTCTGTAATCTTAGACTATTTAGACAGTTAGGCACCTGCTGGCACTCAGTCTAAAACATTTGTGAACCAGCAGATGATCATATTTTTTATATGATAAATTTATGAAGTTGGCTATAATATTATAAGTGACATACACCACACACTCATTTATGGGTCAAAGTCCAGAATTAACTGTATTTTCATGGGTTACAAGTTACGATGGTCATATACAATACAATAATGTCTGATCTACGACTAAGAAGAAGAGCATCATCAGCCTGAGTCTACCTGGCTCCTTTCCTCCATACATGTCACTCTGCTCCCGGGGACCGACTGTAAACACCGACGGGTACACGCGATCAGTCAACCAGTCAGCGCCATTGCTAGCAGCATACTTTTCAGCTCTCAGGCGGATCTTGTAAGTAATGTTTCTGGGTAGATTCGTTTTACTGTTGAAAAGAAAGACGATTCCACCAAACACGTCGTTGGCAGTCTTCAGGTGTTCAACCAGATCGTCTTCAGTATCAAAGGCCAAGCCTACAAATGCACAGCAATTGCAAGGTATGAAAAGCATCTCAACATTTAGCTGTGCACATCGCTTAGCAGCACAGGGCTGAATGTCAGTCCTGAAGAAGAACAGCACCAGGATCATCTGCACGGCACTGGCAATAGGGACAAAGGTTCTGGAAGAAATGGGATCTGCAATATAAATGTCCCAATTTAAAGTGATTTTAGACCATATGATAAATTTGAGTACAATATGTGCAAACCGAGAAACTAAGATGTTTATTAATCGCTATAATTGAAGTATTTCCTGAAGTGAGTAATATTACAAAGTGAGGACATGCAACAGACGTAAAGGTTGAAAGTTGTCAATCACAAAGAACCATGGTTCATGGGGAACGTGTCCCAATCAATGTCTAATCAGTAAAACACACACTCAGCACTATGAAACCAAATGTTTTGAATTTCTCTTGAAATCCTGGTTTCAATACAACGTACACTTTAAAGAGTTAATATTAATGTTAATGCATCCAAAAATTCTCTCGCACACATGCTGCCGAATCAAACACCTTACAGTTCTTTGTCAACTGCATTGGCTTCCCGATGGAGGTGAAAGTAAAAGGAGCGTGTATGGTTGGATATATGTGCTAAGAATGACAGTGAGCTGTCAAAAGTGACAGCTAGGTCACGCACAGAAGTTTTAAAATGTAAATTGAGGAAAAGTCTCAGACAGAAGCAGGGCTTAAAGTGTGCCAGGACGGACATGGACGGGCATCCTTGCACTTATTTTTTAGGGTGGATGCCATCCCATGACTTATTTGGTCAGCACTGCCAGGACGGTCGCCCATGACTGCCAGGACGGCGTCCATGCAGTTACGTACGGATGGTCGTCCATGACGGCTGAATTGGTCTTTTTCCAAAAAATTTGACGGATGACTAAAAAAAAGGTCGCCAACTTTTTTGGCGGCTGAATAGGTATCTTTTTCCCGAAAATGTTGACGAATGACCCAAAAAAAGGTCGTCAGTTTTCTCGGTGATGAATAACACAAAATTTGAAATTTTTTCCCTGTCCCACCAACAAGAAGACAGAAAAATCTCCGTATACAATACAGCGTCCTGGCACTTCTTTTTTACACTTTAAGCACTGGACAGAAGCAAAAGTCGATTTTGAGAAGATAATGCAATGCAATGCAAGTAACAAATACTGTGACCTCCTTCCCATTCTCATAGCTAACATTAAACTGTTTAATTCGCATAAAAAACGGTAAAAACAGCCATATATATTTTACTGTCTTCAGTTTCCAAAGAACTTAATGTCTACCATGTAGCCTAAGTTTTCATCATTAAACATAAGCCTACAATAAAGGTTGAAGTCGCACAAGTCTAAACCAGTGGTTCCCAACCTTTTTGGACTTTCGGGCCACTTTTTCTAAGTTGAAGGACATGAGGGCCACTCTTTCTTAGTTGAAGGACATTAGGGGGCCACAAAGTTAGACATTTAATCAACCAAAAACATATAAAATTGCTATAATCGAATCAAAATATAATGTTTTATGTTATTTATAGACGTCAAAATAAAATAATTTGCAATAGATAATAATAATGTGTTCTATACAGCTATCTATATTGTCAATTTTTCATATATATTTTTTATTCTCTGAGGGATGAGGGTCAGTTTTTGGGTCCTAGTGGGTCACTTTTGGGAACCACTGGTCTAAACTATCCCACCTGCTTCTGTGGTCATGTTGATCAGTCCAGCTGCACGCTGCATAATGCAATTTGTGAGATCTGTTTTTGGAGTGTAGGCCAGGTGCCAAATAGCACTTCCAGCTGGAGGCACCAGGTTGGAGTTCAGACTGGATACCTTGAAACTGGGATAACCTGTTGGATCAGAGATGAACTCTGGCTGTTTAAATAAATGCGAGATGAAAATTATCACGCTGAAGATGAGTGGGTAGGTAATACGATAAATGGTCCCTTTCCAAAGTTTCTTTTGTAGGCATAGGTTCTTCCACATCAACAGCCGGAACTGGTCACAATTCTTTTTGGACCTCATTGTGCGGCAGCCTCCAGAAAACGGTCTCTTAACGTTGCAAACCCGTATAGTTTAATTCAATGCATTGCTTGCAGTTCCCGCAACTTCCAAATTATGGAGATTCTGGATAATTAAAACGCGCATATTCAGAGAACAGCAATTTCTAATCGTTACTAATGACCGCCGTTTCAGACACCAAATGCAGTAGGCTACCATGCAGTAGGCTACCTATAGGCTATTCGAAACCAAAACCACCGACTTTCCAGAGACTTTTCATAATTAATTCATAAATTGTTCACATTCATTACAATCGCAGTTGTGCATGCAGTAGGATAAGTTTACGTTCATAACATCTTTAGATAGCATCATCAACTGACATTTGCCACTTTTGTCATAAGGGGTCATTGCATAATTACGTAACGCTCGAGGGTGGGTGGGTGGGGTCATTGAAAACGTTACGACACGTTAAATGGGTGGTCAAGGGCAACGTTACGAAGCGTTACAGGGTGGGTGGGTGGGTCAAAAACCGTCATTTTCGGCGTTACGTAATTATGCAATGACCCCTAAATAAATTCTAAACCGTACAAAAGGCGTTTTCTGCTGCCGCCATCAGCATATACTATACTGCAGCATCACACGCAACCATTGCCAACAAACCCGATACAACGACCCGCCAACCACTACAGCATGACTCACACAATTGGGTGCACTTTTGGATCCATCGTTTTCAGAAGATATATCTTATTTCAATAGACCATATTAAGTCATTACCAGTTAGTGGCACTCAATTGTGTTGTACATTCCTCACTCGATCTCTATGTACAATGTGTGTTGAAACTAACCATTTCAGAGGCGCTAGGGGGTATATGGGCTTAAGCTCCCCTATAAAAAGTTAAGCCCATAAAAAAATCATACGGTTTTTTACATGCAAAACGGAAATATTTCCACTATTGACTAAAAAAGGTCGTCAAAAATTTTGGCGGATGAAAATGGAAAATAAATTTCCAAGAGATTTCAGCCAGATGACTAAAAAGTCATCAGAAATTTTGGCGGATGAAAATGGCAAATTTCCTCCGGGAGGCTTCAGCCCCCCTCAAACTGAAATCCTGGTGTCGCCACTGCCGCCTCCTACGCCTATGCGCAAGTGCAACAGGCATTATAGCTATATATAGGACTGACTTATGCTTGTTACACTGAATATCTAAGACAATCTTAGGCCTAACTCATGGGCGGAGTTTATCAGGGGCTAGGGGGGCTAAGCTCCCCTCAGAAGACCCAGATTCAATTTTTTACCGTGTAAATTATATCTTTTCCCGGGCTTGGCTCAAGAAGGCTTTAGCCCCTCCAAGAACGGAAACCAAACTCCGCCCATAGCCTAACTGCAGTCTATGAACAACGACTCTGAACTCTTCGGTGTACTCAATTAGATCTTCGAACGTGGCGCTATAGAAGATTCTAGAATATCCAATGTGATCGCTTCATTGAAAAGATTTCCAGTCTCATATCAGAAGACAACCTTCTGTCACAGAATAGATAAAGCTTCTGGCTTGATATGAGCTGCGGTCCACGAATGCAAAATTAATTGCGTAACGCTTACATATAAAATTAACACTTACGATCTCACATTCTTTGGGCCGGAAGCATAGACATCATATATTAAATGTGCGATGTCTATGGCCGGGGATCGTCCAAGGTCGACATACAAAGATGGCGGCGCCCAGCTCGGAAAATCATGCGCACACGGAGACTAAGGGCGTCTTACACAGCCGCCTGGGTGGTGGACCCTGCGGACTAGGTAAATAAACAGAACACTTTCAGTAGAAAATTGGCGAAGTCGGCTCGCAGACCCCAATAATTCATTCTGATATCTCTGGACTACAGTGACTGTAATGCTCTCTTGCTCGGCTGCTAAGATATACCTATGCTCAACTGCACCGTCCGAATTGTTGCCAGTCTGCCATAATTCTCGAACGTTTTGAGTCATATGCGAATCTTGCTGCACTGTCTTCCAATCGAGGACTTTCAAGCCTCTTCTCATAGGCTGAGACACTGAAAGCGCGGAAATCTTTTAAGGAAATCATTCTTTATGCTGATTTATAATGCAGGCCTACTATTGTTCACGCATCAATTGGTTATTTCTGGTTTGATGTGTCGGGTATTTTTTTAAAAGCTAGTTCCTTTCTGAATGTTTCTGATTGTCTATCAGTTCTGTGCTTGTCATCAACATACAAGTGGAAATTTTATTCTGCAAATCATTGCCATTGTTGTTGCTATGTTTACTGATTAAATTGTATTGCCTTGCATTTTATATGGATTTTTAACATCTTATAAGCAGTAGCTGCTTTGCTGAGAACCAAAGGCCAAGAAGTGTTCCCATTCAGCTGTTGTGATTTGATATATTCTGATGCTCAGTTCCTTGATAACAAAGGCTTCGTGACTGATACTGGTCAATATAGTTAAGAACAATGTGTGTTGCCAAATTGTGTATTTTTAGATTAACTATGTGAACTACAAATAAGTTAATTATAATAATGTCCGAGAAATGAAGACATTAAAAATATAGCTGAATTAGACACTGCGTAGATTAGACTGACAGAAATATACTTGCACTAGTTAGCAAAACTTTGTTTGGGTATTACCCAATGGCAATGGAATTGAACAAAATGAATTGCAACAGTATATGCTTAACTTGATTAATTTGACAGTTATCAGCATATTTCTTGCAGGCAATTGGTTCTTTCTCATATTTGCCAATACTTGTCTTATAAATTACTTATCTTGTGAATTTAGGAGATCCGTTGGACATGACCCTAAGAAAAGTTGAAAAAGAAGTTGTCATACCTAAAATGATGACATTAAAGGCTAAAGAGATATGTCACAAAGAAGTGAAAGGTAAGATGCTGGAAGTGCAAAGAGGGTACATGGTAAACAACTGTTTGTAAGAACTAAGAACTGACCTAATTGCTTTTAGAAAAATGTGTCTGCAACAAACAGTAATTGTGTTAGTTGCATTCAAGTGGGACAGTGTTCGGACAATTTGGAGCCGGACAATGCATTTCGGACCATTGTAGTGGACAATTCGAAGTGGATCGGCAAATTTTTTGCTTACATAAGTGTTGGACTAATGAAAATATTGTTGCTTAAATAGAAGTCGGATTAATGAAAATAATTCTTGCTTCAATATAAGCTGGATTGATAATTGTTTTGCTTATATGGAAGTTAAGAAAATATTTATTTCTAACGTAGAACTTGATAAAAATACTGTTGCTTAAAATAGAAGTTGGTTAAATGGAAGTTGGATTTATGGAAGCAATTGTTGCTCAGATAGAAGTTGGATTGATGAAAATAATTGTTGCTTCACTAGAAGTTGGATTGTTGAGAATAATCCTTGGCTGCTCTTAATTGTCCGGGAACCATGTGGGACATGGTATCAGTTACAGATGTAAACAGGGTATTTCAATGTTAAGTATAAAAAATTGAAGATATTTTAGCAGAAAATTCACACACTGCCTCATGAAAGGTGAAGATGTCCAAAGATTTGTTAATATCATCAAATGCTGCTAACTTGGTTAAGTACTGTTTTCTTTGGTGATTACAGCATTTAATGAATGTGGAAAAGCAAATGGTCTTCTACTGCCTTTCAAATGCCGAAAGGAGAATACGGCTATGCAAGAGTGCACGATCAGATGGTGAGTTCGACATTGCAAGTAACAGTAACGCCTCAGATTCCCATTTCCGCGCCTCAGAGTCACATTTCCATGCCACAGATTCACATTTTGGTGTGGCCTTGCGTGGGTTACAAATTTATATAATAATAATAATGGGTTATTTGTAAATGTATAGAACAGTCGGGTACTAAGACCAACATCTTGTAAAGAAGCATTCAAGTGTAGTCCTGTAAGATATGGTTAAAGATCAAATGGTCAACAAATCAACAATTCAGTCCTGCAACTTAACTGTTTGCCCAAGTTGAAATCTAGAGGCCAATAAAGCACAACCAGAATCAAAACGGTAATTGGCTGATGAACGATCTCAGGATGTGGTTCTTAAATCCTTCTGTAAGTATGACTAACTAGAAACTAACTACATATAATCTGATCCTTTTTTTCATTGCTTAACCATAATCTTATATTTATAATTACTTAATGTTTAAAAAATGTTGAATTCAGTTTAACATTGTTTTAGGTATAATGATCCGAAATTTGTAGAGGAGATGACGAATCAGTTTTTGAAAGAACGTGCAGAATACAGACAAACAGGAATTTCAAAGAAACAGAGACTTCAGCAATCAGGAGCTGCCTGAAAATTAATTTTGCCAAAGACGAGTATTATGTGAATATTTATGGGATAATTGCTGTCATCACATGGTTAATGCCTGACGCTGACATTCGTTCTGGTTATTGCAGGTGCGGTAAAATTTCAAAACCGTTGTGACCAGGAAAACATTCTAATTGTTTATTTGTCATGATTAAAACGAGGAAATGCAGCAATACCTTTATGTGATCTTTACTGAGAATTTTTTTTGTTAAGCCTAAACAGTGTTGCTCCACAAGAAGGGTGCTTGGCTTTTAAAAATGTTTGGCTTTTGAAAAGTTAAACATCAAAAACAGTCGTATTTGTATTCCATTTATAATTTTCAAGTTCTGCCTCATAAATGGAATTTTGACTGAGCAAAAACAATATCTTGAACATGCTAAGAAAGTTGTCTCCTAGGTGCTGCTCCGGTCTATAAAATTACATCAGAAACAGTGCTAAACAGTTTGAGATGTTACTTCACAGAACATGGGTGTTTAAACTGTTCTGAGCAACTCATTGGTTAATTTTAAGGTAATTTATATAGCACTACTCAGGTAATCAGAGTTGCTCTCCATTCCAGGTAAATGACTGCTTATATAGGTGAAAAATAAACAGAACAGATGATTTAACATCCATTTTCGTAATATTTAAAACTTATGTTAAAACATAATCAGGGATTTGAGCCCAAGAAACAAGTCACAGTGACCAGGAAAAGCTGAGATTTAGCAAATTGGGCAAAGTGATAAAGCTGGTTTTATTCAGACACTTTAGAGCGTATGCTTGATTATCTGTAGGAGTTATGTGTACAGAAGCTAGCTCGGATTACTTTTGTGGAGAATAAATGCAGAGCTGGTGCTGTCTCTGAACACTGGTCCGAAAGTTTTCAAAGGAAAGGCCGAGATGGCAAGGGAGATGATTTGGTCACCTGCCATCGTATGCAAGGCTAAGAAAATGAAATCGTCAACACTTCATAACGGGCACAGCACTTCTTTCATATATGTATATGTAAAAAATTATATATATATATATATACACACACACTTATCCACTAAAGGGAAGGCATCAGGATTATATTTAGTTTCAATACTGTATAGCTGCAGTACAATTTTTTTTAATTAGAAAAAAGAATGTGACCTCAAAACACTAGACGAGGAGCACACACGCAAACAGTACATGTTTTCGTTTCAGTTCTAACTAATTTTTACAACAGAGTTTGCCCTTTAGCTGCAGGCCTTTCGATTGCACACAATTAAAATCACAAAACTTGAGCATTATGACTTCTTCATCACAATTTATAACAAAACATGACTAAACTTAAACCCTAAAAACTCAGATAAACTCAAGATATGTTTACACAAAACCTGTGCTCAAAGAAATAAAAAGTCCTTAGAAGACTTGCAATTTACAATACTGCGGAATGCATAAGACTGTCCTTCACACAGATATACATCACTTAGTATATGCTATCCTGGTTAAAGTGATAAAGCAAAATCAAAACAAGTGTAACCTCCAAAGGTAAAAGTTCTTGAGTTTGCATCATTTCTGCTGCAAAACTTTGCAAAAATATCAATAGATGCTTATGATGAAATCCTGGCAAGATTGAACAATAAATCAACACGAGAACACTCTGACTGAGTACGAAACAAACTAAACGAGACAGTTTCAAGAGAATCATTTTGGTGTTGTTCCACTGCATGCCATTGGTTGCCTGGGCACGGCACCAACACTCCTGCTTCTCTGCAGGTTCACCTTTGTTCGCTTCAGATGATTCCAATCATCTAAAATGAGATGAACAACATGGAACGTAATACTATAGCTAGATAGTTTCTGTAAAGATCATTAGCGTCACCCTCACTTTTACTCAAGCTTTTGACTGGCACCATTCGAGCAGTGATGTAATTCAATATACATTTTAAACTCGTATAAGTGGCATTTCCACTGTATTTCGTTTACACCATCTTTTCAATTTAGTTTACTTTCTCTCATGATTTTAAATTCTCTCACTGCCAGTACTAAAAGTAGTTACACAATACACATGTATGGTGTATTACTGTATTAGCAACTGTTTCATTTCAAAGTGACAGTATTCAGGTTTGTAACAGTAAACTGAATGAAACATAATGCAATTTTATGAAAATCTGAAGAGTTTACTTCACTAGTAAAAGTTTTACCAAAGAATTAGAAGCACTGAGCACAGTGAGCAGGACAGGACATCAAGAGTTGAACATGGTTGACAGCATCAGTAAAGTTAAACCATAAATATGAACAGAATATTTTATTATGAAGTACATAATATTCTAACATATTTGGCAAAACATGTGGTGGGGAGAATTGGAGAGATGGTTGCATGGCAACAAGTTGGCAACGAGATAGATGGATGCCTTATCACGATGTTGACCTTTTCCTCTGTGCACTGCCTGGTTGACTACTATTTCTAGTCAGTATGCAACCTAACGGCCATCTTAAGTACAGAGTACTTCTGCGGCTCTGCCACACAGTTAAATTCAACTGCTAAACTTCTAATCATATTTTACTAAAACATCACGTAATCTTACCACGTAGACGAATATTATTATCATATTATTATTATTATCATATTGTCTGAATTGACTAACGAAAGCTGACTGACCGATTTCCTTGGCTGAGTATCTGCGTCTGCTGTGTGAAATGCCGTCATGGCAGACCTGAAGAACAGGATCCATTGAAGCAGTGCAGTTGTCGATGAACCGAGACCTGGGAAATGCTGGCGACCGATAGCTTCTGTAGTCGAGGTAGTGAAGTTCAGCCGGTAGAGCATCACTTTTGCTCTATGAACAATTTATGAATATCACATAAGATGCATTCAAGTGGCAATGTCTCCTCTACATCAGTAGTACAACAGATCTCCCTCCACCTGGCCCCAGTCGGCACTTAATGCAGCGGCTCATTTAATTGCTCGCATTCTATATGATTCTCTAATATTTCGACTTTTATGACTGAACAGTGTCATCGGCTTCTCTTAACAGCTCAGATTCGGTTTCAATTCTCTATCTTACCTGAAAAATGTTTTCTCTCAAGCTCCATGCTAACTCTGAGACCTCTCTGAGACAGGCGGTCTATCTCAGCCACCTTCAGATGTCATTCCCGGCTTCGCTCTGCAAACCGTCAAGACCTTCTCGTACCTTGATCTCGGCTGTCACAGTATCGTGTCTATGCATCTCTTAGTCCTTTGATTATTACTGAGAGATTATCTGTGGGTACTACTGCTTCTACCTTTCTCTTCAGAATTTTCTCTGCACTGGGAGCCCCTCTGATTATCTTGTGCTGTAAGAGGCGCTTTACAAGTCCACAAATAGAACAGAATAGAATATTTGACTAATTATACTTCAGTTTATAGCTATACTAAATATGTTTATTTTAGGCATATATGGAAGAGTAAGCAAATTGCTAAACTCTGTGACTTCCGTTGAATTTTAAGAACTACAAATTGTCCTGATTTACCAGGTATACGCAAAAGCATGTCAGTCATACACATTTCCCTATTCAAGATCAAATTTTTATTTGTACAAACTTTTACACAAAATGACAATGTTAATTCATAGTCATCTGCAGGTGAGTATACATATAGTAGATGTTGTTTTGTATAATTCTTGCAAATAAATTTCGATATCTTCTTTAAGTGTACGTTAGTTTCAGAAATAAATGTCGTGGAGAATCGAACCAGGTTAGCCAAATCCTTGTCCGAAGCATCACGGAAGGCAGCAAGGTAGACGTCTGTTGCGCCGATGAAATCTTTCAGCAATTTTTCCATCATTACACAGCGCAAAGCACAGAGGTACTTAACGTTCTTGCAGGCAGCATCCAGCATTTCATCTGTGGCTGGTCTGTGAGCCCACACAGACTCGTCTTTCTAACATCGAGCATAAAACACAGAAACACAAACATATGCACTTAAAAGATTGTGGTTTGGTGTCAGGTCGGGAGCGCCTCTGAGTTCTCTTGAAGGGGCGCTATATAAATGTACGATTACAATTACAATAAAAGGCACTACTTTGTGTAAATTTCCAATGTAAATTGTTTATTTCCAAGCAAATCCGATCAGAAAAATTTGTTTAAATATAACATTTCAATATAAAGTGAATGATTACAAAAAGGAACTGATCATGATATGTTTTGGACGTTGTGTCTTTCTGTCACATTCTGATCCAAGTAGTTTAAAAACTCTTGTGATCGATACAGATTTATCTTTGTGACACCTGTTAGAAATGACTTACAAATCTAACCAAGGCTACTAAAAACTAGTGTGATAGTTTCTAATCATCTCTAATGACCATTATTCTACCAGTGCTAAACAATTTTCATCGGGTCGACCAATTTATCAAAAATCACCGGTAAAATGTTAAACTCTGATTTTCCCATACCTCCTTGTTACACATCCGGAATCTCTGGAAAAACACCTGATCTTCCTTGAGCATGAGGTTATCCATGAGACAGATCGGAAGCGAATTAACGTACCACGGCAGAGAGCCTCCATTGCTCCCAGAAAACACGGTTACCTCCGCCACCTAGAAATATTGGAACAAAGAAGTTAGTCTGATTGACCATCAAAAGTCGCTTATCACTGAATGGACCAATTGTGTTTTTCATGAATCGTTTTAACATATAGCACAGTTCAATTGTAAAAACAGTTTCAATGATGAATAGAATCATGAAAACATGCTCTCAATCAGCTGCCATGTGATCTGCAGCACTGAAATGTATTACGAAGAAAAGTAGGAAGATCACAGATATGAACTTTCAACTGCAGTATCATTCCAGGTTCTAGGAAATACCATAATGAAGGTAAGAACATGTTTGCATGTCAAAGTTGCAGAACCAGTGTGCAAGATCAACATATATGTACCGGTAGGTGAGATGGTATTCCAGTGGCCTGCATTAAAATGTTGTGCAACAATGAAGGTCTACAATGACCAAGTATTTTTATTTCATTAACATCACAAAAATAAGAGATTAAGCATGTTCTGCTTTGAAAAACTGATGATAGGCAAACCTGAATGTCAAAGACATTTGTTAATAAGACGTTGTACTGATGGCAAAACATGTCGGACATGCATCGGCAGTTGTAAACTACCTGCAAACATAAAAACAAACATCAAGCAATTAGAAAGAGAACAGTTCCTACTTTACTAACTTCAAGAGGCAGTATGACAGGCTAGTACTCAGCTTCATTTTGTGGTCCTTGCAAACAATAAGAGAGGGGGCCAATCTTCTCGCTCTCAACAACAGGATCATCCCACCAACAGCACATAGCTAGCATTCTCTAACCAGGTTCACCAAGCAAGGCAAATCGAGCAGAAATATCAAAGCATCAATCTGCCCGAATTTGAAAGCCATCCTCTCAGTTGATGCCCCAGCTGGCTAACCATTAAAGAGTCATGCACCACAAAATATGATAAAACCATCTGCAAAAGCAATTAAATCACTTGCAAACAACTCACGAATAAATAAACACGTAAATATATACTCTTGACATACAAAAATCACTATCCATCATAAACACATCGGCATAAATCATGATCAAAAACTAAACATAACTATGCCTAGCTACTTCTACAACACTCTAGATTTAAACCACATAAACAGCTGTCTAACAACAATTTGTGTTACGCCATACTTTTGAGCTATCAGTTTCTTGATAGCAGGCAACTTACACTCAAAATCCATTGATGCTGGAAATGATTAAGCACCATTTTCACATTAACCAATATTTTTTAAAAATATATTCATGCTTTAAAAGTGTCATCAACTGAAATTAAGACAGTGAAGACAACAACTCTGCCATATTTAAACCGTAAAGTTGATTATTTACAAATCTTAAAACAGAAACCATAAAAAATAAACCTTGATATAGTTGCCGATGACTCACCTTCTGAATCACAGGGGATTCTAAAATGTCGCGAAGACCAAGATCAAAAGATTCTTGTCCAAGAGAAAGCATATCAAACAACAACACATGCTTCTTTGTAGCAATCTACAACACAAAAACAACGTTCCAAATACCTTTATCTCAGACTGTGGAGCATGCAATCATTCTTAAACAACAATCATTAGATGCCGAATGCAGGATGGTCAGGTGGTCAGAGCACTTGGCCTCTAAAGCAAAGAGTACAGGTTCAATCCTCGTTAATTAATTCATTTATATATTCAACATTCAACGTTTAACACTGCTCAGAAGCTCTCCCGACCAACCATGGCTGAAAAAGACAGTTTTGAGGTTGCAACAAAACATAAAGCATATAGACAGTGGAGCTCATTCCATACAACGGGGCCAACAACAGAGAAAGCAAAGCAGTGCTGTCTGAGAGCAGTTTGTGCCCGGGAACACGGAGTTCACCCTTCTTGGAGTCCTGAGCGGAGATAAGAAAGTCATTCCCGCACACCCAGAGCGGAAAACAGAGCTCCAGGAAATATTCAGGAGCAGCACCTTGGAGTCACCGTCATACCAAAACAGAGACCCAGTACTTACAAAATCTGCCGCTCCAGGATAGGGACTAATGCAGAAGAACCCACGTATAAATTGGTGACATGACCAAATTTTGAGATACGGGGAGAACGGATGCAGAGAACAGTACCTTGTGCTGTCAGCTCGTAGAGCTCTAGCGATCATCCTGACACACATTCTCCATTGTTCTCTGTTCGCAGACAAGTCCCTCAGTTCTTCCAAATTCATGCCAGTTATGTCGTGTATCTCGTCCATCCATTTCATCCTTGGTCTGCCGAGTCTTCTCCTTCCCTCACCGCAAGCCAGCATCAGAGAACAGTAAGGAGAGGAAAAAGAATGGCCACATATTCTTGAAGAATACATAGGCAGTTACTGTGTACGAACCCTGAGCAAGTTCTCTGCACACAGTGACAGCATGTGGGGGTGTAATGGGGTGTGGTCGCACATTGCAACCACATCGTAGGGTGGCATTTTGGCTATCTGGAATGTCAATGGGAAATATATGCATTGATTGTCACACATGACAAAAGAAAACTATGCTGGGGAGGAGTTGATGAAGGAGAAGTTTAGCCTCAAGTGCTTGTTAATGCAAGAGTTTAATCAATAGGTCTGTATCCGAAGTTCCTCTAGATTCAAAAATTCAAGTTCCTCTCCAGAAAGGTTTACAATCAAAGTTCTAAGCTAACCTGTAACCAGCAGAGTTGACCCTTGCGACTTATGCAGATTCCTTGAACAGCAAGGCCAATCACAGTTTGTTTGCTCAGATTAGCAATCTGCAAAATAAATTCAGAGAATGCTTTACTTCACTTTCATCACAATCAGCTGAAGCCAAAATGACAGTTGCTCAAACCAAAACCAGCAATAAGTAAAGCAATATAATGTAATTAAGACAATTTCTATAGCATAGTCAGTAGCAAGCCACTTCTACGATGCTTTACACGCATATTGCAAAGCAATCACAGAGCTACATAATGATCTAGTAGCGCAAGAGTGATCACACGCTACATAGAAGTAAAGTCAGCACCCTAATCAAAACCTATAGATGTCATTTTAATCAAAACCTATGTAATTTTTAGACTGAAAGTCAATCGTAAAATAACAATTAAATGAAGCCCACTGTCGAATGGAAGTTCTGGTCGAGTTGATCAATGATTGTATATTCAGCTTCACTGTCTTTCGTGTCTTTAGAACCACTGACGTGTTCTGCAACAAATGTAAAGAACAATACAAGAAAAATATTACAGCCTAAACATTAACCCACACTTCCCAAGCTGTTCTCAATTTCACAAACTGTTGAAGATGTTTTTTTCGCTTGATCTCGTCCGGGAGCGCCTCTGAGTAGGTACCTTGAAGGGACCCTACATAAATTCTGATTGATTGATGAAATGAAACTCTATGGTGCAACAAAATAACAGGAAAAGGAAAATGTAATACCATCGCCTCAGGCTGTTCCCTAGTCTTCACAGATTGCCTTTATTGCTTTCAGTTTGACTCTGTCAGATCTTTGTAAGGCACAGTCAGTTACATGCCGAGATTTCTCGGTTGTAGGGTCATCCATCTAAAATGACCTCCCTTCAAAGCAGCGTTTATTACATCTGACTAATCAAATTTTGTTTCGTAACTCTCCAGTCTTTTTTCTGTGCCTGGGCTAGGAGCATTCCTGAGTAGATTTCTTGAAGGGCATTATATAAGTCCATAGAATGAATAAATGAAGGAAAGAAAAGTGAGATCTAAACAACGGCAGACCTGTCGCAGGTTTCTGCTTTTCATTTGTTCCCAGTTGCCAAGAAAAAGACAGTTTCTCATGATCGATGTTCTGCAGCTTCTTTAAATGAGCCGGCATTGCCTTGAAACAGCCACTCATCAGCTTCGGTCCTCTAACAGTTAAAATAAGCATGCATGCTCAACAAGTTTAATTCATTCATATCATTCTATGGACTTAAGTACGACTTGAAAAATGGAAAATTCGTCTGCAGTTGACATCATTGCTATCCTATCTTACCTTATCTTATCTGAACATTTATAAAGCGCTTCTCACAGCAAGAGCCTTTCAGAAGCGCGCCCAGTGCATTCAACCCCATGAAAAAATGCAAGTTCTTAGACGAGAGAAAGACGAGGATACACTACCAGAAAGGATGGCAGAGCGAACTGATGGAGGAAGCCGATTCCATAGGGAGGGACCAATGCATGCAAATGATCTGGATTGAGCCATGGCGGTCCTGACTCGAGGGACAAAGAGGTCAAGGCAATCAGAGGACCTAAGAGGATGCAGCGAGGTGGCAGAAAGGGGGCAAAGTATCTGATCGCACAGATACTTCGGATTTGCTATCCTGCGTCATACTGACCCGTTTCAAGAGATGTTTCTGCTATAGTCTTCGAAGACTAATCTCGTGGAATTCAATGGTATTTGCGCCGCTGCTTCACAGAAAAACTGGTCCACTCTTGCAGCACCCAATACTTGCACCACAACCATCAAAACAGTCATAATATATCTTGCATAAAAGCCCGACACTGACTTCGATGATTCACTAAATACTAACATTACAAATCATGGAAGAAGTGACCTATCCATTAGGCTATCCCTGAAGCAACCATGGTACTATGAAGCGCCAGTAACTTCATTAAATTCTTAGTCTTGGTACATGAGTGCAGTTAATCAGTCCTCTCCCTCGCCATCTCATCTTCCCCGTAACATTGTGCGGTCAGCAAACTCATCATAGCTGTGTTTGCAAAGGAGCAAAACATATGGAGCCGAAGTCTCAAACCAATCTCCGCCAGGGCAAGGATTTGAACCCCCGACCTCTCAATGGATAGTCCGGAACGCCAACCACTACCCTATCAAGTGCCTCAGTAATAGTAATTAAACTTAAACTGCACAGAATCTCTTTATAACAATTTAATAGTTGCTTAGTAAATCTTCAAATAGTGTTATGGAGAATATATGCAAAATGAAATTCCACTTCTGAGCATTAAATCAAGTTATTTAAAATTTCAATATGTAGACAGTTCCGAAAGTAATGTCATGAGTGTACTGTATGTCAATGCTACAAATTGGCTTACATGCATTCCACGGATGCTGTTGTCTTTGGGCCACTGACAATTTCAACTAAAACAGTCAACACGATGGAAATCAAGTTTAAAATGTTGCTTCATCTCAGGAAAAAGGCGCTTTAAACAGAGTATTTGTTTACATAAATTTGTCAACACTTCTTATCATCATGGTCACACAGCTGAAAATTTTTAAGGCCAAACCAACAGAACACATCTTAAGACTTCTGTTCTAACTCCTTTAATAACCTTGGACAACTATGGTATGGCACTTGGCTTTAGCCTTGAAATTGAGGCAAGTCCACTCTCTAATTAGACACAATGGTTACAGTGCTTGACAACCTTGCAAAAATCCTTCACTTATTATTGCTCAGCACAATTTATTGATGTTGGTCTCTAGATCTTGGCATTTAATAGAAGCCCAAATGGGTGATAAAAAAAGTGATACATAACAAAAAACCCATACGGAAGGAAGCAAGAAAAATCGATCAAAAAACTATGGAACGTAGGAACATCATCATAAAAGAGGAATGAGTAAATTTTGCTATCAAAGGTCTAGCACAGTCATTTTTATTGCATCAGCGCATTTGACAGATACATCAGTGTCTACAAATACTCATTCAAATCATTATTTTCTGCTGGAGGGCCTTGAACAATGAACATATTTCCATACAAATTACAACAAACAATGAGCTGAAATGATACGTACACTTTTTTATGTCAGCAGTGTAAAAATGTATCAGAGGTGGCAGTGATTTCTTGCTGTCCAGACAAATTGCTAGAAGAACAAAACACATACAGTAAATAGCACAAAAACCAAGTCACATGGACTATTCAGAATAAAAATTCCATATGAAACTAAAGTAGTGGTGGGTTCCGCGACTTGAAGCCGGAGGGTTGCAGGTTCAAATCCACCTCAAGCCACTGCATAGGGACCTTGAACAACTCCTTCACTCGCAATTGCTCGTGTGTTTTGGCGTGAAACTTCGTATACGCGCTGTAGTCTGGAGCCCCTCTGAGTAGAAAGCTTGAAGGGGCACAATAGTAAATGCAATAAAAAACAATAACTAAATAAAAGCTTCCGTCACTCTCAATAGAAATGTTCGTCAGCTTCAGCAACTCAGGATATTTAATTGAAACCTCTGGAATATAGTTAGATGTGGATGCTTTTCAATACATTTTATGTAATTCAGTTCCATATCCTAAAATTTATTTTTTATAGTGTCCACCAATGGCAATGAAAGCACTCGAAGATAAAACATGAAACTTAAAATTTTGAATAATAATATTACTGAGGAAAGTGTCTAAACAAAACTCCAACACTTCTTAAACTGAAAACCCATCCAATGACTGGCAAAATAATTAAATGCCCTTTGATTCTGAAGTCTGAATAGGATGCACACTAGCCTAAAGATTATGGTCTATCACCAAAAATATATGTCATTTATCAATACATCTGAAACAGCGTGCATTCAGGCACTGTTACTGTGCCCCATTTTAATAACAGTGACCATTTTTACATTGGATTTTTACATTAGATTGGAGACGTCAAACATTCGAACCTGCCTAAGGGCAGAGCACGAAAAGAAGAAGATTTTTACATTGTGCTTATGCTTCTGTTGGCCCTTTGCTTTGGAATGATTTTTACTCTATTGCTTGTCCTTTAGAAATTGTTATTGCTGTAACTGCCCATTATTTTAAGACTTTCCTTTTCACAGACCTTTGTACTGGAGCACCTTAGGCTGTACTGGGGGTTGGCACTTTAGAAATCCATCAATACTATGTACAATAAAATGTGCACGTTGTGCCATTCAGCACATATCTTGTGTTTACATTTTGTTTACAGTTACCGGTGTACATTGTAAAATCGTCAGTTTGAGTTTAACTCGTGAATGCAAAGTTTGTGCTGTGTGTGAAATGTATAAAACTCAAAAAGAACCTATATAATGATACTGCTAACTACATAAATTTGTATTACAGTTATATGAGTGTGGTAAAATCAAATGAATCTGAATCTGCTGACAATACAGTAATTTATAGTAGCTCTAGAACAAGTCTGCAATTACTCTTGCTAACCTTAAAGTGCTCATTAAAAACCACAAAATGTAATTAATGGGACACCATGAAAGAATACAGACACATAGAGTCAAGTGGGGGTCTATAATCATGCAAAGAACATGATCTGCAGAATTACCTTTATGCAGGGTTACTCGATCGTCCTTTCCTGTTCCCTTCAAATCCACAGCATACACATTACCCTCGTAGACTCCTTCGTCTGCAAATATCTTCAGCCTACATCCCACCTTCAGCTCATCCATGATCAACGAATTTCACTAGAAGAGCAAACAGAAGTCCATGCAAACACCGTGAAACCATTGTTTTAACCTCCTTCTAAATAGCAATTGCAAAAATGAACCATTCTGAGGAATTATAAATATTAAATACAGGTAATTTTGTCATTTTAATAATGAATTTTTACAACATTATTTTAAGAAATCCTAAAGTGGAAGCAAAGATGCTGGTTTCTGCTAAATTGTATTGTATTGTATTTAAACATTTATAAAGCGCCTCTAGTAGGGTAAACCGTTCAGAGGCGCTCCCAGTGCGCAAGGCCCCGTGAGAAGAAGCAGGTTTTGAGAAGAGACAGAGCAGAGGAGAGACTGACAGACAGAAGAGTTGAGCGAACAGAAGGAGACAGAGAATTCCAGAGAAAAGGACCAATTGAGACAAAAGATCGAGACTGAGCCATAGCAGTTCTAGACCGGGGAACCAATAGGTCAAGTCTGTTGGATGAGCGAAGTGGACGGTGGGACGAAGCTGAGTGAGGACGAAATAAGTTTTTAGTCAGATATTTTGGGGCAAGACCCCGTTGAGACTTTAGGATAAGAGTGAGGATCTTGAACTGTGTGCGAGCACGTAGAGGAAGCCAATGAAGTTCATCAAACATAAAGGTAGAGATGTGAGAGTACTTGGGAAGGCGGGCAATTAATCTAGCAGCTGAGTTGAGAACTGACTGAATCGGTGAAAGACGAACTTTAGGAAGACCAATGAGAAGAGAATTGCAATAGGCCTAGTCAATACGAGAACAATAGTCAATACTGAGTTATAGTTGAACTGAGTTCAATAAATAATATCCCTACACAGAATCCCGAAGTTCTGTATGACAGATGCAGAACTTGGTCGATACAGTTAGTCGAACTCAGTTCAACTATAACTCAGTACGACTTTTAAATCAGAACCACTAGAGTTGCAACATAATTGCAACTTTGTATTCCCGCCTCGAACGTGCAGGCCGGATAAGGACACCAACTTCAAGCTCATCAGTTATCAATTACAACTCGAAGCATCTTTAAACCAAATTTTCTATAAAAGCACACTTAGACAACTATTACCCACGGTCTGTAAAGTTCGATGCAAAGTTAAAAATACAAAAACACAAAATAATAACTCTAATCCGAGGAATTATTTACTAACGTTACACCGCTACACGTAGACGCGTTTGTAAAATGTATCGAAATAACTCGGAGCAGCTCGAGCGTTCCGAAATTGAAGAATGCTTACTGCTCAGTGTCACCACATAGATTATAATAAACCATGGTGTCACATCACTTTAGTTTCGCCTTCCTCCTTTTTCCAGCTTGGGACTGGCACTGGCAGAGTGCAACCACTTACAACCAGCGTCGTGCTTTCTCAGTTGTAGGTCTATCTGTCTGTAATAAGCTCCCGTTGCCGTTGGAGATGCGCCTGTTAATTACCTAGGGTTGACTCGTCAGTGTTTTACAGGCTCCTTAAAACTTGTTTGTTTCACTGTGGTTTGACTGGGCCTCTGAGCGGAGTTCTTTAATGGGCGATATATATATATATATATATATATATATATACATATATGCCTTTAGACTATATGCTATTGCGCGTAGGCCTGTGCATATAGGCGTCTGCAGCGGCATACAGCTAGGTCACATACAATATAGGCCTAATATGTGCCAGGCCAGTAAACTTAAATAACTGAAAACAGATTAATCGCTCTCATTTTTTATAATTCAGTCTGGATGCATAACTGACCAATAGGCCTCGGGGAGGGGCGGTTGCGCATTGTGTAACACTCTAGCAAGGAAGATTGAGCGAAAGGTGCGTAATATTAAGCCAATCGAGATAAGTAGGCTATAAGCAAGTATTGCTTTATTGAACCGCCTGCAAACGCACTGCGGGAACATTGGATGAGAAAATAATATAGTCTAGCTTAAAAGTCTAGGCCAGAGGTTCCCAAACTTCTCTGGCTCGGGACCCACTTGGGAATATTTTTTCTGTCTCTGGACCCACTAAGCAAAATTAGGTAGGCCTACAGAGTACTAAACTAACACTAACTAAGGATTGCTTCATAAATCGGGATTAAGATATGCTGATTTACATCCAGCATTTAGAAATTACCACATTTAAAACAGTAAAATTTAACTTAAGAAAAAAGGCAACATTTATTGCAATGCAAGCAACTGTTATATCAATGTAACAGTAACTATATAATCGTTAAATTTAAACTTTAAGTTTAAAGAATCAATGTGAAGGATGGGTCTGCATGTTACTCATAAGTAAGTCAATGCGTGGTTTAAAAGAAGTCAGACACAGCCTCATGTCATGATCTGTGCACAGCCTGTTCCTGTATTTTGTTTTCATTGCCGTCAATGCTGAAAATCCAGCCTCACACAGGTATGTGGTTGAAAACGGCAACAACACTGACAACGCAATATCAGAGAGTTCGGGAAATACAGTTGCAGCATTAAGCCAAAAAATAGAAAGACTGCTCTCTGAGAACTTTTCCTTCAGCGTTCCATCACAGGAAAGTTCGATAAGCTGGGCTTCGTTCGCAGCACACAAAGTAACTTTATTGATATCTGCTTGAAAAGGATTACGGAATAATAATGTATGACGTTTGAGGGTTACTGGAATAAATACTGAAATTAACAGAGAAATAAGAAGAACTTTCGCGACCCACTTGCCAAAGCTCTGCGACCCACTTTTGGGTCGCGACCCACAGTTTGGGAAACGCTGGTCTAGGCTACAATCATAGAAAATCGAAATATTATTCAAAAAGCACAGTTTACAGCTTAAAAGAAACATTTGTTCAACAGACATGCATCGATCCTTGGAACTACGTGAGAGAGAAAGGATATAGCTAGGCTTATAGAGAAAAAAGAATAACATTAATAAAATTATTATTAGATCGCGCCCCGTATGACCATAGGCGGAGACTTAATGGGGGAGGGGGACAGAGGGACGCTCCCCTAAATGTATGTGGTGGGGGGACCGTCCATGCATATGATTGATGATGATGATGATGATGATGATGATGATGATGATGATGACGACGACGACGACAACGGCGGCGGCGGCGGCGACGAGGACGACGACGATGATGGTGATGATGATGGTGATGATGATGATGATGATGATGATGATGATGATGATGATGATGATGATGATGGTGGTGGTGGTGGTGGTGGTGGTGGTGGTGGTGATGATGATGGTGACGGTGACGGTGACGGTGACGACGACGACGACGACGATGACGATGACGATGGTGGTGGTGGTGGTGGTGGTGGATGTCGAAGTGAAGGTATAGGTATATATAAATAGGAGGTTGAGGACATTGAAGGTGTAGATGATGTTGATGATGATGATGAACAGCTGAACGGCCTGATCAAGCAGCGAATTGAGTATAGGATATCTACTCGATCTAGTCTGGCGCTGCATGCTAGGTCTTGCTCCTGCCAACCTTTGTGAGCTCTGTAGCCCTACTCTAAGTTCTCGCCATTTCCGCTCCTTCGTTCGACTGGACAAAGTCTGCTCTCAGTCCCTTTGCTCGTAGGCCTACTTCCACTATGCAGAACCGTGCTTTTCCGGTATATTAAGACCCTCAACCTAGCTGGCAACCTGGTCTTCCTCTGGCATTCCGCTTTCTTTGTAAAAACAAACACTTCGCATGCGTTCCTCTCTCATCTTAAGACAGTTTTATTTGGCCGCGCTGATCGAGGCAGGGAGGACCTCTGAGTAGTCCCTTGAAGAGGCGCTATATAACTGCATCTAATGAATGAACGAAGATTACATTAAAGCAGAAAACAACAGAATACTACAATCATGAGCGTTTAATTATTTGTAACAATCGAAAACGTCCTCGGATTCTAATTCTATAGACAACAATGATTAGGCCCATCTCCCATGCAAATAAGTTATCATGTTTTAATTTCTGTATTCCATTTTATGTTGAAAGTCTTTATGAAATTTACTGCTGTATGAAGCCGTCACACAACATACGTCATGGTAGCCTTTGATTTGAAGGAAGCAGATAACGAGATATGTTAATTAGATATGCAGTGCGTCATTGATGCGTTTGACGTATTGGTCGCACTTGTCCATCGGGATCCACATACGCTTTGAAACGCAGAAGATGACGACACCGATGATCCAACCGACGATTACGTCGAACAGGTAGTGTCGGCCGAGAGTGAGAGCCGCAAGAGCGACGAGTATGACCAGGAGGGCGGCCACCATGGTCACTTTCCCATCGCCGTAGTTGACGGTCAGGAAACGACAGGCAAGCATCGTCATTGCATTGCTATTGCTCGGAAAGCTGTAGAGGTCAGTATAAGCGGAGTATGGAGATGGAGCACTTCCGTCCAATTTAGGCGGCTTGGGACGTTTACAGACCACACGCAGGATCAGAACGACAATGCCCGTCCAGATTATGCCTGTAAATAACACAGAACTCACCGCAATAAGACTTACGAGAAACTCCCTGATGACCATTCAATACACTTATCGACTAACTCTTCATCTCTTACTGCTACTTCTGATACCCGTGTCCACAATCTTGTTGCCTTTGAGTCACATCTCTTCTTCTCTCAGGGCTTAAAGTGTGGCTGGGCGGTCATGGGGGTGGGGGGTCCATGCACTTATTTTAAAACCTGAACGCCGTCCTGCCACTTATTGGCCAGAACAGCCAGGAAAAGTAAGGGGCGTCCAGGCACTTCTTTTGGAAAAGTAAGGGGCGTCCAGGCACTTATTTTTTCACACTTTAAGCACTGCCTTCTCTATACCACATGTCTGACCTCCTCCACCCTCTGACTCCCTGCATCCCTCCCTCCATCCCTCCCGTTTCGTCCCGTCCGGTCCCTCCCTCCCCTCCGTCCCTCCCCTTCCTCCATCACTCCCCTCCGCGTTCTCCCATCCCTCTTCCTCCCGCTCCCTCCTTCTCTTTTCCTCCCTCACCCCCTCCCTTCCCGACAGCAAGACGCGCCGATAAAAACCGGTCCGCACACGGCCGCAACGTACGGATGTATATGCGCTAGAGACGTCCGGAAGCGTAGTAAGAAACGCGACCGCATTGGATGGCATATCGACCGGCAGATGTGTGGAATTTGAACTCTAATTTTCTTGTCGAAAAGATTGCGCTTTTCCCCAAAAATCATTATACAAACCCGCTCATGTTCGAATGGAACGTTTTGCGAAAATTTGCAAAGCAATCGGTCAAGAACTTTCCGAGATCCTTGATTCGTCCGGAAGCGTAGTAAGAAACGCGACCGCATTCGATGGCATTTCGACCGGCGGATGTATGGAATTTGAACTCTAATTAGGTCGAATCGAATTTAAAGTTGTGTTTTCTTGTCGAAAAGATTGCGCTTTTCCCCAAAAATCATTATATAAACCCGCTCATGTTCGAATGGAACGTTTTGCGAAAATTTTCAAAACAATCGGTCAAGAACTATCCGAGTTCCTTGATTAGGCACGGTAACGTTTTACATTTTTATTTATATAGATTAGAGTCAATGAGCTTGAATGATTGTACTTACCGCGATAGAGGTTGACGAGCTGTTCTCGAAGAGTAGAAGTTGGTGGCGTTGAGATAATAAGGATTGGCATCCAAATAAGCCAAGACAAAGCGTAGCTACCGCGAACGAAGATCTTCATCACACTCTTCGCCCAACCATCGCTCGTCCATATCGCCAGCTTTCTCGAGAAGGACTCGTCGAATCCGACCAGACCTCCGCGACTCGGTGGGGTCGGTTCCGGGGCCTTGGCTGCTGGTGCCGCTGCTGGTGCTTTTGGTGGTGGTGCTGCTGGTGCTTTCGGTGGTGGTGGTGCTGGTGGTGCTGGTGATGCTGGTGGTGCTGGTGTTGCTGTTGGTGGTGGTGTTGCAGAAGGCGGTGCTGGGCTGTCACTGGGTTTAGGTGGTTGAGTAGTAGCTGAATCGCTTGCAGACGGGGGTTGCGAGGCAGCTTGCTCTGGTTTCGTACCGGGAGGTGCTGGTGCAGATCCAGCGCTCGGAGTAGGTTGTCCTGGGCTTGCATCTGAAGGTTTAGATTCGGGAGGTTTAGGCGCGGATTCTGCAGGGCTCTTCTCAGCGCTCGGAGAAGCATGTGCCGGGCTTGCATCTGAAGGTTTAGATTCGGGAGGTTTAGGTGCCGACTCTGCATGGCTCTTCTCAGCGCTTGGAGTAGCATGTGCCGGGCTTGCACCCGGAGGTTTAGAATCGGGAGGCTTAGGCGCCGACTGCGCAGCGCTAGGAGAAGCCGGGCTCGGATCAGGAGGTTTAGGACCAGGAGGCTTTGGTGAGCTGGGAGGTTGGCTGGCAGGCTTGGGTGAGCTTGGTGGTTGGGCGGCTGGAGCAGCAGGAACGGCAGGTTTCGGTGGTGATGCTGCAGCTTTCGGTGATGCAGGTTCCTTTCCTTTGGCTTTGTCTTTATCTTTGTCCGCTTTATCTTTCTTATCCTTATCCTTGTCCTTACCCTTATCTTTTTCCTTACTCTTATCCTTGGAGTCTGTCTTATCCTTATCCTTGCCCTTATCTTTTCCGCTTTTATCTTCGGGTTTCATGATGCCTTTTGGAGTTTTACGACTTCAGTAGAACAATGGCAAAAGTAGGCTAGTTCAAGTGCACGAAACGATTTTACTGCACCTACTTGTTTTCTGTTTCAGATGTAAAGGCCGTAGTATTCGGCAGCGGCATAGGAGCTGTTGTTCCCTGCAATCCCCTGCACGCTATTCGCAATGCACCCTCGCCGTCACTGTTGATCGTATTACAGTGAAAAACAAACAGTCATTATGACGCAATAAATAATACGTCATCGTGCTAATGATGTGCAGATGGTTTTCACCAATACTTTTATAGAGCATGTATAAAACGATTAAAACAATCAAAAAACAAATATTAGCAATAACAATAGCAATACTAATAACAACAACAATATTATTATTAATAGTGATAGCACTAATAATGGCAATAATAACAAAAGCAATAATAACAAATATAATAAAAACAATAATTATAGTATAGTGCTGTAAACGGTTTCCCTGCTGGATGTTTTTGTTTTGTTCATAAAAGTTATCCTCCTCGATCTACTTCGTCGCTGGTTTCCTACGCCCTCGTCATAGTTGTCGTATAGGCCTACTCCTCGCGCCTCTGTTTCACCGGCCCCATTGCCTACCTCTGCCCATTTTTTCTCCCTGGCCCGCGTTGCTCATATTGGACAGTAGGCCTATGTTTCGCCTACGCGTGTCCGCCCGTTTGCTTTGGTTGGCCCACAACTTCCACAAGATTCCGCCGTTGTTTCGCCTACTACATCATTCCACCATCATTATTTTACTTTGCCGGGTCTTCCCGTTGCCAGCCAAGAAGTATAACCTATAAAAAGAAGAATCGACA
Source organism: Lumbricus terrestris (assembly GCA_949752735.1). Taxonomy (NCBI): domain Eukaryota; kingdom Metazoa; phylum Annelida; class Clitellata; order Crassiclitellata; family Lumbricidae; genus Lumbricus; species Lumbricus terrestris. The sequence goes on from OX457037.1 coordinate 51,070,294, forward strand.
AGCGCACTAGGGAATTTTTTAGGGTAGGGCCTAATCTTTGTTTTTCGAATCGACATGGCAACAGCATGAGAATTTTAGGAAAAACCCGGGGTCAGACTATGATCGACGTAGAATTAGGGGGTGAAAAGAAGCCTCAACTATGGGGCCCATAAGAAAGACTGGGGGTTTAACACCAGTGGCGTAGCCAGGAATTTTTCATGGGGGGGGGGGTTTTATGGCCGGAAACCCTGTTTTTTGCTATTTTTTCTTACTTAAATGGAAAAATAACCTTAAAAAATCTCTTTTCCCGAGCCAATGGGGGGGGGTTTTAACCCCCGAAACCCCCCCCTTGCCTACGCCACTGTTTAACACTCTTAATCTTGATCCCTAGTCAATTCTCATTCAATCTGCGTGGAGATAGCTGATAGCCTATATCGCAGTCCCAGTCCTTTGTCCCATTATTGGTCCCTCGCATCGGAATACGCGCTGTCTGACGGCCTATCTACACGATCGATCTCAAATTCTTGATGGTAAAACCCTCCTAATCCTAATCCTTTGCAACTGGAGGCTTTTCCAGACAGATATGGATCTACAACTGAGAAAGCACGACGAGGTTCCAACACGAGGGACCAAAAGCTCCCCCCCCGCAGATCGAATGACTACAATGTAGGCTAGTCTGCAACAATAGATATTGGACAGCAGAATTCATTAGCTATTGGTGATTGCGTATAGTCAATGTGGATGGAATTTGGTCGACTTCGTTTCGTGGACATTTTCTTTTAAAGTGCACATAAATTATTATATTACAGTTGCGGATTCTTAGCGGAGCATTTTAAATTTCGCGCTATGCATTATGGACCGTTCGGCACCACGTGATTCTTCTTTCATGATTAAAACTATAAGAAAACCGTAGCGAGGACTCTACGGGCATAGAGATATCTCAAAGAAAGGCCTGTCTGTGTACTTGGCCATCCTGCATGGATAGTCAATCCGTGTTTTATCTAGACGTGTCCGTGTTTGGATAGTGATTTTAAAAGGGTCATCAAATAACCCAGATACGGGAAATTGAGAGTGTAGGCCTACTACCACGATTTGTGGTAAAAGACTAAATATAAAGGTCATCAGAAATGAAAGAGAGATGACAATTAAGAGTTTAAAAAAAAAACGTCGACGGGTCTCAGAGCCATACGCGTCAGCGGTTGGCAGAAACCTGGATTCCTCGATCCCAGCCAAAGCAACGGGAACAGAATCAATAGATTAAACGCTGCTACAGTTAACCCGCGTACAGCTACAATATAGGCCTGCCTACCGCCGCAACCAGGGTGAGAAATGCGAGGTTAGAGTTTAAACCCCCAATCTTTCTTAGAGTCCCATAGTATAAAGTCTGTTTTTCACACTCCAATTCCAAGTGGATCATAGTCAAAAACCCCAGTTATTTTTCCACAATTCTCACACTGGTTGCAACCCAGGTTTGTCAACCCCACCTCCGTATCGTCACAACATAGGCCTACTGCCGAAACCCTGGCTAGTCAGCCCCCGTGCAGTCACAATATATATATAGCCGTAACCCTGGCTTGTCCCCATGGGCCCACAGAAATGTTTGCAGGGGGGAAAATATTTTTACGGTGGTCACGGCTAAATTTTTTATTAACAAGACCTTGAAAAAAGCAAAGCTAGAAATTAAGAACAGGTATATTTCCCTGGGGGTTTGGACTATGACTTTTGATAGGGTATCGAGGAAGGTGATATGCTGGAGTCTGCGGAAGAAAAGGGTAACGGAAAGATCGTGCGGTTAATAATGTCGGTGTCTGATGGGGCACGCACCTCAGTGAGATGCAGAGCTGAAGACATGATAGAGTTCGAAATGCAGGTTGGATTAGCCTACATCATGATCATGCCTTAGCCCACTGATATTCATTATTGTCATGGACGCAGTATCAGAAAACATCAGAAGGGAGGCACCGGTACCATGCAGATGCTGTACAGTACGACATCATTTTGGCTGATGTTTCGGCAGAGAGTAGGCCTATACCTAGACAAGCTTCACTCTATAGTTGGCAAAAGACATTGGAGAGTAAAGACCTAAAAATAGACGCCAGTAAAACGGAGACTCTGGTATGCTCAAGATCAGATGAAGTTTTACTGGTGGTGGATGGTGAGGGAATGCAGGTTGAAAATTTCAAATACTTGGGGGTCAATAATGCATGCTAAAAGCGGATGAGAACAGGATATCAAACACAGGATAAAACAGCTTGGCGGAAATGGATGGATCTATCTGGTGTGTTGTGAGTCTTGTGACCCTAAGATCACAGTTCTTCTCAAGAGAAAGACATATAAGACAATGATAAGACCTGTGCTGATTTATGGAGCAGAAGCGTGGACGCTGAGAAGAACAAAGGAGGTTCTCTTTAGAGAACGGAAATGAGAATGCTGCGATGGATACTTGGGATTTCCTTGAAAGACAAGCAGAGAAATGACAACATACGAAGGAAAGTAGGAGTGGCAAGTCACAAGAGGCCAGACTGAGATGGTATGGTCATGTGGAGCGAGTGGAGGATACCAGCATCAAAAGAATAATGAAGGCAGAGGTACAGCTGGGACAACGCAGCTGGTGACGGCAGAAGAAGAGATGGACGGACCGTCGGACATTATCCAACAGGACCTGAAACATCTCAAGTTGAGACCAGACGACGCTGGCCAAAGAGCAATGTGGTGACAGAGGATCCGAGTGGCTGACCCCTCCCCAGCGAAGTCCGAAGGAAAAGAGGGAAAAAGATCCTGTTGTTATTATTATCTTAAAACTGCATGGTCGTAGTAGAAGCAGAAGCAACAACAATAGTAGAATTAGTAGTAGTATTAGTGGTTGTAGTAGCAGTTGCAGTAGTGGTAGTAGGAGTGGTAGTGGTAGGGGTAGTATTAGTAGTAGTAGCAGTAGCAGTAGCAGTAGTAGTAGTATAGTAGTAGATTTCGGCCCACCCGTGTTGCTGCACTGATAGTTCTTGGCCACTGCCGGAATCGGTTTAGCTTAATGCGATGATGATGATGATGATGATGATGATGATGTTTATGTTGACGTCGATGCTGATGCTGATGCTGTTGATGATGATGATGATGATGATGATGATGATGATGATGATGATGATGATGCTGTTGATGATGATGATGATGATGATGATGATGATGATGATGATGATGATGATGATGATGATGCTGTTGATGATGATGATGATGCTGATGCTGATGATGATGATGATGATGATGATGATGATGCTGTTGATGATGATGATGATGATGATGATGATGATGATGCTGTTGATGATGATGATGATGACGTCAAATTGAAGGCAAAGTATTTTGAAGATGCTGAAGGTGTGGATGATGATGATGAATGAAGATGACAATACATTACAGCAGAATACAACAATCCTGAGCGTTTAATTATTCGTAACAATAGAAATCGTCCTCTAATTATTCAATTCCTATGGCACCAATGATTATCTCCCATGTAATTAAGAAACATAAAATAGCATTGAATAATTAAACTACTTGTCGCTACTTAACGTATTATATATATAGTATACAACGTGTTTTATCCATGTCTATCTAAATTCCAATTTATGTTGAAAGTCTTTATGAAATTTACTGCTGTATGAATGGGTCACACAACGTACGTCATGGTAGCCTTTGATTTGAAGGAAGCAGATAACGAGATGTTAGTTAGATATGCAGTGCGTCATTGATGCGTTTGACGTATTGGTCGCACTTGTCCATCGGGATCCACATACGCTTTGAAACGCAGAAGATGACGACACCGATGATCCAACCGACGATTACGTCGAACAGGTAGTGTCGGCCGAGAGTGAGAGCCGCAAGAGCGACGAGTATGACCAGGAGGGCGGCCACCATGGTCACTTTCCCATCGCCGTAGTTGACGGTCAGGAAACGACAGGCAAGCATCGTCATTGCATTGCTATTGCTCGGAAAGCTGTAGAGGTCAGTATAAGCGGAGTATGGAGATGGAGCACTTCCGTCCAATTTAGGCGGCTTGGGACGTTTACAGACCACACGCAGGATCAGAACGACAATGCCCGTCCAGATTATGCCTGTAAATAACACAGAACTCATCGCAATTATTACAATATTACAATCACCATAATTATTCTGGAGGAATGTTTCTTTTAGCACCAATCACGCCAGATATACCTGGTAAGTAGAGTATATCTGAGCGCCTATTACCTCGTATGTGCGTCTACATACGTACTCACGCAAATAGGCTACATAGTAGGCTATGTGGGTGTACTATGTATGTATGTTAGAGGGGTCCAACAAATGAAAATGCAGAAAATTTATTTGGGTCACATTTGTTCTTGTTCCATTCACTTCAAACAGTATTTGAACCAATTTTTGTGTCATTTGAAGAATATATATAAGGTGGCTCAATTTTGACCGATAAATGTTGTTTCTTCGAAATTTCGTCGTAATGTACATGTAGGCCTAGTACATTTGCATTTATGACCAAAAAGTGTTTTGAAACAAAACCGAAAGGAGATCAATATATAGGCTTATTTAGTGTCAACTGTTTAGTAAGTTCCTAGGCAATGAGAACAACATTAAAACAAGTCTTTATTCATATGTTCCTCTAGAGAGACTTTTATGGCTCCACAATGGCTTGCCAAAGGTATTGCCTTGATTCTTGATTATTGTTGCAGAAGAGTTGAATATCTGGATGAAAGCAATACCATTTTTGCGCAGTAGGCCCTGTTTTTTTTAACTTTAATCTGCCTGGTTTTGTCTCTTAATTTGACATGAATTGAACGCAACCGCCAAAATTATGGTGGCGTCGAGAAGAAAGCACAAGCGTCATGCTGGCAATGATCATAGGTCGATGAGTCAAGATCTTCGGCTTGTCACATATGATTCCTATAGATTTCCAAAGTTCAACATTTTGCATTCAATACCGTTTGATCTGAGCTTCTTAACCGAGGTGGTCTTTGTATCAACTTACATCAACGCGGTGTCAAAGAGGCCAGGCTAACCAAATGCATATAAAAACACCAGAGATGTCCCTTGAAAGCTGTTGTGGCAGCATTCTGCACGACAACGTTGCAGATATTAAGTTCTGACTAGTTCAACGGTGTTGAATAATAATTGCTTCGAGCTCTCCCTTGCCCAAGCAAGCTTCATGTAATGTAATGCAAATCTTCGAGAATTTCTCAGCGCCCACAAAAGCCACGTCAGGGAGACCAGCTTATTCACCGGCGCTATATCAAATCAAGTCCGCAGTATATAGTCTTTTTCGTTCCGGTGCCAGGTCAAAATCCGGGAGGTCAAGCCGAGGAGATAGCGTGGTGCTATAGTATACGGTGGTTGTCGGTGATGGTGGTATAGTAACTGGGTGGAACCTGATTAGAATCTGGATAGGGTATAACTTGAAGAGTTTGGTTTTCAGTCGTGAATGGAAAGCAGCAGAGGAGAGAGCAAGCGGAGGAGAGGTTGAATCAGGAGGTGAGGTTGGGTAGATAGCAGCGTTGGAGTGCCGTTGGACTTCACAATCGACGAATAACTATATGCTGTAGATCATCTTTCAGAATGCGTTATGCGGCGCTTCTATAGGTCTATACCTATTCACGCTGAAATCTCTGGAGAGATTTGCTTGTGGGGTCTACCGGGCAGTACCGGGTCATTGTCTTGATTGAAAATTTACTCGGACATAGGCCTACGAGCAATGTTAGCGGATGTGCGCGCCGTGCACATGCGCACCGATTTCCATGGCTAAGATAGGCTACTATATGATAATTATGTAGTTACTCCTAGTCACCGATGCAGTACAGACCAAGGACTTAGAATAGGCTGCAAACTTTCAGACTGTACACGATTCTCTATTGGTCGTATACGCTATAGCATACGCCTCTCAAAGCATCCTTTCCCATCTGCACATGTATCGTTCGCTTGTCGATAAACTTTGTGTTTTAAAAGAACCGTACAGTATCATAATTATGCAGGGTGTGACGAGCGCATAGGGAATAGGCTATATGTAGAATGTGTTATAGGCCTACATGCCAGACCGAGTGGCGGCGCCAGGATTTCAGTTTCGGGGGGCTGAAGCCTCGACCAAAATCTCATGAAAATTTTCCATTTTCGCCGCCAAAATTTCTGACGACCTTTTTTTTTTTTTTTTTAGTCATCGACCGAAATCCCGTGAAAATTTTCCATATTTCACTGTAAAAAATTTCGGATGCCCCTTTTTTTAGGGGGGCTGAGCCTCTCCTAGGGGAGCTTAGCCCCCAGCCCCCTAGCGCCGCCACTGGTGGTTACACTACATTACCAGAGGATGAGATCGAATTTATGTAATACTAGATGTGTAACCCGGCGTTGCCCGGGAAATTTAGGGTTTTAAACACCACTCCCCTATGGTACCCAACGTTGACCGCTAAATTTCGAGTTTTCGCCAACCCTCTACCCCACCCCGCTTCCCCAAAAAGCCAAACGTAACACGCCCCGCTAGGGAAATTATTACTGGGCTTGTATGACGTCATTCGGGCTGTAGACTCTTTTACTGAAGCTCGATACTGTTTACCAACGCGTGAGCGATGAAATCTGTTTTAAAACGCTTCTGTCTTAAAACGCTAATAACTCGAGTTCTAAAGTGAAATTTCGGGTTTTAAACACTTCCCCACTCTGGTACCCATCGTTGACTGCTAAATTTCGGGTTTTCGCCAACCCTCCACCCCACCTCGCTGCTCCAAAAAGCCAAACGTAACCCGTCCCTGCGGGGCGCTACGGATATTATTATTGGGCGGGGATGACGTCATGCGGAGTAGGCTCTTCACCAAAGTGCCAGCGTTATCATTTATTGGTGAAATCTGTCTTAAAACGCAAATATTTCTTGTTTTAAAGTGAGTTAAAACGTGAAAATAGTTGCGATAACCTTATAATTTGGGTAAGAATCGATATCAATAATTGTTTTAAACCGACGCTGTTTCATTTCCGAGCCTATTCTGCAGGGGAGAGTAAAAGCGTACAAATAAATAAACAAACAAACAAACATATGGAATTTCGGAATTATAATATAGATTAGAGTCAATTAATGAGCTTGAATGATTGTACTTACCGCGATAGAGGTTGACGAGCTGTTCTCGAAGAGTAGAAGTTGGTGGCGTTGAGATAATAAGGATTGGCATCCAAATAAGCCAAGACAAAGCGTAGCTACCACGAACGAATATCTTCATCACACTCTTCGCCCAACCATCGCCCGTCCATATCGCCAGTTTTCTCGAGAAGGACTCGTCGAATCCGACCAGACCTCCGCGACTCGATTGGCTCGGCTCCGGGGCAGCAGCTGCCTTGGCTGCTGGTACCGCTGATGGTTCTGCTGGTGGTGATGATGTCGGTGGTGGTGCTGGTGTTTCTGTTATTGTAGGTGTTACAGGACTGTCACTGGGTTGAGCTGGTTGAGTAGTGGTTGAACCACTTTCATACGCAACTTGTTCGACAGTCTGCTCCTGGTTAGAATCAGAAGATGATAGTCCAGAATCAGGGCTCGGAGTAGGTTGTGCAGGAGAGTTTTCAGCGCTCGCAGAAGTCTGTCCTGGGCTCGCATCCGGAGGTCGAGAATCGGAAGGTGTTGACGTCGACTCCGCTGAGATTTCCTCAACGCTGGGAGAAGCATGTGCCACACTCGCATCCGAAGGTTTAGAACTGGGAGGCTTTGATATCGACTGCTCAGAGCACTTCTCAGCACTTGGAGAAGCAAGTGCCACACTCACATCCGAAGGTTTAGGACTGGGAGGTTTTGATGTCGACTGCTCAGAGCTCTTCTCAGCGCTCGGAGAAGCATGTGCCACACTCGCATCCGAAGGTTTAGGACTGGGAGGTTTTGATGTCGACTGCTCAGAGCTCTTCTCAGCGCTTGGAGAAGCATGTGCCACACTCGCATCCGAAGGTTTTGAACTGGGAGGCTTTGATGTCGACTGCTCAGAGCTCTTCTCAGCGCTTGGAGAAGCATGTGCCACACTCGCATCCGAAGGTTTTGAACTGGGAGGTTTTGATGTCGACTGCTCAGAGCTCTTCTCAGCGCTTGGAGAAGCATGTGCCACACTTGCATCCGAAGGTTTAGAACTGGGAGGCTTTGATGTAGACTGCTCAGAGCTCTCCTCAGCGCTTGGAGAAGCATGTGCCACACTTGCATCCGAAGGTTTAGAACTGGGAGGTTTTGATGTCGACTGCTCAGAGCTCTTCTCAGCGCTTGGAGAAGCATGTACCACACTCACATCCGAAGGTTTAGAACTGGGAGACTTTGATGTAGACTGCTCAGAGCTCTTCTCAGCGCTTGGAGAAGCATGTACCACACTCACATCCGAAGGTTTAGAACTGGGAGACTTTGATGTCGACTGCTCAGAGCTCTTCTCAGCGCTTGGAGAAGCATGTGCCACACTCGCATCCGAAGGTTTTGAACTGGGAGACTTTGATGTAGACTGCTCAGAGCTCTCCTCAGCGCTTGGAGAAGCATGTGCCGGGCTCGAAGTACCGGAAGCCTTTGGTGAACTTGGAGGATGCCCGGGGTTTGAATCCCCTTCGGGATGACTTTCACGCCTTTGTGGCATGAGTTCATTGCAGGACTCGATAGATGAGTTTGGGTCAATGGTGACTGGAGCAATCAACTCTTTGGCAGATGCCGCTGGCGATGAAAGGATATCCTTTCCTTTAGCTTTGAAGGAAAAAAACGAAGCTATTCTATCTTTCAGGTCCATTTCTCTGTCCTTCCCCTTGCCCTTGTTCTTTTCTTTTTCCTGCCCTTTATCCTTGGGTCTTTTCCTATCCTTGCCCTTCTCTTCTGCTGTTTTTTCTTCCGGTTTCATTATGTATATTTGAGCTTTTACTACTTCAGTAGAATAATGAAAAAAGGAGTTCCAGAGCAAGGAACGATATTGCAACACCTACTTGCTTTCTGTTTCAGATGTAAAAGTCTTAGTATTCGGCATCGGCATATATAGGAGCTGTTGTTCCCTGCAATCCCCGCAAGCTTCTATACCAATGCACCCTCACCGTCACTGTTGGTCGTATTACAGTGAAGAACAAACATTCATTAATTCGTGACGCAATTAAATAATACGTCATCGTGCATATGAATCTCAGGGCTGTACACGAGGGTATACGCGGGTATACAGCGTATAGCCTACTCACCTCCGGGGAAAAAACGGCATCATATACTCACCTCCCCAAAAGTAGGGTATAGGCTATACGCGGGTAAAAAGCAGGTATACACCGTACACGCTAGTAAATCAGGGCGCACGCGGCTGTTTAAGATGCTTTTTGAAAAGAATGGCTAAAAATAGTCGTCAGATTTTTCGGACTTCGGACTGCAAATTGATGAAACTTTCCCGAGATTTTGGCCGAATGACCAAAAAAAGGTCATCAGAAATTTCGGGGCCGAAAAGATCCGTTTTTCTCCCGGTCAGCGTGAACTCACCTCAAAATTTACCAGTACAGCCCTGCTTATGATACAAACACCACGGTGATTCTGATAGTAGATGGATTTTAATTTTCCCCGTTACTTTTAACGACCACTTGAAACATCCATCGCTTCGATACAATAAATAATATATGCTCAGAAACATCCCGAAAGGCGCAAGATTGACGTAGACGATATCAACCGCCTGGTATCGGAATTGACCCAGCTAGAACTCCGCCACTGGTTGCACTCTGCCAGTACCAGTCCTAAGCCTGGATAAAGGAGTAGGACGTCGCTAATAGTCTTTGTTACCACACAGTGACGTCAAACTGCAACTACACACATACACTCAGCTAGACAATTGGAAATTCTTCCTGAGTTTCGGAGCAACCATGCATTCCGGAACAGACTAGACATGCCCTGTGGCAGAACGCCACAACTTAACTTCCACCATTAAGAAGCATTATATGCTACGTCAGAACTGTCCAACAGCTGGCATACCAAAGCCGAATTGATCTAATCGAGATTGTAGAGGCGATCTCAACTAAGCTATAGAGAAGCGAGACATCAAGGCTGCCGCAAAAATACTTTGCTCGGAAGAAGCAAATGCCCCCCCCAAATTTCGGGCAAATGTGTTTTTCGGGCAAAAGAGGCTTGGACGGGCAAAAAAATTTCGGAGATTTTTTTCGGGCAAAACAGGTACGGGAGGGATTTTTCGGGCACGCAGGGGTAAAAAAAGAAAAAGGTCGTAAGAATTTAGGATTTTGGGCAAATGCAAATGACTAAAAAAAAAAGGTCGTCAGATTTTTCGGACGGGAAAATCTTAAGAATTTTGGGCGGATGACTAAAAAAAACAAAAAAAAACAAAAAAAGGTCGTCAGATTTTTCGGACGGGTCTTAAGAATTTTGGGCGGATGACTAAGAAAAAAAAAAGGTCGTAAGATTTTTCGGGCAAAAAATTTTTGTTTGCCCCCTCACTGCCGAAATGTCCCGTACGCCTATGGTGCGAAGCATGCCTCTCCTCTGCCGGACGGTCCTACGTTTCCGGCTCCGTCTATGATTCTGCCAATGCAAATTACAGTGATGGAAATCCGGATTCTCATTCGCACGTTTCCTGAAGGTTCCGCGGAAGACCCGTGTGGACCACTCCCGCTGTACATCCTGGAACTGATCAACTCGCCAGCTGATGCTGTACCCGCTCTAGCCTTGGGCCACTTGGCCATAACTGTCTTTCACCACTGAAGGCCCCGGACACGAGTCAATATCTCCAATGCTGTACAGCGGCGCTCTATTCGCCCTACGCAAGAAATAATTGAGTGGCCTTAGCCAAACCAAACGTAACTGGCTACTTCTGGCACAGGTTGATGTCCAACGGCGCAAGCGCCTATTATACGCTATGGTATACCTAGTCTTAACATTTCCAACGCTGAACGCTGTCAACAGTCTTTGTCGATCTCGTAAGATGACAGCAATCAATGTTTTAATTCCTGAAAGAGCTGCAGCATTCTGTTATCCTGATTGGTCGGAGGAATCTCGACTGAAATTTTGTACCTTCACCATACAGTCTGGATCTGGACCATAACAGGGAGATCCTTTTGGGTCCATTGCTTTTCTGCTTGCCATTGCAACCGCCACGCCTCAAACTGTCCTCTTCCTCTGTCTTTGTCTACTTCGATGACATATCTTTGGGTGGACATATACGGCGGGAGTAGCGGAAGACATTGAGACCCTAGAAAAGAAATGCGCTGATATGGACTTAAGCCTAGCCTTTAAGGGAAAAAAGTGAACTCATTGCTGAAGATCATTAACTAATCAACCACAAATCTTTCAGACATTTCTAAATACACTGATCCACTTCGGCAACACTGCAGGGAGCACGTACCGGTAAGTTGTCAACGGACGCGTCCTTGATTCTATCCGTAGAATGACGAGCGGAGGAACTAGAAAAGCTGCATCTAGCCTACCGCAGTCTACCGCAGTAGGCCAGTAGCACGTCAGAATGCACGATACTCATAACCTAAACTCGCTGGGCACTCCTATGCGTGCGAGCACTCAAAGGGATATAGAGCCTATACTAACACGAACTAGGCTAATCGTCGCTCTGGCAGTCAACAATCGGGTTGTCGCTGATGGAATACTTCACTTCCCTTCTCGCATATATTCTTGAAAGTGAGTTCTCGGAACTGTTGCTTTCCACATCGGAGCAGAGCGAACAGCCGCGCCTGAAACTTTCTTTCCAGCACTTCAGCGCCTCTGTCTCACCTGTCCCAAAGCTCTACTCGTTTCTCCAGCGTTCCATATTTCTCGATAGAAGCCTATAGAAACAGTGAGAGAATTGTGGAAAAGCAGCGTGAAAAGCAGAATAATTATTACTATGGGGCTCTAAGAAAGATTATGCCTATAAGGGGCTGAAATTCCAACACCCCAGCAATTCTCACCCTGTCTAAAAGGCAGGGTGTCTCAACTATGCGCGTGTCTGCCTATTAATTTTCCTTTTAGTTTTGTCAAGTATAGGCCTATCGACTTTAATTGTCAGTTTCGCATTCGTCAATATTACTAGATAAGGCCTATATACTAGATCATGAATTATTATTATGCTTCGGAATTTAATTCTGCGTTATCATCTTTATTCGTGCATTTGTATATAATAATTATTATGCGCGAAATTCTGATGCATCTTGTTTCGCTTCTGAGTACAGAGCGTTTTATGCCTAGAAGCGTCAAGCGTGGAGCTTTATTGGAACCTAAATAATTGATTCGTTTCTAACATTAAGGACGAGACACTGCTGAGATAGTCGGACTGTCGGACTGTATTCGATGTAAAGCCAAGGACTGACTATAGCTGTCGCCTCGTTTCTCATGCATGCGAGAATGTCTGCATGTAAAGTTGCAATATAGTTTGTTTATCAGCGATGATCTGACTATAATTATGGAGAAAATTGGATTAGCTGTAGCCAAAGCAAGACAGGCACACAGGCTCACTGACAGCCATTGCCTATATGCTTGACATTCTGCAATTTCCATGGTATATAGGCCACAATTAGGCCTATAGTCAAGTTTACAGTCTACAAGATTGACCAAAATTGACCTCGTGAGCCATATTTAATTCTTATAAGCTTACTAGAAGTAGAATACAGTGTATATAATTTATTGATTGATTGATTTCGAAAATTTATATAGCGCTTCTTCAGGTCCTGCCCAGAGGCGCTCTCTGCGCCGGTCTCTGTGGTGTTAAGTGTCATTAGGAACGAAAATCAGTTACATCAGTTAACAAAATTGAATTGTTCAGCAATTCAGTCATGTGTCCGACAGTTAATTAAATTCGACTAAATTCTATCCACCTAATGGAACATATAGGTTATAACTCGCTAATTTATCGAACCTATCGACCTATTGACCTATTGATTGCTTCGCACTGACAGATCAAGTTTTAAATCTAATTAATTACCACCAATGCAATTGTCTAGGTCCTTCTGTCTGGAGTATATTCTCCCGTTGGAGATGCGCCTGTTACCTAGGGTGACTCCTCAGTGTTTTACAGGCTCCTTATAACCTTTTGTTTCACCGTGGTTGGACTGGGAGCGCCTCTGAGTGGACTTCTTGAGGAGGCGCTATATAAATTCTTGAAATTAATGGATGAATGCTAACGCTCGTATAGACACATAACCAGTGACCTAAGCTTATATAGTTCGTCACAGTTCCATATAGACTGCATGCAGTATAGCAACTGGAAGAAAACGGCGACCGGCGAGAAAATCAATTTTGCAGATGTGGACTTGACTGCCAATCAAAATAATAATAAGCCGAGTAGTCTTCAACGCATGCGCAGTCTGATCAGAGAGGTCAGCAGCTGCAGCAGCCGAGTCAATCGTGGAGGCATTGCCTAAGCGACCGTTGACAACATTTTACTGTCTACTATTCCAGTCTGACGTGCATGCTATGATCGTAATAATAGTTCTAAGTCTATCAATGTTGTTATGTGAGGAAATGTTCAAGTCGTCTTGCTGCTCCCGAGTTACATTCCTCTCGCGTGGATACAGCGTTCCCACTGAAGAGGAGGAAGAAGCAGAGCAGTTCCCATCGAGGGAACGTGCATGGGAAATAGGTGCTTGTGGATTCCACTTCCATTTTCATAGCCTCGCCATACCAGGGCGGGTTGCCAGTCCTTTCCATTGCCGATTTTACTTCCCACCGACAGTCTACGGTGAGTCTATAAGGTGTTCCGAGGCAAGTTGTGAGAATGGCAAGATAGTTGTTGCGCCATAAAATAAAAAAAATACAGTGCGAGGCAGTGAAGCAGCCTAGCAGGAAGTTTATTGAACAGCAAAGGAAGCCCGCCATTTTTCAACTGCGACAACTCTAAATAAAGTTCTGCCGCGAAGCAACCTGCAATTACAAGCTATAAGCATGAAATAATTGCGAGTCCTGTTCCGTTCTCGTGTACGAATTAAGAGACGCCAGTATTTATCCTGACATTCTGACTTCGCCACACCCTTCCCCTCTTCTGCACGCGTGCATAAATTTGAATAATTTCGTCAGAACCGCTTGACCAATGTCTGTTCGTCCGTGTCGAAATCGATCAAGTTTTCCGATGCGTCGTCGTCGTCATCGTCGTCGTCGTCCACTTGGTCGGATTCCTTGGCATGGAGGAGGAGGAAGGACGCCAGCTGCAGATCCTGGACGACAGGCGGCGCCACCACCCGCTGAACGCGACCACCACCACCAGTCGCAAGGTGGCGCGTTACGTCGACTTCCGTGCGGCTAAGGAGAAGCAGCGGCTCTTGGTATCGATCGGTGGTCTGGGATAGACTGGGGTCCTCGTCGTTGGTCAACGGCAACAGATTCCACTGACCATCCGTATAATCAGTCCATTCGTCCACCGCCGCTGCCGGGGGAGGGGGAGGAAGGGACGGTGGCCCCAGAGGGAGAGGAGGAGGGGGAGGACCTCCTCTTGACCATTCGATCGGAGAAGGGTCGGTTTCCACCCGGTGCCTGGGTTCCGCCACCGTTGAGTCCTTGTTCGGTGCGGGTGGAAGAGACGGAAGGTTTCCCATCAGGGTGGAGTAGGAGGGACAGAGACTGCCACCGCCGCCCCCGCCGACCCCACTGCCGAAGTTGATCTCTCGTAAGAGCAGTTTGGAATTCGGTTGTTGAGTCCTGTATGGGTCATTAGAAAACATGCATTGTCATGCAAGTTGTAATTTTTACGGCATACAACACAATACAACACAACAGATCGTGTTCTGTAGAACAGCGTAATAGCCCTTCAATTGTTTCTACACAGGGTGTACGCATGCATGCGCGCGCAGCGCTCGTGAATAAGCAGGTGCTCTGCTCTAGGCTTTCAAGCCACACTTTATTTGAGAATTTGCAGTTTTCGAATACTATTATGATTGCGCATAGGCATGTGCGCACAGTCATACATGCAGAACGACAAGTCTTATTTACTTACTTACTTACTTACTTACTTATTTACTTACTTACTTTCTTACTTGCTTGCTTACTGTGTGAGATATATTATTCACTTCATTTATTTTAATAACTCCCCAAACAGTAGCTGTCTTTTATTTCCGCATCCGCCATCAGGACAAGTAATTGTCACTTCCGACTTGGCTTTATATAAAAGCTACGGATCAGTCTCCGCACGTGTCTGCATATGTCTGTCTCGGTCTGTTTCCGTCTTTGCTTCTGTTCCTGGCTCCATTTATCACTCTATCTATAGCTATTAATCTCTCCTCCACGTTTCGATCCATAATACGCCGCATACGTCACCTCTTCAGTCTTCAGTCTTCAGTCTTCAGCAGACTTCAGTGTTCAGTGTTGTTTGTATAAACCGATGATGAATGAAATTCATGCTTATCACATTCAGGAGAGATCCATAAAATTTGGATCATCAATCATATCCCTTCAATATCTTGAGTAAATGTGCAGTAAATGCAATGCTTCCTGATCATAAATACAAATACATTATATATATATATATATATATATATATATATATATACAGGGTGGCGCAAAATAAACCGGACTATTAGTTTTTGCAATTGCATCGCTTGAATAATCAAAGTAATTATCGCCTTAAAACTATCATTAGACAGAAATAACACAGAAAAATGGCATTGGTTTGGCATTTAATATAACATTGAATGAACTGTAAGAAATTTCAGTCAAAGTGATGTTCAATATGTCCTCCGTTTGCTGCGATAACCAATGATAATCGCTTGCGAAACTGTCCAATAGCCCGGTTGATAGTGTCCTCGCTGATTTCGTCCCAGCATGCGGTCAGAACTTCTTTCAAATGTTCAATATCTCGAATTCTCTGCCTGTAGACAAGCTGCTGAAGCATTCCCCAGATGGAATAGTTTACGGGATTCAAGTCCGGACTGTTCGGTGGCCAATTTTCTGGTTCAATAAAGTCTGGAACGTGAGCAGTGAGAAAAGCAACTGTTTTTCGTGAACGATGAGCAGGTGCTCCATCCTGCTGGAAAGTGAAATTGTGACCCAGAGTGAGCTATGGCCTAATGTCTGGCAGTAATCCTTGATGTAGGACGACGTCACAGTAATAGGAACTGTTAACTTTTGCTACTCGTTCAACGAAAACTAATGACGATTTCCCCAGCTGCGACACGGCAACCGAAACCATGATGCTCTGTGAGAAGTGCTTCCGACCTTTCAGCAAGCGTTCTGAAGGAATGTCTCGTTTCACAGCGACGTTGGCGTACACTCGATCATTCTGTGAATTGGTTGGTGTTTGGACTGTCTAATGATAGTTTTAAGGCGATAATTACTTTGATTATTCAAGCGATGCAATTGCAAAAACTAATAGTCCGGTTTATTTTGCGCCACCCTGTATATATACACACACGTACGTACAATCGTACGTACATACATACATACTTACATACATACTTACATACATACATACATACATACATACATACATACATACATACATACATACATACATACATACATACATACATACATACATACATACATACATACATACATACATACATACATACATACATACATACATACATACATACATACATACATACATACATACATACATACATACATACATACATACATGCATGTGTGTGCGCACGCGCGTGTGGTATGTCATGGTGTTGGCATTACTGCGTGGGGTGAGGGTGGCTCCAACCCCGTTCTATGTGTCTGCCTGAAGTCACCCATCACAGCTCTCTGCCTCTTATACTTTATCCTCGATGTAACTGGACGTTTAGTGCTTGTGCTTTTTGCCTATATAGCCTATCATGTCCAAGGAATGTTGGATTGTCTCGATTGAAGACGTCAGCTGATTTAGAGACAATTATTCCTTTTGTCTTTTAGCTTTCCTCTCTGATTTGTATTAAATCGGATGATTTGGGGACTATAATATAGCCCATTGGTTCCCAACCTTTTTTGACTGTCGGCCAGTCGGGCCACTTTTTACAAGTTGGAGGACACGAGGGCCACTTTTTCTTAGTTTAAGGGTATTAAGGGGCCACACGGCTAAAATTTAATTAACTAAAGGCGTATAAAATTGTTATAATTGAATCAAAATAGAATGTTTGATGCGATTTATTAACGTACAAATAAAATAATGTGTAATAGAAAAGAATTAAACATTCTATCATGTCCAAATTGTCAATTTTTACATATATTTTTCTTAGTTCATTGAGATGCTGCGGGCCATTTTTGTAGGCCAGGCGGGCCACTTTTGGCCCGCGGGCCACGGGTTGGGAACCGCTGATATAGCCTATAGAAGATCAATTTTACTTTGTCAACGACTTTTGATGGAAACATGACTGAGAAATAAATAAAGAACTAGAGCTAATTACTGCCATCTATTAATTAAATATATGCAGCTTTACCTTTGCTGTTGCCATTCCTTTGTCAATAAACAGCTGAATGCATGCGCGATTAACTGAGTATAGTGTAATAGTGTATGCAAGCCAGGTAGGGCTGTACTTCCTCTAAAGTAACATTGTATGTCTGGAATGTGCTGGCTTAATTCTTACTGTTGTTCAGATTCTAGAGCCTTTGGAGAACCACTCAAGTGTTTGCTCTGGAGTGGTAAATGGATGGATGATAAGAAGGAAGAACGGGATGATTGAATTAAAGTAGAAAAGAAGGAAGGAAGGATGGATGGATGTGTACACGTACGAACGGAAAAATATAAGAAAGTAAGAAATGTAAGATGGATGGATGGATAGATGTATGAATGGGTCGGTGGATGGATGGGTCGAAGATTGGAGTAAAAAAGGAAGATGGATGAATATATCCATGGAAGGATGCATGGGTACGTGGATGGATGGGAGGAAGCATGAAAGTAAGCAAGCAATGAAAGATTGATGGATAGATGGATGGATGGATGAATGAATGGGTGGGTGGATCGGTGGGTGGATGGATGGATGCATGGATGAATGAATGGATGGATGGATGCGTGGATGGATGGATAAAGACTTGGAAAGGCAGACGCGTAGAAAGAAAATGAGACACATAATTTTGGGAACAGATATTATGAGCCTGATTTTTTTCCATTGGATCATTTTCATCTTCCATACAATATTTCTGCTACAGGCGGAATGCTCCACTGGAAGCCAAACTAATCCGCATTCAAGTCAAAACCAATTTGTTACATGGACCTCGGCCTCTGCAGTATGATGCAGTTTTCCCATGCGTTGAGAAGGAGTTATCCCGACGGCTGCACAGCTGCTGCGAAGGAGAAAAGACGAAGACGGTTGGATGCTGATCCTATATCATGATTAAAGACCCTATTATAATCGTGACTTAGTGACGCTTTTTGCCGAAGAGACGCGACAGACGCTGTTACACAATGTATATATTAAATATATATATATATAAAAAATGTATATATTATGCAAATATACAATGTATATATATTGTGTAAATATACAATGTATATATATATTTTGTAAATATACAATTTATATAAATTATATTGTGTAAATATACAATGTATATATATTGTGTAAATATACAATGTATATATTATGTAAATACAACAATGTATATATTATGTAAATAATATGAGAGAGGAATAAGAATGATGCAAGCGCTGAGATGTGAGTATACCTTCTGGAAATAATTCGTCTCCTGTCTACTGGGATGTTGGCTAGCAGGGAGACGTCCTCACCAATTGCATCTTCATCGTTTCTCCCTTCATCGCCATCGTCTTCTTCTTCCTCCTTCTTTTCCACCTCCTCCTTTTCCTTCTGTTGGTCATCTACCGCCGTCTCCTCTTCTTCATCCCTATGCTCTTCCTCTTTATCTCCTTCCTCTTCCTCCTCCTCTTCGTCGTCGTCTTCGTCGTCGTCGTCGTCCTCATCCTCCCGCTTTCGACCGAGTCCCTTGGTGGCCGCTGCAGTTTCTCCGAAGACCGTCTTGAAACATCGCCACGACTTCAGACCGGCCACCGCTGACGGCTGCTTCGACCAACTGCATCAGGAATATTATATATATATGTATATAATTATATAATATATATGTATATACTATAAATGTATATAACTATAGAATTTATATATATGTATATAACTATATATTATATTATATATGTATAATAATTATATTTAATATATGTATATACTGTATATGTATATAATTATATATATACTTTATAATATATTATATTATTATATTATAAAAGGTTAACTGACGATGGGAAGTGAATCATTGAATGGATGATTGAATGGCTGAACGATTGACGAGATGAGTGAGTTACAGAATGAAGGAATGACGATGGGAGTGATTTATCGAGAGGATTGCCGATTTCAGCGAATCGATCACTGCATGGCTAAAAGTTTGAAGAAATAGGAGAATCGCTGACTAGAGGAATAAAGGAAATTTGAGAATCAGTGAATAAGGATTAACGAAATAACTAACCGAAAGGAATAACGAAATAGAATAATCACTGACTAAAGGATTAGCCAAATATAGCCTATATGAGAATCCCTTACTAAAAAAATGAAGAAATACGAAAATCACTGACTACTGGATGAACGAAATATGAAAATCACTGACCAAGGAATTACCGAAATATGAAAATCACTCATTAATGGATAAACGAAATAGGAAAATCACTCATTAATTGATGAACGAAATAGGAAAATCACTCACAGATTGAGGAAATGAATGAATGATCTACTTTTTAAACTTAACGACAAAATGTGAGAATGATAGCCTATTCTACTGTAATGTAATATAAATCTTCCAGAATTTCTCAGCGCCCACAAAAGTCACGTCAGGGAGACCAGCTTATTCACCGGCGCTATATCGAATCAAACCCGCAATAGCCAGAGCTGCCTTTTTCGTTCCGGTGCCAGGTCAAAAATCCGGGAGGTCAAGACAGCGTGGTGCTACGGTGGTTGTCGGTGATGGTATAGTTGGGTGGAACCTGATTGGAATCTGGATAGGATAGCTTGAATAGTTAGGTTTTCAGTCGTGAATGAAAAGCAGCAGAGGAGAGCGCAAGCGGAGGAGAGGTTGAATTAGGAGGGGAGATTGAGTGGATAGGAGGATAAGCGAACAGGCGGATTCTACGTGGTTAGGCCTGCTTATAAACATTTCTGCGACAATCTCTTTCCATCCACATCCTCTGTACCATCATAATTGTAATTTCGATATATTATTAAGATTAATCGAAACGGTTAAAGAAACTGAGTAAAAACTTGTAGAATCACTGATGGATAGTTTTGGCGAGGCCTATATGGATACACGTGTGCTGAATTATCGAGTCAATAACCATAGCATAGTCAGTATAGTCGAAGATTCTAAGAAGCACTATGAGTCAGAATTAGGACGGATGGTCGGGAAAACGGAGTGACGGTCGGAAGGTGTACACATCTGATGGATGGATATTATATGGACGTTGGAAGAGTGGAAGACAGTCGATCGGATAGAGCAAAATTTCATAGGGTGGGTGGATAGAATCATGCTTCCACTAGACGAACGGATGGGCGGACGGACGGATGGGTGGGTGGACGGATGGATGGATGGATGGGTGGATGGGCGAATGAATGGATGGATATATGGATGAACGGATGGATGGGTGGGTGGATGAATGAGCGAATGAATGGATGGATGGAAGAACGGATGGATGGATGGATGTGTGGGTAGCTATAGATGGGCGAATGAATGGACGGATGGATAGATGAACGGATGGATGGGTGGGTTGGTGTGTGGGTGGGTGCATGGATAGAATCATTAGACGGACGGAGGATGGACAGACGGACGGCGGGAGAGATGGACTGATGGACGCTTGGACCTAAATATACGGATGGGCGGTGGACCAGATGGATGGGTGATGGATCGAATTCGTCTGCGATGGCATTCATTGTTCGCTCGCAAATGCTTATTAGACCTAATCAGTCATTCGTATGATTAGACTTCCTGCCAATCAATGCCTCTATCAGTTTTGCTGGCAAATTGGCAAATTTCGGTATCCTTTAGAATGACTAGTAGCCCCCTGTTGAACAGAGGGCTTATATATACAGATATATATATATATATATATATATATATATATATATATATATATTCAGGCGCCCTTGTAGCGGTATGGCCGCGTTACGGCGCCATATAAATTGTCGTTATTATTATTATTATTATTTTACAGATATGTATATATTTATATATATATACAGATATGTATATATTTATAAATATACAGATATATATATACACTGTTTCCGGAAAAAAGGGACCCATTTTGTAAATATGAAAATAAATAGTAAATATTCATCGATTTTCACAATTCAAACAGCATTTTAATCCTAACATATTTGTCTAACAATTGTGAAATATAAAAGTTTCAGTCACAATGATGACGTCATAATGACGTCATTTGCATCAAAATTCAAATTTAAGAGATAAGTGCAAAAGTTTCTAAAATTTCAATATTTTTAAGATGTCATTTATCAATAATAAATGTTAGTTTAATTTAATTTTTATATCTGAATTATGTCAGACTGCAATTATTTGTGCTCAAAGTGTCCACCTTCGGCCTCAACGCAAGCTTCAAAACGGTCGCGCTTATAGCCAACAGCAGTAGGCCTATCGATAACCAGCTTATCAAAATTCTCCCAGGCATTAACAATTCGTTCGCGGAGTTCTTCGATGTCTCTTTCCTTGTCTTGTACATCATCTCCTGCAATAGTCTCCAAATTTTATAATCAACTCGATTTAAAGCTCGGGTCGTTTGGCGGCCAAAGATTATAGGAGGAATGATCCGAATGAAATCCGGAGTCTCCTTAGTCAACAGTTCAACTTCAACAGTCTAACGAGCTCAGTAAGCTGGAGCGTCTTCTTGTTGAAATGTTTATTAACCAGAGCATTCGTGGATATCAGGCATCAATTTTTTATGGAGCAGACAATTCCTGTAATAAGCTGCATTTGTTTTCACTCCCGGTTCTATTAAATGGATTTCTGTTTTACCAAGAGCAAATATACCAACCAAAACCATGCATGATTGGCCGGCTTAATGATTTTTAATGTAAATGACGTCATTTTGACGTCATCATTGTGACTGGAACTTTTATATTTTCACCAATATTAGATAAATATGTCAGGATCAAAATGCTGTTTGAATTGTGAAAATCGATGAATGTTTACTATTTATTTTTATATTTACAAAATGGGTCCCTTTTTTCCCGGACACAGTGTATATATACGTCTCGCGCATTTTCCAAATATTTCATCTAAACCAGCCAATCGATCCATCGAAAGCTTGGAATTTATATACTGCCAGTGTCTCTGTTGGATTTGTTGTCTGCTGTAGTTGAAGCCATCAGGACCAGATTCCTCTTCCCGGAGCTTAGTCCTACCTTCCACCCCTCTCGTCTCTGTCCTCTAGGATTTGTGCTCGCCTATGCACACTCACTACAGAACCTTCCGACACGGACTACGATTTCACTTTGAAGCGACCAAGGTTTGATCCTATGATTGGAAGAGGTGGAGGAGAAGGAGGAGGAGAAGAGGGAGGAATAGAGGAGGAGGAGGAGGAGGAGGAGGAGGAGAAAGAAGAATAGGAGACGTAGGAGAGGAGAATACGACGACGACGACGAAGAAGAAGAATACGACGACGACGACGAAGAAGAGGAGGAGGAGGAGGAGGAGGAGGAGAAGAAGAATACGACGGTGAAGAAAATGAAGAGGAGGAGGAGGAAGAGAAGAAGAAGAAGAAGAAGAAGAAGGAATAGAAGAAGAAGAAGAAGAAGAAGAAGAAGAAGAAGAAGAAGAAGAAGAAGAAGAAGAATACGACGAAGAAAAAGATGAAGAGGAGAAGAATAAGAGGAGCAGGAGGAGGATAAGGCAAAGAAGAAGATAAAGAAGAAGCATAGGACGAGGAGGAGGAGAAGGAGAAGTAGTTGAAAAGGAGGAGGGTATATGGAGAAGGAAGACGAAGAAAAATAAACAGAGGAAGAAGAGGAGAAGGAAGAGGAAGATCATCAAAGGCAAAAATCAATAGACATAAATATGCGTGGAATTAAAATTTGTTTGGTTGCGGTACCTCTTCTTCTCCTCCCTCTCCTCCTCCCCCTCCTTCTCCTCTTCTTCTCCTCCTCCTTCTCATCTTCTTCTCCTCCTTCTCCTCTTCTTCTCCTCCTCCTTCTCATCTTCTTCTCCTCCTTCTCCTCTTCTCCTCCTCCTCCTTCTCATCTTCTTCTCCTCCTCCTCCTCCTCCTCTTCTTCTCCTCCTCCTCTCCTCTTCTTCTCCTCCTTCTCCTCTTCTTCTTCTCCTCCTTCTCCTCTTCTTCTCCTCCTCCTCCTCCTCTTCTTCTCTCCTCCTCCTCCTCCTCTTCTTCTCCTCCTCCTCCTTATCCTTCTCCTCTTCTTCTCCTCCTCCTCCTCCTCCTCTTCTTCTCCTCCTCCTTATCCTTCTCATCTTCTTCTCCTCCTCCTTCTCATCTTCTTCTCCTCCTTCTCCTCTTCTTCTCCTCCTCCTTCTCATCTTCTTCTCCTCCTTCTCCTCTTCTTCTCCTCCTCCTTCTCATCTTCTTCTCCTCCTTCTCCTCTTCTTCTCCTCCTCCTTCTCATCTTCTTCTCCTCCTCCTCCTTCTCCTCTTCTTCTCCTCCTCCTCCTCCTCCTCCTCTTCTTCTCCTCCTCCTCCTCCTCTTCTTCTCCTCCTCCTCCTTCTCCTCTTCTCCTCCTCCTTATCCTTCTCCTCTCTCTTCTCTCCTCCTCCTTCTCCTCTTCTTCTCCTCCTTATCCTCCTCCTCTTCTTCTCCTCCTCCTTATCCTTCTCCTCTTCTTCTCCTCCTCCTCCTTCTCCTCTTCTTCTCCTCCTCCTCCTCTTCTTCTCCTCCTCCTTATCCTTCTCATCTTCTCCTCCTCCTCCTTCTCTTCTTCTTCTCCTCCTCCTCCTCTTCTTCTCCTCCTCCTCCTCTTCTTCTCCTCCTCCTTCTCCTTCTCCTCTTCTTCTCCTCCTCCTCCTCCTTCTCCTTTTCTTCTCCTCCTCCTCCTCCTCCTCCTCCTCCTTCTCCTCTTCTTCTTCTCCTCCTCCTTCTCCTCTTCTCATCCTCCTCCTCCTTCTCCTCTTCTTCTCCTCCTCCTCCTCCTCCTCCTCCTCTTCTTCTTCTTCTCCTCCTTCTCCTCTTCTCCTCCTCCTCCTTCTCCTCTTCTTCTTCGACTATTATTCAGCGCTATTTTAATGTGCAGCCGTAAGACTGGGCAGTTAATTCTAATTGAATTTGCGCATTTTTTCAGTTAAAAATTTGTTTAAATTGTTCGTTTTCATACGATGTCGAATAATTTGCCAAGGCGGATGAAAGAAAAGAGAAGAGTTGTGCAGCTCCAAAAGTTCTTTAAAGAACAGCTCTGTACTATAAGTCATACGCATACTCCAGGGTGACAGTTGCAATTGCCTAGGGTTGGGGGTTTCATACCCTAATCTCTGAATCCGATTGATAACAGAATACAGAAGGAAGCATAACTGAGGTAGGCTATACAAGATCATTACTGGAAAGGATGCACTAGGTTGGGAGAAGTTCTTTGAATTAGCAGCAAACAAAGCAACTCGGGGTCATAGCCTCATAGGTACAGATTATTTAAGAAGCTGACAGGAACATTGGGAGAGAAATTCTTCAGTGCTAGAGTTGTAGACATATGGAACAGTTTGGATGATAGCACTGTGTCGGTGGACATGGTCGCAGCGTTTAAAAGGAAGCTAGGAAAATTGGGCTAATAAATGTTTAAATGTTCCAGGTTAATTTGCAGTGGTTTTAACACAGACCCAGCGTCTTCTGAACCACTTAAAACCAATGTTATATTATGTTAATGAAATTCCGCTTCCATTTCACTGCATTCTTGTTCACGTGTTACTGCAGTGCCACTGGCGATAGCTTGCTCATGAGACTGATAATTATTTTTTACACTGTCTATAATTCAGATTGCATGACTGGCTGTGCAGTGTGCACATGCATGCACTGAATGATATAGGCAAAGGAGTCAGACAGGACTCACTGCATGTCGAGTAGGCACAACACAGGTAATTATATATGGCTTAGTCGGATACCTGGACCATCGGATCCAAAGAATAGGTATTGGAGCGGAAGAACAGGAAGAAAGGGACGTGTAATAGCGATTAGGACAACTATATGCTACGTAGGTCTATGTACAATTGTACATGTACCTACCGTACAGCAATTACGAAGGCAGTAACAGCAAAGGTAATTCAAGGAAACTGTGATGTCTAGAACGACGACGATTACTAGACATTTTGCCATTATTATCCTTATTATTATCATTATCATTATTATTACTTATATTATTATTATTATTATTATTATTATTATTATTATTATTATTATTATTATTATTATTATTATTATTATTATTATTATCAGTATTATTATTATATTATCATTATATTCCTCTAAAAACAGAGTATTACGGCCTCGTAGAGCATATATATGCATGCGATGGCGTTGAATCGCTGTACTGTGACATATATATCTTCTGGAACAGGAATAAGGTTTCTCGTGGGTCTTCTGCAACTCGTGATAATCGTCGATCGAGTTCTGTGATCGTAATCGTAATCGTAAACTCGAAATTTCTAAAGCGCCACTCGAAAGCCAAGCGCGGGTTCAAACACCCAAAACACCCTTAAATGCGGCCTTGATGAACCCTTACCAGATTCAGTATAGTTTTGGGTGTTTGAACACCCACGAATGAAATAATGTAAAATGAAATTAGACCTATAGCTATACACATTTACTAACACACTACGCTTCTTGACTTAGCCTACTTGACTTATGACCCTGGCGAAGCTTCCGCCCGCATCAGCCGCTCCTTTATGGACAGCCTCCAATCGTCCCTGTCCTGTGCTCTCCGCGCCGCCTCTCCCACGGTTAGTCCCATCCTCAGGCAGTCCTCTTCTGCCACATCCATCCATCGCTTCCTGGGTCTGCCTCTTCTCCTCTTCCCATGCACATATCCCTGCAGTGCCACCTTTGGGTATTTCTTCCACTCTGCATCCTGACGACATGTCCGAAGTACCGCATTCTTCTGATCTGTATCCTGTCCACAATGTCTCGTTGTATCTTCAGTCTGCTGCGTATTTCCGTGTTTCGTATCCTTTCCCTCCTTGTGACCCCCTCTATTCTTTGCAGGCACGTCATTTCGAATACCCTCAATTGTCTTTTCTGTGTTTCCTTTAGCGTCCACGTCTCTGAGTTGTACAACAGTACGCTCAGCACCATTGCAGGGGTTATTTTAAGGAATTTTCTCAACTGCACATAAATGACGTATTTTGAGACTGGACATAAGAAAGTACTTGACCAGGGATTTGTCCCCCAAAGCTGAAGCAGCTTTTGGTGAGCGCTCGTTAATAAGCTGGTGCTTTGCGCTTGGCCTTCGACTGGAGCTTTAGATGTTTGAATATTAAGATTTTCCGACTTTATAAAAATTCATATTAAAGATCAAAATTAATTGTTATGACAATGTTTGACTCAAAGTTCATCATGGCAAAATCTCCAAATGAATTAACGAATGAAATCAGCTAGACGTTCTTAGACGTTTAGACTTTTCAATATCCTTAATCGACTAGAGATCCCTTAAAGATCCCTTACAGATCCTCTGCTGTTGCTGGAATTGGAAATAGCTCAGAAAGATTGTTAAGTGTAATAAAGTTCAATGGTCCTATGTTCCTGGACACTTCCAAAGTTTCGCTAGTAGGCCTATGTAAGGGTACGTCTAAATGTTGCTTTTCTGCTCTGAAACCCTGGCCATTAAGATCAACATTATATTGTTTTGCTAAAGCTAAAGCTAGGAGACAAGATGAGATATTTCCCCAAGAAATAAAATCTTTGAGCTAATTTCAAATTTTGTATAAAATATAGCCACTAACTGCAAAATACGATGTAAGACCGATAAATATCATTAGCAAACCTCTCAAATGGTCATTATTGATCGATAGGCCTATACTGACACCCACATCAACACGAATATGTAACTGTTTAGGCTAATAGCAGTTTAACCAGGAGCCGCGTCGCCGATCTACATGTAAATGATATTTTACAACACCATGACTTGGCTTAGGGTACGACTGCTGGAAATTTTATATGCTACAAGCTCTGGTGTCATTCATTCATGAGAGCCAGAATGTGTGAACATAGCCGCAGACTTGGTCCTGGGTTTGTGGAAACGAACGATCGACCGAAGGACAATAATTTCCAATGCACGAGCATCTAGCTGGGTAGTGGTTTTGGAAGGTGATGTACCAATCCCATTGTCGAATTTTGTTTAATTTCCACACTGCACCGGTGGTAGGCCTATTCTAAATTGTAATTTATCGAGGTTGCTCATCATTTCAAATGCTGATAGTCATGGTTTAGAACTTTAATAAGTGTCCCGTCCCAATGTTTAAATATTTTTTACAACATTATAATGGCAACTGTGATCTTAAAAAAATTGCTCAGAAATTTCACGCCAAAAGGCATGGTTTGAGACTTCAATAAATGCCCCTCCCCATTGTTTGCATTTCTGAGTTTCCACACTGTAACTGTCATCTGAACAAAATTGCTCTTTTTAAATGCTGACAGCTATGGTTTTTAGAGTTTAGAGAGTCTCCTCCTTATTGTTTAATTTTTTCATTTGCACGCTGTTAATCTGGCATTTAAATCTGTCAATTAAAAAATTACTCATAATTTTCTTTTCTCGTCCATTGTTTGAAAAAGTCATTTGCCCACTGTTGTAATAGCATTTTAGGCTGTTACCTTGACAAATTCAATCATAATTTGGTACTCAGATATGTAGTTTAAGACTTGAATATTTCCCCCTACCTGTATCTGATTTTTTAAAATTTACACAACGTAATGGTGGCAGTTTAGGCTGTCATCTGTATCAAAATTGATAATTATGGACAGGCAGTGGATAGGATCACATAAACTCAAAAAAGGTGCCTGTAATATGGGAATATATGGAGAACTTAGAAGAAAATTTGAGTATGGAGCATTGACCTACAATCCTACATCATGTATGTACAGTGTTTAATTTAGACGTCTCTGGGGGGGGAAGTTTCCCCCCAGGATTGACATTTCTACCCAGAAAAATTTGACAAAATGATATTGGTTTTTAGTTACTGTTTTCATCATTGTTTCACATGAAGTGTCATAATATACCGTCATATTATTTATTATTACATGATTATAATGACATTATTTACTACTATATTATATGATACTATCATGTTAAGATGACACCTAAAAATGCTGCCATTGCAATGTAGAAATTCAAAAAGTTTCTGATGAGACTCTGAAAAAGTACAGGTATTTTGTGAAGATGACACCTTAAAATGCTGTCATTGCAATGTGGAAATTCAAAAAGTTTCTGATGAGGCTCTGAAAAAGTACAGCTATTTTGTGAGGATGACCCCTTACAATGCTGCCATTGCAATGTGGAAATTCAAAAAGTTTCTGATGAGGCTCTGAAAGAGTACATGTATTTTGTGAAGATGGCACCTTAAAATGCTGCCATTGCAATGTGGAAATTCAAAAATTTTCTAATGGGCCACTGAAAAAGTACAGCTATTTTGTAAGAAGACACCTTAAAGTGCTGCCATTTCAATGTGGTAATTCAAAAAGTTTCTCATGAGGCCACTGAAAATGTACAGCTATTTTGTTAAGACGACACCTTAAAATGCTGTCATTGCAATGTGGAAATTCAAAAAGTTTCTGATGAGGCTCTGAAAAAGTACAGGTATTTTGTGAAGATGACACCTTAAAATGCTGTCATTGCAATGTGGAAATTCAAAAAGTTTCTGATGAGGCTCTGAAAAAGTACAGGTATTTTGTGAAGATGACACCATAAAATGCTGCCATTGCAATGTGGAAATTCAAAAAGTTTCTAATGAGGCTCTGAAAAAGTACAGCTATTTTGTGAAGATGACCCCTTAAAATGCTGCCATTGCAATGTGGAAATTCAAAAAGTTTCTGATGAGGCTCTGAAAGAGTACATGTATTTTGTGAAGATGGCACCTTAAAATGCTGCCATTGCAATGTGGAAATTCAAAAATTTTCTAATGGGCCACTGAAAAAGTACAGCTATTTTGTAAGAAGACACCTTAAAGTGGTGCCATTTCAATGTGGTAATTCAAAAAGTTTCTCATGAGGCCACTGAAAATGTACAGCTATTTTGTTAAGACGACACCTTAAAATGCTGTCATTGCAATGTGGAAATTCAAAAAGTTTCTGATGAGGCTCTGAAAAAGTACAGGTATTTTGTGAAGATGACACCTTAAAATGCTGTCATTGCAATGTGGAAATTCAAAAAGTTTCTGATGAGGCTCTGAAAAAGTACAGGTATTTTGTGAAGATGACACCATAAAATGCTGCCATTGCAATGTGGAAATTCAAAAAGTTTCTAATGAGGCTCTGAAAAAGTACAGCTATTTTGTGAAGATGACCCCTTAAAATGCTGCCATTGCAATGTGGAAATTCAAAAAGTTTCTGATGAGGCTCTGAAAAAGTACAGATATTTTGTGAAGATGGCACCTTAAAATGCTGTCATTGCAATGTGGAAATTCAAAAAGTTTCTGATGGGGAGGGGGCACATCCCCCTCCCCATGCCCCTCACCGTCTCGGCGCTACACGCCTCACGAGCGTCCTTCGGACGTTCAATTGTCTCCCCCCCAGAAACCTGATTTCCCCCCCCAGAGGACGGGGACTAGATTAAACACTGATGTATGTATGTATTGGATATCCTGTGTGGCTGAAAGGCTAGCTCAGTCTGGATGTTTGCCTGATTAATTCTTTTCTTTTCATCACCTGTCTCCAGTTATATCGGCCTACTTGGGTTGTTATATTATATAAGCTTAGTAGACTATTTTGCTTTATGCGTCTGACTGTCTACGTCCCTTCCTGCTTCAGCTTGTCAGAGTAAGCGGCAAAAGCAGGAGAAAGTAGACTACGATGGCCAAGAAGTTGTCATTATGGTATGAAGGATAACCCCGGCCTTTACAACTTTATCAGGATATCAACCTACAGCAGGCCTTGAATCTGCATCCGCCCATACATTTAGCGCCTACTGCAAATTCTTCTGTCTGCAGCCAATGTGTGATTTTTTAGCAGAACCTTGTCTTCGATTACATCACCCATTTTCCCCGCTCTTACTTCATGCACACGGGTGACCTTCGCCGTATCGGTCTAATGCTTGACTTGAAAACTGCATGTAATCACCATATCTATATATCTATTATAGTTTACGCCAAATTTCAACAGGCCTGCTCTTTTCCTGAACATAAATATCACCCAAATAAACCGCCTCAAAGATGTTCACTTTGGGCTGTCACTATCTTGTTTGTGTCCAACTTTTTACCACTAACTTCTCGTCGGTTCACGCAACTAGGCAAAAAGTAACTGCACAAGATCTGATTTTCAACTGCACAAATCTCTTTCCCAACTACACACTTTGTGTCCAGCTGCACGTTAAAATAACCCCTGCACCATTGTACAACTCAGAGACGTGGACGCTTCGGTAGATTAAATATTTAAAGACGAAAAAACATATTCCAAAACTACCAGACAGACCGTGGTATTGACCTACATGAGACACATCAGACGTCAGAAGTGGTTCGCATGGGCAACTGTCACATTCTGGCATTCGCAGACACTTGCTTTCAAGGCAAAGACGGACTGCGATTCTGACTGCAGCCTCATCAGCCATCAGTCTAAAGCTACAGCAGGTGGTCATTGGTAATGGGAAAAAGCCAGTCACCTGCGTGTGTTGTACAGATCGCTTTGAAGGGGGATCTGATGGTATGCATCGGAATAAGAGAGACTTCGAGATCAGCTGCTGCTGCTGCTGCTGCTGCTGCTGCTGCTGCTGCTGCTGCTGCTGCTGCTGCTGCTGCTGCTGCTGCAGAAACACGCAGAGAAGATGATTGATATCGGCCGGATTGCTTGTCCAGGAGACTCTTTGGTCTGGATGCAAATTTTGAGTCGTTTTTTTTTTATCCTCGTTGCCTCAGTAAATCGTCGTCGTCGTCGTCGTCGTCGTCATCGTCGTCGTCGTCATAATCATCATCATCATCATCATCATCATCATCGTCAGAGTCAGAGTCATAGTCATCGTCATCGTCATCGTCATCGTCATCATCATCATCATCATCATCATCATCATCATCATCATCATCATCATCATCATCATCATCATCATCATCATCATCATCATCATCATCATCATCATCATCATCATCATCATAATTACTATCAGTTTTATAATTATTATACTTTTATTTCTTCTTCAAATACATTTCACACCAGTAGTGAACAAGGGAAGCAGTAGCATCATAGCATGTGTCGCGAATGAACATAAAGGACTAGTGCATACGGATAAAATTAAGTCTTGCTATAGCCTACATATAATATATCTGGTTTAGCTAAGATGCTTTGAAAATCAAACGAAATTGGAACGGTGAATACAAAGACGTTGCAGCAGGAGCCAGGTCTTTCTGTTATCTCATGAAGAGAGCCAAAGTCTGCGGCCTAGATTGGACAAAAAAGTTTAAGTAATTGATATTAATTGGACCGTATACGGTCTCAAGGGCTACTGGCGGGAAGAACTGCTTGCTTCAATAGCTATGTTTTGGCCATTTTCCTCTCCGAGGCGATTTCGTCTGCCACGCTCGCACCTGGTCCAATCTTATCACATTTTGATGCGTAAAGGAATGTAAATGTAAATGTAATCGCAAATTTATATAGCGGCTGTGTTATGGCTTCGACCCTGAGGGTGATATCCTTCACCACCGCTACTCCACGTTTATATTGCGACCGAGCCACCCGCAGTAAAGATCCGAGAAATTAATCTCTGACCGACCGGGAATCGAACCCAGGCCGCCGGCGCGGCGAGCGGGCTACCAACCCACTCGGCCACCGAGGATCTCTAAAGGAAAGTAGATCCACAATGGAAGCAACCTCCTCTTTGCTTTTCTCTACCAACTTCACTACGTTTACGGTTCCTGAAATCCCATTCATTATTGAACCGACCTTTATCTTCGTAACTGTCCTGTTCTCTGTTCCTGTTCCTGTTCCGTCCAAGACTACAACTTCGGTTCTCACTATTACTCCTTGCAAATTCTCTATAACGCTCGCCGGTGTCACTGGCTATGCTATACCCCTTAAAGGTATCCGGGGGCGATGAATCAATTTATCCCCACCGTACCCCACGATGGAATAGACCGGTATAGAATATCAAGAGGAATAAACCATTCTATCTCAATTATAGAAAAATGCGTAGAATTGACGAATTTATGCTGTAATCAATATTTAAAATGACTATAATTGTTTTCATTGTCCCAAACAATGCTCAGAGCAAAGCAACTCGAATTTATGTAGTAACTCTAAGAGTTCTTATGTGTTCTAAATGTTATAAGTGCTCCAAAACCAAAGAAAACAAAATTAACAAGTAGGAATAATATTAAATATGCCTGTTAGTTTCATTGTCCAAAACAAAGCAAATGGAAGTCAATTTTGAAAAGTAAATACACGCGTAAGTGGCTTTTTTCAACTTCTCTTGATCTGGGGGAATACGATTAATACGGAGTCATACTCTATTTCGTGACACCGGCGATGCCCTAGCCTGGACATGTGATGGTGCAAAGATGTCTACCACTCTACCACTATCGGATCCCATATAAGATGGCGACCTGGACGCCATGGAGTCATTGTCAGACCGTCTGGTCTTCTGCCGTCCGTGTCTACATAGTAGACTTGGTGGCTCTTTGATGGATGGACCCTGCTTTTAGAGCAGAGGTGTCAAACCTTTTTTAGTGGCGGGCCAGTGTGAACATCTTCCAAGAAGTGGCGGGCCAGCGTGAACATTAGGGTGTCCCAACAAATATTTTTCTAGAAACTTGAAATGCAGTCCCCCTAAAAAGTTTCCATATGGTCCCATAATAACACCTGTAAAGTTTTATGACACTAAAAAAATATTTAGGGGTGGCTCAAGCCGCCCAAATTTAACCCATATTGGCATAATTTGCGCCTGATGTGTCCAACTTCTAAATGCCTTTATATCCCAATCGTTGATCCTATTATAACAAATTTACTACCCTTGGAAAGCTCGTGAATGGTAGAATTAACAGGTATTTAACTTTATTGGATACAATGGATATTTTGGGCATAGTCTTATGCTCAAAAAATGCAAAATCGAGAAAAATTTGAGATTTTTGAACTTTGGACACAATATCAGTGCACACACAACTAATCATTGGGAGTAGTCATTACAAACTCTTGATAATGTAACAAGTCGTGGTTTTAGCTCCTCCATACCTTCATCTGCTTCATAGTAAGAAATTCTGAGGGGGCTGTGAGGTTCAACCCCTATTTGTCCTAGGACCACACAGTAAAGTTTTAATTGCACACCCCATGCAGCTACACAACAAATCAACGTCTGGACCGTTATTTTTTTACTATTCTCATACTGATCTGCTGATTCTACATCACTGCACTCAAATTGTTCTTCAGTTCTACGTTCTACATTTACACATGTCAACAAGATTGTCACAATTGTGGTTAGAAAACATGTGCCTGTGTTTTTCGACAACCTGTACGAGAAATTGTCTCCGATCTACGTTCTTCGTTATCGTTGAGCTGAAATTCTGTATCAAAGCTGCGTCATGTTTGTTCAGCACAGTCATTTACACAGACCAACGTTATGAAAAATCACACGTGGTCTTATACGATTGGCTATCTCGCCACTCTTTCACCGAAAGATCGAGAAAACTATATTTGAACGCAGCATGGTTTGGGAAAAACTTTTAGGAAGAGATAACCCCGTTATTCCACATTAATGAGAACTCACTGAAAGAACAGAGAGAATTGCTATCTCTTATATCTTAGGTGCTGGTATACCAAGAATGATGTTGCATCATTTTCAGACTTGTCATCTAGAGCAGCATTGCCAGAATTATAAAGCTATGGATTAATTCAAAGAGAGCAGTGACTCTACATGAGAACACCGCCTGACTGTAGATGTCAATCACAAATCTGAGACTTGTTTGGGTTGGATGCCCTGTAATTCACGGTCGTCAACTGTATATGTGATTCGTTTCCATCATAAAGCAATTAGATCTATATTGCCTTACCCATCCAACTTGCTCTGTGATGGCAACAGGCTTGCGAAATGCTACCGAATTGTTCAATCCAACCATGAATACCAAGAGTTTTGAAAATTCTTGATAGTCATATTTCGAGTATGGCCACGCTAAAGCTGTTCAGTAATGAATTCTTATGATTTGTTAGATGCAGACTGCAGTAGCATTGGTCGAGGGTTTGGTTGATGGTGAACCAGATTGGAGCATTCATCTTTAAATGGCTTGCAGAGCTTAATTACAGACCATTGATGGACAAATTTTTACCAAGGACACAAAGAATGCACCAGGCAACTGGACTTAAAAGATTTCTGTGATGTTAACAAGATGTTACGACTGATGGCTGATGTAGAAGGGTGCAAGGCATTGCAAACTCTATTTAATATGCAGTTATTGAAAGCCGTTGTCTCAAAGCATTTGCCAATAATTAGGCCTAATGCATCACACTTTCACGACTTCAAAAGGTTCAAACTGCAACCGTTGATTCCTGTCCTGGTCCAGAGGTCAACTTTAGCACACCAACATGTTTGTAGGCTACTTCCACCAACTAGAGAAAAATCAGACTGACAATCTGTTAACCTTATTCATTTCTACTCCACTGATGATTGCCATGTGGAGGTAGCGACCTGCAATCCTAGTGCACGACATTTACATCATTCGTTTGCTCGAGAGCTTAACTGTCGTCCTTATGCTTGAAAAACCTCATTCGCAAATACAATAAGGTTGCATATTTGTAGATTTTAGTATTTCAGAGCAATATAAGGTTATTAAGCAATACATAAGCACGCTAGTGGGATCAAAGTGTGGACCTCCGAAAATTTCAAACTCATAGGCCTATATGTCGCACGTATAATTTGTGACAACTTACACATATTATATGTGAGCTTTGAGCGGCCTCTAAATATTTTCAAAATGTCCAGAAATTTGGCAGGTACTATCATAGGACCATAAGGAAACTTTTTGGAGGGACTGCATTTCAAGTTTCAAGAAAAATATTTTTCCTGTGCAATCGTGGGACACCCTAGTGAACATCTTAAAATAAGTGGCGGGCCAGGGTGTCGAAGCTCCTGAGCAAAATTGGGTAGCGATCTGATCCAAATATCGCGAAAAGATCTTGATTCAATGTCCACTTTTCGCTTATTATTAAATTTTGACAACATTTTAAATATTATAAGACTTATATTTGTTTCGTAACTTTCAAAATTTTGTTAACAGACAACCAAGCGGAAACCATAGATAGGCCTACACAGTCTACACAGAACTGTGTGTCTGAGCAAAAGTTACTGCAGTAAGAAAAAACCTCCATGCATTTGGCACTGACTGTACAATATAAAAATTTGAACTTTTATCCTCTAATTTTGTAATCTTTAGGGAAGGCCCCGCGGGCCAGAAAAAAATCGTCGGCGGGCCAGAAATGGCCCGCGGGCCAGCTCTTTGACACCCCTGTTTTAGAGGGAATGGTGAATAATGGCATTTACAGTATACTATGCAGATCTATCCGGCCGAGAGAGCAGGATGGCCCATTGTGGTCATAGTTGCTTTCAGCGTCGATTTGGCTCCACAAGCGCATAGTCTCTTCTTTCTTTTAATATTAGTTGGGATTCACATAATATTTGCGATACCAAGACGGAAGCCGACCGCCACCAGGTCAGAATGTTCTTTGTTCAGTCTCATGCTGTTATCGGTTGATTATAAACTATTATTAACTACTATTAACTATTATTAATAATTAATAATTAGTGCCATAGGCCTACTGCCATTATTATTATTATTATTATTATTATTATTAATTATTATTATTATTATTATTATCGTTATTATTTTTACTATCATCATCATCATCATCATCATCATCATCATCATCATCAATCATCATCATCATCATCATCATCATCATCATCATCATCATCATCATCATCATCATCATCATCATCATCATTATTATTATTTTATTAAAAATGTCCCGAGGTTCTTCGTACTTCAGGCACTTAGAAATTATGAAGCAATGTGTCTGGGACGGCTACACGTCCTCATCCATATCGGGCGTCCATGGGTTTTTCTAAAGAAGCCACTAAATGTCACGGCGTTGAAGCGCTGGATTATGATTGAGAGCCTCATAAAGTAGCTCTGCAGTCTCTCTCTCCGTTAACTCGTAGAGAGCGCAAGGTGGCGACCCATGTGCGAAATAAAAAACGAGGCCCGTGCATGGTATATCTGATGGGGCCCATGTTAATATTATATCATGGTCGTCACTTACATAGTCGACACAATAGCCAAAACAAAAACCTTTGTCGTTAACCGGTTAGAATATAGAATCCATGGACTGCACGTCGTGGACTACGATCTTCCTCTGACTTTTCATTCATTCTAGTCTTCGTTGATTCCAAAAACGCAATCTCCTCCCAGAAAATTAAATACGCAATATACCCCCCCCCTTTCGACAGCTCTTGTTTACATGCGTGCATTGAAGCACGATTTTTGCTAGAAACTAATTTTAAAATGTCATCAAAAAATGTCAGATCAAACGGTGTCGTCGGCGTCTAGCTGAGCGGTTGTCGCCGCCCAAGACGGTCACTACCCTGAATTCCCTCTTAAAGGAAGGAGAGGGAATTGGATTAAACACTAACCAAGAATAGCTGACTAATCATGCGCCTAATATCGATGGCTGAGTCACTGTTTTGCTTACAGTATCAATGCTTCTGATCTTTTGCAAGGTCACTGCAGTAATCAGATCTCTTTCGGTTACATTAAAAAAACGACCACCAGAGGGCATTCAAATGGTTTCCTGGCAGTTTCATTGTGTATGGCAAACTCTATGCCTAATATTAATACTTTCTTAAGCTCAGTATAATATCCTACAGATGTAACGTTACAGCTACTATACCCATATCTAAACCTATAAAATCAAGTTGTTACATTTTAATGAACCAATTTTCTTCTTATCCACCTGACCGATTTTTCTCAATATTTACAAAAATACTGTTTAGCATCACCGGGGAACACTATCGGGCTTCGCGATCCAAAAATCTTACCGTTTCCCGAGATTGAAACATTTCATTTCCCATCCAATCCTAACGCTGTGTTTAAGACGCCATTTTATTTGCTTTCAACCATATTTTCAACAGACATTGAAACCAACGATGATATAATTATTGATGATTGAAACCAGTACATTAATGACGTCACCGCCAATTTTAAAATTATAGCGCTTTGTGACGTTAATTAATATCTATACCGTATATGTATCACTAGCCTATTTAAGACGCAATAGTTTTCGCCGATCGGTTTTTAACGAACCAATAGATTTTTAACCTCATTTTTTTCGACGAGGGCAGGTCTTTTGACACGCGGTTTCGCAAAAATGCTGACTATAATAACGCAAACATGGATGGGTGAGCTGGGTTGGACCGAAAACCTAAATGTCACGGGCAACGCTGGGCACTCAAAGTGGTTGGACCGGGTGGGGCCGATGGAAGAAGGCGAGGTGGGAATGGCGACCAGAGTGGGATCGGGTTGGGGCCGATGTAAGACGAGGTGAGAAGGGCGGCGTGGGAGCGGGGTCAGAGGTGGCTGCAGGGAACTAAAAATCGAAATTTCCCGGGCAACGCCGGGTAGATCAGCTAGTATAATATATAATATATAATTATATAGACTAACTATAATTTTGTCGGCGGGCCGGTGTCACGAAATAAAGTCTCCCCCCGAAACAAAGTCTCCTCCCGAAACAGAGTCTCCCCCTGGCTGAAACTCTGTATTGGAAGAAATTTTCTAAAGTAAAAGTATTATATGTTTTCTTGTTATATAATCTGGCAATGTAAACTAACCGTTTAGCCTGCTCATCTCTAAATTTGATGCAACTGTAGCCAATTTTGCGCTGAACGGGGGAGACTTTATTTCGTGGACGGCGGAAATATTCTCTCCCCCACGGAGACTTTATTTCAGAATATAGTCTCCGGGGGCGAATTTATTCTAGAACAGATCCTCCGGGGGGAGAATCTGTTTCGAAATAAAGTCTCCGGGGGAGACTTTTTGGGGGGAGACTCTGTCACGCGACACCGGCCATCACTTGATTCATTTCGTAATGCCAAAAATGAGAATGAATATAGTCGCCTTTACATTTTTTTATATAAATAATAGCAACAACGGACCGGATCATAATCAAATTTGTACCAGTATCTTTCATTTGAGTAATATATACACTGACAAAATATTATAAAGAAAGAAAACAAATAAAGCAGCGTTACTGAGACAGCGCATTTTGAAAACGGTGAACGAACCTTCTTGTCAAACCTATATCATGTGACTATAGGATAAAATGTGAAAATATATTGACGATTGCTTACCGTGTATGAGCCAGTGGAACGGACGTTTCTATGCACACTGAGTGGATCCGATGTCGGCGAATGTTTCCGAATGCACGCTCTTAGCAGCACCAGCAGCAGCAGCAGCAGCTGTAGTGCTAGCAGTAGTAGTAGTGCATGGTGTAGTATAGGATGCTTTTCATTCCATCGTCGGTGCTGTAGTAATGGAGTTCAGCGACGGACATGTAGGGTGTCTAAAATTCAGCTGCGTTTGGCCGCATATAAATCGACGTTGAGTATACGTGCGTGCGTCCGTGTGCGTCCGTGTGTGTGTGTGTGCGTGCGTCCGTGTGCGTGCGTCCGTGTGTGTGTGCGTGCGTCCATGTGTTTGTCTGCGTCAGTCTGTCTCCTTCGGTGAGTAGAAGAGGAGCGAGGGGCAGGCTGTCAGGCGGTGTATAGAAGCCACCGAGCTGTGGTCTTGGTGGCCGTGCCACTGCAATGGCTTCAGTCGTCCATTCACTCGACCATAAATCCCGATTTGGAAACTGGTTTGCCTCCTTCTCCTTCGCGGCGGCGGCACAGCTGCGGCGATCCGCTTCCTTCCGGACCGGTGTATAGGTCCTGACGCAGTCCACGGACGCTGCAGCCTCCACCACTGGCTCCGCTGGTGAGAATGGAGAGAGGAGGGTCCGAGGGTGTACACTATTAGGTGTATACGCATGCACAGATGTATACCCGTCACCAAGCGCTGACTCTTCTTCTTCTTCTTCTTCTTTTTCTTCTTCTTCTTCTTCTTCTTCTTCGACTTCTTTTCTCTCCTTCTTCTCGCGAAGGCCAATAATATCTCATTACTCTCTTTCTCCTTCTACTCTCTCCGATTCTCCTCCTCTCCCTTACCGGTTCGTCAGTTTCCTCTTTCTCTTTCAACTCCCCTTTCTTTTCTCCTCCTTCTTCTCCTCCTCGTCGGTCTCCTTCTCTTTTATCCTAGCTCTCTTGTTGCCAATTCTTTTCCTCCTTGCCTTTTTCTTCTCCTCTTCCTTCCCTTTCAATTCGTCTTTCATCTTTCTTCTTGTTTCCTTCTCCCTCGCCTCCTCCTCCTCCCCCTCCTCCTCCTCCTCCTCCTCCTCCTCCTCCTCCTACCATCCTTTTCCTTCTTCTCTTTCTCGTGTGTTTGTGATGGTGAGCAAGAGCGATGAATCATTGACTGCACTATATATATAAATATATATATATATATATATATATATATAT
Source organism: Lumbricus terrestris (assembly GCA_949752735.1). Taxonomy (NCBI): domain Eukaryota; kingdom Metazoa; phylum Annelida; class Clitellata; order Crassiclitellata; family Lumbricidae; genus Lumbricus; species Lumbricus terrestris. The sequence continues at coordinate 51,109,896 of OX457037.1, forward strand.
ATATATATATATATAGGCCCTATATATGTCAGCATGCATGCATATATAAGCCTTAGGCCATTGCAAAAAAAAATTTTTTTGAATTTTCTATGTGCACCCCTGCCATATTGTTACTATTACTGAAACATAATTGCCTGCAAATTTTCAGGTCTGTAGGCCATGTTTTGACCCCCGCCCACCTAAAAAGTAGTTTTACGTTCAAAACGGACATTGACAACATGGTAGCAAATTGTAAAATTTTTGCTTTACCTTTTAGAGGCTGTACCCATGGTAGCAAGGAGTGAATATATGAAAAAAGAACCACCTCAGGAAGTAGTTCCTCCAATTTCATCCACACCAAACCGCCCATTACTTAGAAAGGATGATAGAGAAGTGCCTGAAGCGTGGCTCATAGGTAGTTTAGGACATGATCAACAAATTGGAAGCACTATGTAAATTTAATGCGCTACTCTACGTTGAAAACTGGGTCTCTTCATCCATTGGGGCCGATGCAGCGTATAATGATCTCAAGCTATGGCATGACATGACTTGCAAGCATGATCCACAAGTTGCCAATGCAGCCATGAAAACCTTGGAAAGGCACTTCTGGTACTTAACAGAAGAATGTGCTGCATTCTCTCTTTTTCAAACAGGCTTTCCACTTCAGAAAGACAGCAGATTGCCCGAGCATTGCTCCGAATTCCTAGACCAAGACAGTTTGAAAGGAGCCATCCAACGTTTCCTATTCTGAGCCACAGTACAAAGCTATCATCCCTTATTGGGCCCAAATCCTGGTTCTTGTTTCACAGCATGGGAATTGGCGCCGACTGGCTAGGAAAACCTGTTAGTGAATGGCATAATGATCCCCATTACCAAGAAGCTGATACGTATGTCAAAGTGGTGAATGATCTGTCGGAACGGGCTGTGAAACTAATCCAAGACTTCTCAACTAGTGTTACCAATGATGAAACACAAAAACAGTTTTATTGCAAATGGTCGAATATCAACGAAAAGATATTCCCAACTTTCAAAAAGAGACATTAAACAAATTAACCTTCTCCTCCACAAAACATTAAATTTAGTAGAGTGATTTGACATGATATCATTGTGTAATGTGTATACACATCTCACTTATTGAGATTGTGGGGCGCGGTGGTTTAGGCCTATAGTGGTGGCGTCGTTGCCTTGAAGCCGGAAGGTTCGAGGTTCGAATCCACCTCAAGTCGCAGCGTAGGGACCTTGGGCATAATGGGCAAGTCCTTCACTCGCAATTGCTCAGCGCTTCGGCGTGAAGCTCCGATGCAGTGTCCGCTCTGCAGTCGGGAGCGCCTCTGAGTAGAGTGCTTGAAGGGGCGCTATAACAAGTGCACATACAACCAAACAAACACAATTACCAAACTTGTTAGTTACTAGATATGCAGTTTGTATTCTTTGTATAGTAAACTGTCTTATTTTACACACATTTTGTCATGCAGGAAAACAATGATTTATTAACTAAATCAGTTGATCGTGTTGGGCGGGGGTCAAAACACCACGAAATGACCTAAAATTTGGTGAACATTCACATTTTGCCATTAGAAACAATATAGGAGGGGTGCACCATAAAATTTTTTTTAAAAGTTTTTCCCCATACATAAATGAAATGGCCTAATAAGCCTATATATATATATATATTTATATATATATATATATATATATATATATATATATAAGCCATTGCGCCAACAACGACAGCGCAAACGCACAAAATATATTATATCGGCGTCTCGAGCCTTATTATTATTATATGCACGAGCCAACACGACGCGGTGACGAGGTTTACGACAACGTGACTTCAGTATAGTTTATATATTATTTTTATTCTCGAAGTTTATAGCCTTAGACCGGGTTTGTGTTTTCGAGGCTTGAGGTAATCTATTTGACAGCGTACACACGCACACACACACACACACACAAACACATACACACACACACACACACACACACATCTGGGATGAAGATTGCCGTGGTGTGCCGATCGTTGCTGGAGGCCGTCGCCTCCGACGTCGTATAGTCCACTGCACACTAAACGTATTCGCCATTGAGGCATTGACTACATCATGACAGTTACAGTAGGCCTAATAATGTTATTATTTTTAATTGTTATCATTATTATCAATATTTGTTGGGATAAACGTGCGACAATGCAGCGAGGGAAAGATGGCCTATATGCGATCTCCAGAGTTTGAATGTCAGTCTGTAGCCTATACCTAACAAATCAACTATTGCCTAATTATCAGGGCTTTTTAACGTGCAGTTGTACACAAAATGTGCAGTTCTAAATTGATTTGTGCAGCTGTAGAAGCACTTCTGTCACAAGTTCTGTGCAGTTAAAACTAGCAAAAAGGTCATTGTCATCCGATTGGAAATAATTTACCATGGAGGATGGGAATAGGGAAAGAAGAAGCTGTGCAGTTCTAAAACTTCAATAAAAACAGCACTGCTAATTATGTTTCACTGTAGTCTGTATAATATTATCACTTGGATATAATTATACCGCACAATTTCCTCAGATAAGAGACAAAATATCTAAATTCCTAGTTCACAGTTGGAATTAGGCCTGTATATATAGTAGTGCATTACAAAGTCGTAGGCCTATTACACGAGTAAAATCATGTTGTATACTCCACTGCTCCTAACGCAATGCCACAATTAAGGACAAAATATTACGAAGAGGCACTAGCCTACGCAGCATATAAACACCCCGGATGAGTTTACCCGTCTATTAAGTCTTTGTTCATGCAGAGTATAATATATATATATATATATAAACGCATGAAAAGACCGTTATTTTCTGGATATGTATACCTTTTTGAATACAATATTTTGTTTGCATCTGCACATGATACATCAGTTTGTATACATGGCATAATAATGCAGACATGTATGTCACGTTCAATCCTCATTTATTGTATGGAGAGATGCCTCCTTCCATCCATGATTATCCGCCGCCTTATATGCAGCAGTGAGTAATAGCCACGCGGCCTTGTTAAGCCGACACACATGTAAGCACACACATATGCAAGTGCACACAACACACACACACACACACACACGTACACACACAGACGCACACACACACACACAGACAGGCACACTCATGTACCTATAAAGTCCTATATGTACATGTATACAGAGAGAATGTATATGTACAATAATTATATAGAATTCTATGCATATTGCATACCATCGCACACATTATGCACATCCATACATTTACATATACACATACATTGTATATTGTATATAGGTCCTATCTACAGGGATGGGCAGTAATTTAATTGAGTAATTGAAATTACGTAATTTAAATTACAATTGTAATTGGTAATTTGTAATTTGCAGCTCTGCATCAAAGTAATTTGTAATTTGTAATTCAATTACATTTTCCCCTGTAATTTGTAATTTCAATTACATTCCTCAAAATCAAATTACTTTGGATGTGACTATGCTAAGATTCTTTGGTGAATCAAGCGATCCTTGCAACAGTGACTCACCCATATTTTAAATCATGCTGGCTCAAAGTTCAAACTAAAAGAATATATACGAATTGCAAGTAACAATATCTGAAAATGCCACCAGCAGCGAACAAAATATTGAGAATCTAGTGGTCATAAAGAAGAAGAGGAAGATGGTTTTTAGTGTGCAGCGTGTAGTGACCACAAAGTCGACCAGCAGAAATAAAGACGATTTAGAAATCTTGCAGCATATTATAATAGAAGATGACACAATGGAACTAGTAGTGCCTCATTGCTAGCCTACTGCTAACAAATTGTTTAAACAATTTAATGCTGCCATGCCTTGGTCTGCAATAGAAGAGAGGCTCTTTAGTTTTTTCAGGCATGATTGTAAGGCCCAACAGACGACTTCAGCCTCATAATTGTTTGAACAGCTGCTGCTTCTTAAAGGCATTTAAATAGACAATAATTTTTCTTACACAATAAATAATAATACACAGTCATAGAAATAGGAAAAAAGGCATGCACTTCCTGCCTGTTTTTTTTTATTCCAATGATTTCAACTCCAAAGTAATTTGTAATTGATGTAATTGAAATTACGTAATTTGTAATTTGTAATTTGAGGCTCTGATTTAAAGTAATTTGTAATTTGTAATTCAATTACATTTTCTCCAGTAATTGGTAATTTGTAATTCAATTACATGTTGCCCTGTAATTTGCCCATCCCTGCCTATCTATAATTATGTTGAAGGTCTATTATGTCTATAAATCTATAGACCTAAATGTATGCCTCGGCCATGTATCTGTATATATGTATCAATTCCAACACAGACAAAGTGACAAACGTTCATTCAATTTGGGCTTGTCGGCTATCTCTAAGGATCTGTAGCGGTAGTTACATCACTTCACAGCACCGGCACAAACGGGCTTATCTGTCTGTCTGTCTGTGTGTCTGGCTGTGTGTCTTTCTGGCTGTCTGTTTTTATGTTTAATTGTCTTCTGGCTGTCTGTTTTTATGTTTAATTGTCTTCTGGCTGCCTGTTTGTTTACCGGTCTGTTTTTATGTCTGTCTGCCTGTCGTTATCCATTCTGCAAATGTCTTAGAAACTGATGCAGGTCAGATTATTGTCAGGTTATGCTGCTGCAAACCTAGATCGAGAAATTCCGCTGCTCCAGTGGGAGAGATTATAACCGATGATCATCTCCACGAATTCGGTTGGCGAAGAATTAAAGCAGACGAAAGTAAGCGAAAGCGGGAAAATACGCGAGGATCATAATCATTATTTTGACAACTTACTTACTTACTTACTTGCACGTACAAACCCAGGCAATCTTACTTGAAAATCGGAACACACGGAACTCTGAAGCACATGGAATTGGACAGATGGTAGATGATGGAAAAGCTATTGTTGTGTAGTAATTATTTTCTCGATTTATTGGATATATGCGGGAAAGGAAGCAGTAGAGGATATAATACATTATAATCCTTGCATTATAGTATAATACAACGTAATATAATATATATGGTCTAGCAATAATATAAAATAATGACAATAATGTTTTAAGGCGCCGTAACACAGCCGTTGTTACAAGGGCGCTGGAAGTAAGAAAGTAAGAAAGTAGGCAAGTAAGTTCCTACACGGCAATAGTGAGACGAGTAAAAGAGTGCAGGCTTTGGAGATGAATTGGTAATAAAATATCTCGTACTAAATTGCAACCGTCAGTCATGTACAATGTTGTACAATTGTTCACAAGCCTCAACGAACAGAGAATCGAACGGATCATAACGATATATAGAAGATTTGATCTTTCATTTTAAAAAACAGAATCCTTGAATGCTTTCTCTTCTGGACTCGACCATCATTCTTCCAACTCTCCAGCAAAACGTATTGTCCCAAATATATAGGCCTAATAGATGTCATATATATATATATATATATATATATATATATATAAATATATTAGTGGGGCGCGGTGGTGTAGTGGTGGCGTCGTTGCCTTGAAGCCGGAAGGTTCGAGGTTCGAATCCACCTCGCCGCGTAAGGACCTTGGGCAAGTCCTTCACTCACAATTGTTCAGCGCTTCGGCGTGAAACTCTGATGCAGTGTCCGCTCGGCATTCGGGAGCGCCTCTGAGTAGAGAGAGCTTGAAGGGGCGCTATAACAAGTGCACATACATATGCCTAAAGGCCTACCTATATAATTATATACGTATACCGTATACAATCATACAGCCATAAGCCAACGTAGCTTATTATTCTCAAGCAGATGTGCCTCCCAAACATCCGATTGGTTGGTCTCGTCGTCTATGTCGTCGTTGAATGGATATAAAAGGCGCTATACAATGTCCACAGCTGGTGTCGCCTTTAATCAACTCGGTGATATATTATATACATATATACACATACATATACGGGGCTCGGTGGTGAAGTGGGTATATGCGTTGCCTTGCAGCCGGATGGTTGCAGGTTCGAACCCACCTCAAGTCGCCGCGTAGCGACCTTGGGCAAGTCCTTCATTCGCAAATGCTCAGCGCTTCGGCGTGAAACTCCGATGCAGTGTCCGCGCTGTAGTCGGGAGCGCCTCTGAGTAGAGAAATTTGAAGGAGCGCTATAACAAGTACGCATACAAAACTATGGGCATATGTTTCTTGCTTGCGTTCTATTCGGCTATACTAAGTCATGTTGCAAGAAATTATATTCCCCTTAAAGCTATCCGGGGGGACCCCCCCTTAAAGCTATCCGGGGAGCCCCCTTAAAGCTATCCGGGGGATGGAATATACCGGGTATAGAGTATCCAGAGGATATAGACTATTCTATCCCAATTTTTGAAAAATGCGTATAATTGATAAATTTATGCTGTAATCAAAATTCAAAGTGATTCTAGTTGTTTATAAGTATATTCTAAGTGATGTTCAAAGCAAGGCATACGGAAATTAATTTGCAAAAATGAACACACGCAGAAGTGTTTTTTCAACTCCTCTTCATCTGGCGGGATACGATTATTCGGGGTAGGCTATGACTCTATTTCGTGACACCGGGGTTTGATGTTGAAATAATTGATGTCAGCACTAAACACGATAAACACACTGAACCAAAATTAAACTAGCGAAATTCATTGGTCACATTAAGAGTTCATAGAATACACCATAGGCCTACATTCCCTACAAGCCTGATATATATTCATTTGAAACATGTGGTTTTAAACCAGTATTATGACTTAGAATACAGACTTATATGCATATGCATACGCCTATTTTGAACCTGTCCTGTAATAAAATCATCCATTCCCCTTGTCGACATCATTGATTGGACTCCTAAATTGTGCTGAAAATTATTGACTCGAGTCCACAAAATTTAATTCGTTTATTTGAATATAATATTGTAGGCTGTACATAGGCTATAGCCGCTATGTATACACTCGATCCATGCATCAATGTTCATATAGGCTACTATTGCTGGAGTACCCGGCGTTGCCCGGGAAATTTATGATTCGACCCGCTCCGGCAGCAACACCACCCCACCACACTACAACCGCCACACCCCACCACACTCCGACCTCCAGGAGGAGGTGAAATTTGGGTTTTCGGGAAATTTTTCATCTCACCTTCCCACCCCCACCCCGATCGTCAAAAACCGGTGGGTGGCCTCACTAAAAGTGATATAACTTTAGTTCTGTCTGAAATATTTTGTTAACATTTGACCAATACAAGTAAATATGAATTGTCTTTTAGACTGTAAAGTTTCATTTAAAAATTCTTATGTTTGGCCAAGATATGGGCTAAAAACCGCAGGGGTTACTTTTTATGACCCACCCTGTATATGAAGACAATTTCCAAATATATATATATATATATATACACCGGTAATACAAAAACACTAAACAGGTCATATAATGAGATTACTTCGGCGTTGTGGCATGGTTGTGCACTGCAATCTTCTTCGGATCACGAAAACAGATTAGATTGTTGTCTTCGACAAGAAACAAGGTCGCCTATATATATAGCTTTGTCTGACTGGTTGTCGCTTTGTCTCGTTCCATTGTCTGTCCTTTGTTCTCCATCTCTGCGTCTTTTCCGCTGCGGCTCTATGCTCGGTGCCAACTACACGATATCAACAGAGGTCGTGTGATGGTCATGCGAGTCATTCGGCTGGCCGACGAAATTGACCGTGAAGAAGATATTAAAGTTTCCGAAGGCAGATCAATTGCAAAATAAGCAGCGTGTCAAACGACCAGCCGCAGCCTATGGTGGTGCCGTTGTCACGAAATAGAGTATCCCCCGTAGCCAATTAATCGTATCCCCCCCAAATGAAGAAAAGTCGAAAAAGTCACTTCGTGTGTATTTTTTTGGAAATTAATTTTCATCTGCTTTGTTTTGAACAATGGCACTAACAGGTATGTTTATTCCTACTATAGATATTTTTTGCTTTGGTTTTAGAGCACTTACAACTTTTTAAACACTTAAAAGCACTCAGAGTCACTAAATAAATTCGAGTTGCCTTTCTCTGAACATTGCTTAGGACACTTAAAACAACTAGAGTCACTTCAAATTTTGATTAGGACCCAAAAATTTCAATTATACGCATTTTTCAAAAAAGGGGATAGACTGGTTCATCCCCCGGATAGTCTAGACCGGTTAATTCCATCCGGATGGATAGATTAATTCATCCCCCCCCGGATAGCTTTCAGGGGGGATACTCCGTTTCGTGACACCGTCACTGTAAACCTCGCACTTTAGTTCCCCTTTGATGCTACATAATTTTGCTAGGGGTTATAGGTTGGCATTTAGAACCTAATTGTAAACTCTGGCACGATTCACTATCAAAATTGCTATTTCGAGAGGGCGACCTTCAAGAGGGCGAGTTCAAAAGGGCGCAGGGCTGTTTTTAAGGAATTTTTAGAACTGCACAACCCCTTCTTTTCTGTCCAATCCTCCATGGTAAATTACTTCCAATCGGAGAACAATGACCTTTTTGCTAGTTTTAACTGTACAGAAGTGCTTCTACAACTGCACAAATCTGTTTAGAGCTGCACATTTTGTGTAGCCTACAACTGCACGTTAAAAAGCCCTGAAAGGGCGCCGCTTATAAAGGCGCCGGTTCAAAAGGGCGCCGATCAAAAGGGCGCTCAAACAAAAGGCGACAGTCAAAAAGGCGATCTATAGACTAATGATGTTGAAGTCCTACAGTATTGAACCGTATAATAGTTGAAATCGTGTACATCCAAATGTCAATTTCGACTTAAATAAATCTGTACAAAACCGGCGATTAAATTAATAGTTTGAAATCGTCTAATAAATAAAACTTTGTCAGTTTAAATGCAACTAATCAGACAATATAGTCAATTAGTTAATTAGTTATCATCCGTGAAGAATGCATCCAATTCAGTTAAATAGACCTCCACTCTTCTTGATTATTTACTGCAAGAAGACAATGCCTTGAAGCAGTCAGTAATACTTTGGAGAGAATTGGGAGCTGCAGGCTGCTGTCCGTGCTTGAGGCGGAAGCTGCTAATGAAGCCAGCGAAGGCGTGAGGTGGATGCAGAAATCCATAACATTAACAAAGTGGATTGCAACAGCTGCTACTGCTATCGCCAATGACCATGCATATTATTTAAAAGTGTTTGCTAGAACTGTGGGCATAAACCGGAATACCCTGCAGTTATAAACGCATAATTATTATTATAGGCTACATTTACTACATCTTTTGATAAGCTGAATCTCCTGAAGCAGTAGCGGCGCTAGGGGGGTAGGGGGGATATAAGCCCCCTTAAAAAGTCGATCCATTTTTCCCCATGTAAAAATGAAATATCTGGACGATTAACCCCTCAATTTAACCCCCCCAAAAAGTCGTCAGAAATTCTGGCGGCTGAAAACGGAAAATGTTCCCCCGGAAATTCAGCCCCCCAAACTGAAATCCTGGCGCCGCCACTGTCCTTAAGTAACGTGTATTTTATTTTGGCAATAAACGTGACCGTGCGATGGCGTGGACAGTAGTGGACAGTATACCGAGTCATCTGAGAACAAATTGTTGCGGATCGTTTACGACGTGCGAGGCAGACGATCGAGACATCCACTTCAGCAGACCGTCTGTCTACATGGAAACACTTTCCAAAGTTAATTATTTATACTTCGCAGCTTTCCAATAATTATGGGCCTATGGGAACAGGAAATTACCCCTCCTGGACATTACCCGCTGCCTATTCCCCTCCCGCCATTACCCCGACCATTACCCAGTAGGATATTACCCCCTGCCATTACCCCCGTCATCACCGATGCCATTACCCCCCCCGCCCCCCTTGATAGGATGTATCGAAAAAATGTTCAGCGTCCATCGTTGACTAGCTATCCACGCCTCAGATTCACATTTCGGTGTGACCTTGGGCGCGTTACGGATTTATTTGAATAATAGGCTTAATAATAATAATAATAATAATAATAATAATATCGTAAACGATCCGGGACTATTTACAATACGATGCCATAATATCCTACGGGGAGCAATGTGGGTAATGGCGCGGGGGAGGGGTGATGGCAGGGGCAATGTCGGGGGCAATATCCTATACCCGGGCCTACTTATATATATATAGTATATATATAATTATATAAGTTACATAACTGGGCAAACTAAAGGAACTCTTCTTGTTTAGGTTCTGTGCCAAGTGGCAGGTCCAAACGTCCAATATGTCTCCACCATTCACGCTGTTGTGCCATGTCCTTAAGTTCTCTGTAACCCTCCTTCATCATCCATTGAAACGTTTTTAAGGAAACTATTAAAAAGTATTTAGGCGAAACGTCTGTCTGCGTGTCTGTCTATCTATCTGTCTGTCTGTCTGTGTCTGTCTGTCTGTCTGTCTATCTGTCTGGTCTGTCTGTCTGTCTGTCTATTGAATGGCGGGGTAATGGCAGGGGGTATCTGTCTATCTGTCGGTCTTTTTTGTTTGAATGTCTGGTATGGGCATATACCTCTCCGGCTGTCAGTCTAGACAGCGCACATGCGTATAAAACATAATTAGTTTATTCGGATAGATAGATATAAACATTCATCAAATAAATTTAGTCTGACTAGATTTGGACAATAACCGCTGTTCTAGTTTGGTCAATCATAAATTACTGCACAATTCATTTACAGAAGTTTCTGACGAACGCGGAAAGTGCGCACACGGAGTACTGTAGGCCTACACAGAATTATAAGAAATGATCCGCTTGGGGAGACGAAGCCGAAGTTTCCGATCGGGGCTTCAGTCCCTCGATCCTCGTCCCCCGCAGCTGACACCGCCATGCACTGCTCTCCGCCCTCTCCCTCTGCCTCGGCCTATAGTCAGATTTACAGCAGTATAGCAGATGTGTGAATTTCCCATAGAATGATAAGTCTGCGCATGTCGTTAAGTTTTATGTTGCCCTAAAGCCCGATCCATGGACGGATTTTATTATATGCTTCCTGCTCCGTTGCAATCCAGACCTATTATACAGTATATGTCGGGTTCCTTGTCCGCTTTCCTATTTCCTTCTTTGTATGTGTTCTATGCCTAGGTCTCTTAAACAGACAATTATGCATCATATTATTATACGTATATATGGGCTATATGTATATATATATATATATATATATATATATATATATCACTGTATATTATGACTCAATAACGATCTTTGTTATGCTCATTTGTTTATATGATTAGTCGTAGATCAAACAACCGGAAATGTTCAACGGACTTCGGTGCTTGGCGTAAAACAATCTGAAGGCTACATGGAACAGAGAGCTGTGAGACGACTTTACTGCTAAGAGTTCTACGTGATTTGAATTGCATAGGAGGACAAGGAGGAGGAGCAAGAAGAGGGGAGAAAGAGGAAGAAAAGGAGTGGAAGGAGAAGCAATAGGAAGAAATGGAAGAAAATGAGAGAGAGAGAGAGAGAGAGAGAGAGAGAGAGAGAGAGAGAGAGAGAGAGAGAGAGAGAAGGAGGAGGAGGAGGAGGATGGAGAGAAGAAGAAGAAGCGGTGGGAGCAAATAGAAAAGGAGGAGGAGGAGGACGAAGAAGAGGAAGAAAAGAGGAGGCGGAAGAAGAATAGGGAAGAAGAGAACAGGAGGAAGGACGGGAAAAGGATGGGAGGAAGGAAGGAGAAGAGGAGCAGTAGGTCTCTATAATGGTCTATTAACTCTGTTTACTCAATCATAGTCTTCTTCCTCTTCCTCTTCCTCTTCCTCTTCCTCTCCCTCTCCCTCTCCCTCTTTCTCTCCCTCTCCTACTCCCTGTCCCTGTCCCTGTCCCTCTTCCTCTTCCTCTTCCTCTTCCTCTTCCTCTTCCTCTTCCTCTTCCTCCTCTTCCTTCTCTTCCTCTTCCTCCTCTTCCTTCTCTTCCTCCTCCTCTTCCTCCTCCTCTTCCTCCTCCTCCTTCCCCTCTTCCTCTCCCTCTCCCTCTCCCTCTCCCTCTCCCTCTCCCTCTCCCTCTCCCTCTCCCTCTCCCTCTCCCTCTCCCTCTCCCTCTCCCTCCTCGTCCTCTTCCTCTTCCTCTTCCTCTTCCTCTTCCTCTTCCTCTTCCTTCCTCTTCCTCTTCCTCTTCCTCTCCCTCTCCCTCTCCCTCTCCCTCTCCCTCTCCCTCTCCCTCTCCCTCTCCCTCTCCCTCTCCCTCTCCCTCTCCCTCTCCCTCTCCCTCTCCCTCTCCCTCTCCCTCTCCCTCTCCCTCTCCCTCCCCTCTCCCTCCCCTCTCCCTCTCCCTCTCCCTCTCCCTCTCCCTCTCCCTCTCCCTCTCCCTCTCCCTCTCCCTCTTCCTCTTCCTCTTCCTCTTCCTCTTCCTCTTCCTCTTCCTCTTCCTCTTCCTCTTCTTCTTCTTCTTCTTCTTCTTCTTCTTCTTCTTCTTCTTCTTCTTCTTCTTCTTCATGATCCGTGGGCTGAAAGCCTGTAGGTGTCCACTGCGCATTTGACTAGGCTACTTTCTTCCATAATTCTCTGTCTTGTGCCCGGTGTGTCAGTTCCTGCGTATTCATCCCGCACCACTCTTCTATGTCCTGCAACCATTCTCTGCATGGTCTTCCCCTTCTCCCCGATTCCTCCATGATTCCCGTCACTACATATACTCTTTGTCTTTCTATCGTCGCTAATTCTTTGGATGTGCCCGAATGGTTTCAGTTTCCTTTCCATTATGGTTCCTACAGGGGCGGATCCAGGGGGGCCAATCCGGCCATGGCCCCCCATTAAAAAATTGCATGGAACGTGGCCCCCATTTGGTTTCAAAAACATGTAGTGGGAGAGAAAAACAGGACATCTGGCCCCCTATTAGAAAATCGTACGGGACGTGGCCCCCCGTTCGGAAATGGCATCTCCTTTTCCCGAAAAATTGGTTGATGACTAAAAAAAAAAAAAAAAAGGTCATCAACTTTTTTGGCGGATAAGTTGGTATCTTTTTTCCGGAAAATTGGTCGATGACTAAAAAAAAAAAAAAAAAAGGTCATCAACTTTTTTGGCGGATAAGTTGGTATCTTTTTCCCGGAAAATTTGGTCGATGACAAAAAAATTTTTCTACTGTCTCACAATACCACAATACCAAAAATTTTGGCCCCCCCTTCGAAAATTCCTGTATCCGCCCTTGGGTTCCTACCATATCTGATTTGCTGTTAAGCAAACTCTATAGTAGGCCTACTCTATTAGGCTACCCGGCTGATTCTGACAGTCACCCACTTATAGGCATTGATGCATATATCCTATACAGTATACACCAGTAGCACTACGCACGCAGCTTATCTCAGGTTCTAGTCTCCTAGAATCTAGACCGTCACTCAGACTGCCTTACACATACATGTGTAGGACCTACGTAGGTTTGTGCACTGTATCATTTGTATGCAGGTGGTTACTAGCGCTAATAATTATAGTTAGGCATTGATGAACTGGCGGCACCATGCATGGCCTGTCAAATAGATTGTCCGGCGAGTCGGCGACAGCTAGGCCTACAAAATGACGAAACGTTTCGGTCATCTGATGGTCAAGAAGAGAGGGATCGAGAGACTCGATTCTCTGACATATTCTGTAAGCAATTTAAAACCGTTCTTTTTGGCCCTGCAAGAATTGGGATTACCTCTGAGTGGTTTTCTTGAGGTGCTGTATAAATACAATTAAGAATGAATTGATTAAATCGCATTAGGTTCCCGAGCTCGTATCACGTTTTGTTTTACAAAAGCTGCAATATATTATCATTCTAGAGAAAAAATTGACACACGATTATATTTTCGGAATTCCGAGTTTAAAATGGCCCGTAAACAATAAAATCATATCTTAGTAGCCTGTCTAGGCTAACTATCGATCGACAACTTCATGACATTGGATAGGCCTAGATCGGCCTACGCAGGGCTTAAAGTGTGGCTGGACGGTCATGGACGGCGTCCATGCACTTAATTTAAAATATGAACACCGTCCTGCCACTTATTGGCCAGTTCAGCCTGAAAAGGTAAGGGGCGTCCAAGCACTTCTTTTGGAGAGGTATGGGGCGTCCAGGTACTTATTTTTCCACACTTTAAGCACTGGGCCTACGTAGGCTTACGTACGTCTCAAGGTCCTTGGATTTGTTTATCATACTATTTCTTTTACCAATTTTACCAATCTATGGAAGGAATCTATTCTTAGTGCATTGCTTTCCTTGGTATCTATCGGTGATCTATGCTACACACAGAGCAGCAATGGCTAGCGAACGTTTACTAATATGCGTTTTCGCTGCCGTTTTGTATGGCTTATCGTCATTCCTGATTACTGTCGTGAATAAAGTCGTGCTTACTTCATACAAGTAAGAGATGACAGGACATATTACGCTTTTTAGAGCAGCACTAACTAAACTGCCTTAGACGTGGCCTGTCGTGTGCACATACCATGTTTATATAGCGGCTGCAGAAGTGATCGTGCGATTGTGTACTATGTGTAGTACGATAGTAACGCGCTTCACTCAATGCCGTAAGGGTAATCTATCGTTTTAACGGAATTAATTATTTTTCTCATTTCGGAAAACGGAATAGCGGAATAAATTATACGAAATTTTTGGGCAGTCGCATCATTATTTTTCAACATTCAGGCTTCTACTTTGGCATAAATCATTATCATCAGTCAGGTTTCCATTTAGTCAAGATTTCTTTAACCAATCCAGCTTCTATTTCAACAATAACACGTTTTTTTATCAATTCAATTTCTATTTAAATAACAATTGTTTTTCAACCTCGGTAAAGGTAGAAACACGAAAACCGTTCCATTCCGTAAACATGATTCGGTTTCCGTGCTTTTCCGGCATACATAGAAACCTTTATTTATAGTATCTTCTAACATTTAAAATAAATGAAAATAATTTAAATTTTGTACCTTCTGCATTTATGAACATAAACTCCCTTCTATTTTATAGGCCTTAAACACCAAATCAGAAAATAAGTAATATTTTTACCTGTATAGAAAATAGCCCTAAAAGAGGCCAAATACAAGCCGTTGTCATCATATTCATATACCCAAGGCCTCCCTCCACCCACTTCCACCTTTGTGTCTGTCTTAATTACACTCTGTCTATGTCTCTGTCTCTTTTATAGGCCTTAAACGCCAAAGTTGGAAAATAAGTAATATGCTTCCCTTTATATAAAATAGCCCTAAAAGAGGCCAAATACAGGCCATTGTTGTCATATTCATATACCTAAGGCCTCCCTCCACCCAATTCCACCTGTGTGTTTGTCTTAATTACACTCTGTCTATGTCTCTATCTCTTCTATAGGCCTTAAAGTCTTAAACACGAAAGTTGGAAAATAAGTAATATGCTTCTCTTTATATAAAATAGCCCTAAAAGAGGCCAAATACAGGCCGTTGTGGTCATATTCATATACCTAAGGCCTCCCTCCACCCAATTCCACCTGTGTGTTTGTCTTAATTACACTCTGTCTATGTCTCTATCTCTTCTATAGGCCTTAAACACGAAAGTTGGAAAATAAGTAATATGCTTCTCTTTATATAAAATAGCCCTAAAAGAGGCCAAATACAGGCCGTTGTGGTCGTATTCATATACCTAAGGCCTCCCTTCACCCAATTCCACCTGTGTGTCTGTCTTAATTGCACTCTGTCTATGTCTCTGTCTCTTTTATATGCCTTAAACATGAAAGTTGGAAAATAATTAATATGTTTACCTGTATAGAAAATTGCCCTAAAAGAGGCCAAATAAAGGCCGTTGTGGTCATATTCATATACCTAAGGCCTCCCTCCACCCAATTCCACCTGTGTGTCTGTCTTAATTACACTGTCTAAGTCTCTGTCTCTTTTATAAGCCTTAAACACGAAAGTTGGAAAATAAGTAATATGCTTCTCTTTATATAAAATAGCCCTAAAAGAGGCCAAATACAGGCCGTTGTGGTCATATTCATATACCTAAGGCCTCCCTCCACCCAATTCCACCTGTGTGTCTGTCTTAATTACACTCTGTCTATGTCTCTGTCTCTTTTATAGGCCTTAAACACGAAAGTTGGAAAATAAGTAATATGCTTCTCTTTATATAAAATAGCCCTAAAAGCGGCCAAATACAGGCCGTTGTTGTCATATTCATATACCTAAGGCCTCCCTCCACCCAATTCCACCTGTGTGTCTGTCTTAATTACACTCTGTCTATGTCTCTGTCTCTTTTATATGCCTTAAACATGAAAGTTGGAAAATAATTAATATGTTTACCGGTATAGAAAATTGCCCTAAAAGAGGCCAAATAAAGGCCGTTGTGGTCATATTCATATACCTAAGGCCTCCCTCCACCCAATTCCACCTGTGTGTCTGTCTTAATTACACTCTGTCTATGTCTCTGTCTCTTTTATAAGCCTTAAACACGAAAGTTGGAAAATAAGTAATATGCTTCTCTTTATATAAAATAGCCCTAAAAGAGGCCAAATACAGGCCGTTGTGGTCATATTCATATACCTAAGGCCTCCCTGCATCCAATTCCACCTGTGTGTTTGTTTTAATTAGGCTCTGTCTATATTATAGGCCCTAAACACGAAAGTTTGAAAATAAGTGATATGCTTATCTTTATATAAAATAGCCTTAAAAGAGGCCAAATACAGGCCGTTGTGGTCATATTCCTATACCTAAGGCCTCCCTCCACCCAATTCCACCTGTGTGTCTGTCTTAATTACACTCTGTCTATGTCTCTGTCTCTTTTATAAGCCTTAAACACGAAAGTTGGAAAATAAGTAATATGCTTCTCTTTATATAAAATAGCCCTAAAAGAGGCCAAATACAGGCCGTTGTGGTCATATTCATATACCTAAGGCCTCCCTGCACCCAATTCCACCTGTGTGTTTGTTTTAATTACGCTCTGTCTATATTATAGGCCTTAAACACGAAAAAGAGTTAAATTATAGAAAAGAAAACACTGATTGAAATAGAAAGAAACATTTACTAAGCCATGTAATTGCTGACATTTAAAGAAAACTGTTAAAGTAAAAGATTGAAAAAATATCTTTTTTCTAGCACCTATGGTGTCATGGACTTTATATTTGAGCAACGAAGGGTTCTAACAAGTCAGTTCACGGCTTAAGTAAATATCTTCGCAAGGTTCTTCATTCCCACGTATTGTATTAGTCTACCAATGCTAATTGTCCATAATTGATTAGCACAAGCTAATGCGTGAAGGTCACCCATACCGCCAACGGTATATTTGTTTTAAACATAGGCCGAAGTTATTTTATTCGGACATGTGACCAATGAGTCTATGACCAATAGACCCTATGACCAATAAGCCATATGACCAATAAGCTTATGAGCAATAAGCCTATTAGCAATCAGCCTATGAGCAATGGTCCTAAAGCCTGAACTTTCATTAATACTTGTACATGACACATGCAAAAATTAGCAAACCACTATCATTTAAATAATTTAACGAACAGCCATTTTTATGAAAAAAATACATTATTGTATAATTATAAATTTCATATATATATATGAAACTTACCTCAAACATCAACACATCCACTATGTACGGTGGATCTATATTCATTCCTAGGCTAAAGAGTTGTTCAGCTTCAATGGCCATTGGTTCCTTTGCTTCCATAGCAATACGTTTCAGAAATTTGAACAGCTGAAAATACTGCAATGCAAGGAATTACTTTTCCATTAGAAACATATTCTTTGAAATGAGTTCGTTTATTATAGTAAGACATAGAATTAAGGCCTTGCTTATATTCATACAATATGCAAAAAATTAACCATGGATTTTTTTTACAAAATTCTTTCATATCAATGCAATTTAATGCATAACATGTAGCTACTGCTGCTTGTTTTTACTATTACTAATGCTTTTTATAATGAACTCATTACAACTACATCGTTACGCTTATTATTAATTCCATTGCATATGTACCATATCAGTTAATAAGTGAAGTTATGAATTTGTACTAACCGTATATTCTTCTTTAAAAGGTCCTATCCTTTCGCAATTTAGCTGTCTTCTTTTTCCTCTGCGCATTCTTTGTTTTCTTTCTAAATATGCTTCTTCAGATTTGTCTACACTCATCACAACACTTCTTATATGTTCCTGAAATAGCAATTGTATAATTTTTGCATATTCGATTTCCCTATTGTATTGCTAAATCTTCATTATCAAAATTCATTTAACTCAAAATATTTCAAATGACATATAACATTTTATTGACAATGTCCTTTAGAACAGTGGTTCCCAAAGTGGTGGTCCGCGGACCGGCACCGGTCCGCGGAGGTATGATCGCCGGTCCGCGGAGAAGAGTTAAAAATAAAATAATAAACTGTAATTATTAGTTTATTTGTTTGAAATTGTGAAATTATTCGAATTGTTGTCCAAAATTTATTCAAATTTCTGTCTTAATATTTAAAAATTTGAAATAAATCAACGCGCCTTATTTTAACTTGCCAGATGACGAATTCAAACAATTTAAATTTATTCTAAATTTACTAGGGATCTACTTCGACGACGGCAGTCAGCTTCGAGCTTATTTATGTTGGTCTATGGTGAGCAATAACCTAATCCTAGTAAAAGCTGGATGCAGAATTAAAAAATTGTCTAACATAGTAGCCTATAACACTTTTAGTTTAAAATTTTTAAATATAAACAAAATGTCTTTGAATGAAAAAAGTGAACAAACGAATCTGAAAAAAACCCAGCAGACAATGAGCAAACGTAACCAAATAAATCTGGGAAAAAATCAGACGCAGATGGTTAAAAGCACCAAGGTTAGTGTTTGCGCATTGAAAGCATTCTTATTTGCATCTCTACGCGCATTGCAAAAGCCATTATTATTATTATTAAACTGTCATTTATTTATGGCGCACCTAAACAAAAAAGGAATCTTGCACAAATAGCGTTTAACAGCAAAGTCTACTCATAATAAATCTTAAACAAAGGACATGTAAATGTAGGTTAATTGTAAATAGCCTTATATTTTAGTCTGTTTATAATTTAGATCGCTTTTGCTTGCCATCGCCATTTATAGGCCTAAGTTAGCGGTCCGCGAGTTTCGCCAAAAATTATTGCCGGTCCGCGGCCTACTGAAGTTTGGGAACCACTGCTTTAGAACAGACTTTAATTTTTAGTAGTATTATTAAAATTCGCAATAGCAAACAAAGACATGCTATATTATGCCATTGCAACATAGCAAATAACCTATTTAAAAACGCACATAGACTTTTTTAAACATGCACTTCACTTCATCTACTTGTGAATCAAGTAAAAATAGCTAAACAATTAAAAAAACGTTGTTTTATATAAGCATACAATTTACTTGTTAAAACTAATAAATAATAGTAACAATTTATATGTCGCCGTAACGCGGCCATACAGCTACAATGGCGCGTTACTAACAGCTACTACTGCATAAGTCCAATACAGAAATGGATTAACACATAACACCTTGTAACATATTTACACATTCAAACATGGCTATTGTTTAGAAAAACAAACATATTACTTCCTTTACAACTTTGGTGTTTCTGGCTTATAATACAGACAGGGAGAGACATAGACAGACAGACACACAGACAGACAGACAGATAGACATACAAATAGAGACATAAATAAGGAGGTTTTATAAGACAAACACACAGGTGGAAGTGTGTGGAAGAAGGCATTAGGTATATGGATAGTAAGACAATGGCCTGTATTTGGCCTCTTTTAGGGCTATTTTCTATACAGGTAAACATATTAGATATTTTCCAACTTGGCCTTGGTTTAAGGCCTATAAAAGACACAGAGACATAGACAGAGTGTAATAAGACAGACACACAGGTGGAATTGGGTGGAGGGAGGCCTTAGGTATATGAATATGACCACAACGGCCTGTATTTGGCCGCTTTTAGGGCTATTTTATATAAAGAGAAGCATATTACTTATTTTCCAACTTTCGTGTTTAAGGCCTATAAAAGAGACAGAGACATAGACAGAGTGTAATTAAGACAGACACACAGGTGGAATTGGGTGGAGGGAGGCCTTAGGTATATGAATATGACCACAACGGCCTGTATTTGGCCTCTTTTAGGGCTATTTTATATAAAGAGAAGCATATTACTTATTTTCCAACTTTCGTGTTTAAGGCCTATAAAAGAGACAGAGACATAGACAGAGTGTAATTAAGACAAACACACAGGTGGAATTGGGTGGAGGGAGGCCTTATGTATATGAATATGACCACAACGGCCTGTATTTGGCCGCTTTTAGGGCTATTTTATATAAAGGGAAGCATATTACTTATTTTCCAACTTTCGTGTTTAAGGCTTATAAAAGAGAAAGAGACATAGACAGAGTGTAATTAAGACAAACACACAGGTGGAATTGGGTGGAGGGAGGCCTTAGGTATATGAATATGACCACAACGGCCTGTATTTGGCCGCTTTTAGGGCTATTTTATATAAAGGGAAGCATATTACTTATTTTCCAACTTTCGTGTTTAAGGCCTATAAAAGAGACAGAGACATAGACAGAGTGTAATTAAGACAGACACACAGGTGGAATTGGGTGCAGGGAGGCCTTAGGTATATGAATATGACAACAACGGCCTGTATTTGGCCTGTTTTAGGGCTATTTTATATAAAGGGAAGCATATTACTTATTTTCCAACTTTCGTGTTTAAGGCCTATAAAAAAGACAGAGACATAGACAGAGTGTAATTAAGACAGACACACAGGTGGAATTGGGTGGAGGGAGGCCTTAGGTATATGAATATGACCACAACGGCCTGTATTTGGCCTCTTTTAGGGCTATTTTATATAAAGAGAAGCATATTACTTATTTTCCAACTTTCGTGTTTAAGGCCTATAAAAGAGTAAGAGACATAGACAGAGTGTAATTAAGACAAACACACAGGTGGAATTGGGTGGAGGGAGGCCTTAGGTATATGAATATGACCACAACGGCCTGTATTTGGCCGCTTTTAGGGCTATTTTATATAAAGGGAATCATATTACTTATTTTCCAACTTTCGTGTTTAAGGCCTATAAAAGAGACAGAGACATAGACAGAGTGTAATTAAGACAGACACACAGGTGGAATTGGGTGCAGGGAGGCCTTAGGTATATGAATATGACCACAACGGCCTGTATTTGGCCTGTTTGAGCGTTATTTTCTATACAGGTAAACATATTAATTATTTTCCAACTTTGGCGTTTAAGGCCTATAAAAGAGACAGAGACATAGACAGAGTGTAATTAAGACAGACACACAGGTGGATGTGTGTGGGGGAGGCCTTATGTATATAGATATGAACAAAAAGACACGTATTTGGCCTCTGTGATGGTTATTTTCTATACAGGTAAACATATTAATTATTTTCCGGATTTGGTGTTTTGAGCTAGGAGCTATTCCGTATGTA
Organism: Lumbricus terrestris; assembly: GCA_949752735.1. Taxonomy (NCBI): domain Eukaryota; kingdom Metazoa; phylum Annelida; class Clitellata; order Crassiclitellata; family Lumbricidae; genus Lumbricus; species Lumbricus terrestris. The sequence goes on from OX457037.1 coordinate 51,131,197, forward strand.
GAAGATTTAGTTTAAATTTGATTGAAACGTAGGGCTAAGGATTAAAAAAGATTTTTCGTAATGTTAGTGGTGCTGGGGAGTGATGTGTATCAATTAAATTTATATTGCATTGCAATTAAAATAAGAAATAGCCATTTTTCATTCGTGTTTTCCGTGTTTTCGTCTTTATGTTTACCAGTTTACCTAGGTTGTTTTTCATCAATCCAGCTCCAATTTCAGCAATAATGTTTTCGCAAATCCCACTTCTATTGCGTGAAAAATTATTTCATCAATCCGACTTCTATTTAGCAAGAATTATTTTCGTCAATCCAACTTGTATGCCATCATCGCTTTTTCCCATGCAATGGCGAATAATTAATTCCGCTAAAACGATAGTGGACAAAATGGCAAATAATTAATTCCGTTAAAACGATAGATTACCGCCGTAAGATCTGAATAGCATCTATAACCCGAATTAGGTTATTGTTACTGACGTCTCGGTAGGAAGTAAACAGTATGGCGGTCACAGATACACGCAGAATAGAGCGGCCTCAACTCCGGCGATCGATAGCCCAATGTTTCCGCGCGAAACATTGGGGTCCCGCTTCAGTCAGTGATGTTGTGTGAGGTAAGTAAGTAAGTGATGAAGGTATTTCTAGATCTGAAATTGAAGTCGGATTGATGAAAAAAGCTTAAGTAATGGAAGCTGGATGATGGTATTCTTATATTTGAAATAGAAGCTGGGCTGACGAAAATAACAGGCGAGAAACAGAAGCTGGGTTAATAAAAATATTATAGCTTAGATTGGAGCAGGATTGATGAAAATGTTGTTGATTAAATTAGAGCTGGATGGATAAGGATCTTGTTAATTAAATAGGAGCTGGATTGATTAAAATGTTTCCGATTAAATTGGAGCTGGATTGATGAAAAATAATCATTATTGAAACAGAAGTTGGATTCATAAAACAGCTGATGCAATTGAAAAAGCTGGACTTTTACTTACTTACTTATTTTTGCCTGCTGTCTTATTGCACACTTGCCGTGTCTTTTGACCATTGACTATTAAGCGGAAACATTGGGCTATCAATCGCTGGAGTTGAGACCGCTCTATTCTGCGTGTATCTGCGACCGCCATACTGTTTACTTCCTACCGAGACGTCAGTAACAATAACCCCGAATTATTTGTGCCAAAGTAGGTTTCGGAGTAGTTATATGTTAGTTGCTGTTTAAATACATTACAAAGTCGCCCTCCTTTCTCTAGGTTTGAGACTGGCAGTACAAGGATATGGGCAGTGGTAGATTTTATATTTATATTTGAGGTCATAATTTGCTTTGTATTCGTCACAAAGGAGGGATCATCCGACTATTGGTAAAGAAGTTAGGCAGAATGTGGGGTATACAGTTACTATCGGGGGGGGCGAATAATTTGGTTGTCCGCACATGTATTTTGCAAAATTAAGTCTAGTTTACGAATGTTTCGGTTTGAACAGTCTTAGGCACCAACTGTAGTCCGATTGTATTGTGTTGAATCTGCATTAGCGAACGTTGTTGGAGCTAGCCTGAGATGTAGCAAATGCTGATCGGATAGATGCTAGAGAGAGACAGGCTCATGGCACATCTTGTCTGCATTGATATAAGTGGACAGAGTCCATTATATAATTATTATGCTATATGGAGTTCCTTTTCTTAATACAGTATCAGGGACTTGGAGTACTCCACCCTGTAGTACAGTTTGCCCTTGACTGTTCGTTTAGTGGTTCATGATGCATGTCAGTGTAGAGCTGACCAGGAAAGAACTATTGAACTTAAAATTTCTGCCTTGATGAGCATCATAGGATATATTGTTTTCATCAGTGACAGCTCAGGGCTTTCAAAAATTTCTATAATGGTGCAATATATATGTAAAAATTTTGTTATACGAAATCTTCTCTTTGTGACCTCTCTCTCATCATCATCATCAATATGAAATTGAGTTGCCATACAGAGATTCCACTACCTCTATTTACTATATTGCATTATTATCTATAGGTTATCTGTTATCTTTGCATTGATCTGTGCATCATCTGTTGCTGTTTAATTGATGGCTTATTCCTCCTCTTTTTTTTCTGTTTACATATTATATTTCAAAGTGTCAATGCTTGATGTTACGTTTTCAATTTCAGATTCCCATCCTATCAGTTTCTTGCTTTAGGACAGGTAGGAAAAAGTGCTGTCGTGTTTTTCTATCTGTCAAACATCAAGCAGGTTGTCATAATGTGGAAAACATATGATTTTCTGCAAGTGATGCCGTATTGGAACGGCAGTCTGTTCAGGATGCCTGGTTAAGCATATAGATTGACCTGCCTGGGATATCTAATCAGCATTATTGCATTCGTTCTACTGAGATACTTTGATACATTGCAGTACAGCCAATAGATTTAATCGGTTTAAATGAGAAAGTCAAATGAGTGCTGTGGCTTCTAATGCCAAACGGCAAGATTAAGAAATCGCAGGGCCTATATATGTATATATGAATTATTTATGTATTCATTCATTCATTCATGCATGAATTTCTCTAGCACCGCTTGAAGAGGACTACTCAAAGGTGTTCCCGACTTCAGCAGAGCAAAAAAGTACAGTTTTGAGTTTAATAAAAACAATGAGCACTTCAGTAATTGTCTGAGGAAGGAGGCGCAGTTCCTGGGAAGCCAATTCCAGGCCACTGATCCCACGATGGTAAAGGTTCGATTCTGCGATTTGTGCAGTTGAAACTAAGGACTTCCCTTCTTAATGGTCATGTCGACGATCACATGATGTATAATATGACCTGTGGCTTAGACTGTATCCTTTGCCATGTATGAACTTGTAAATTTTATATGATTCTCCTCTGTAGTACCTTTAGTTATTTTTAAGAGCATTTTTAATTGCTGTGAATGACTTTAATTGTATCAATACTTGAACTTGAGCTTCAGCCGTCCTCACCGCGAGGGTTGGCCGCATCATGAATTTTCCATTCTTGTCGACCTTCCGTGCTCCTCGTGATCTGCTCCACCGTCATTGTAGCGTATTAAATCGCTATTATCTATCAATCTAACTTGTCTAGTATTAAGTGTTAATTGTAGGTAGAAGTTAAGTCAGACAATGTAGTGGCGTTGATTTAATTAGTTAATAATTGGCGTTGTTAGAAGAATTAATATTTAGTAATACGATCAGCAAACGAAACCACAGAAGCGCTAAAGAAGTGCAGCGAGACTGGTAGGCGTTGGTCGCTATTGGAGATTATAGCAACAAAAACAACGTAACGACGCGTAAGCCAATTAAAACGCAGTCTAACTGATTAAACACACGTCATCGACAGAAACGGTTGAAAGATCGATTTCTGCAGTTGGAGCTAATGGCGAAGGGTCATTTTGTTGCGGCAAATGAACTCTTAAGTGAAATTAGCGGCAGAATGATTGGTATGTGGCACCTTCGACGTTGAGAAGAAGGGTGGCCAACGGACGTTCAGTTTTCGAGATAGTTTTTGCGATCGAGGTAAATTCTAGAACTTGGAGAACTATCGTCATTCGTGGGTGAAGAGTTTGCTCGAGGATTTTGAATTCTACGAACATTGGAGAGAGTCGCTGGAGATAATCACACGGTTGATTCAAACATTTATGATCACACGGTTGATCTGGACGTTAATGTGCACGCTGGAATTGTGACACATTTCATCCATTCGAGTAAGAATACTGGCATTTGTGAATACAAAATATATTCCTTGGAATTTCGTTGTTCGGCCTGGACTGCGAAATATCTTCGGTATACATTATTCCACTGCATATTCGAGACACTTGGTTGTCGAAATACAAAGATCGGAACTACGACGATTTACAGAATTTGGCGGACGATGAACTAGAAAGAATTCTACACTCAAGTGAAGCTAAGAAACATAATAAATCTAGTAATCAATCAACGCCAATAGGTAAATAGGAGACACTGCATAATTGTATTGTTTCTTTAATAGTAATCAATATATTTTACATTTAAAAGAATTGGTTTCTCTTTGAACTGGCTATTTAAATGCAGTACATGTTTGATACCTGCTAAAATGAGCATATGCTAATAATAGGTGGCTACAAATGGGATGCTCGTCCGGGATATATAATTGACAATATTATTGTTAATTAAATTGAACTTTACTGACATTTATCTTGAAGAGACAAAACTGATTAAAATGCAAAGTTATTTGAATGTTAAAGGACATCAGCGCAACGCTGACATTAATGCTTAATTAATACATCATTAGAGTCGGTGCGATAATCTTATTGCGTAACATACACCAGAGATTGTATTACGTTAAGAGGGAGCATTAGTGTGACGCTTAATAATTTTAATAATTATTATAAGCGAGTGTGAAATTGTATAGCGCATATTTGAGCGTTAAATTTATTACTACTTAACCAAAAGTGAGTAAGTAAGAATGTCAATTACGGAGTGGCAACAATGGATTGATATGGGACGTGCACAGTCGTTGGAAGGTGAAGAATTGAAGGAATTTGTCAGAGACAGACAGAACGAATTACGACAACAGAGGGCGGAAGAACGAGAAGAAGCGAAGGCAGCTAGAGAGAATGAATTGGAGCTAGCGCGTGAGGCAGCCAAAATTGCTGAGGCAAAAGCTGTTAGAGAAAAAGAAATAGAAATAGCGAGGATGGCTGACGCTAGACTGATACACGAAGCAGATAATGCTAGGCTTATACGCGAAGCAGAGATGACTGAAGCAAGACTTATAAGAGAAGCCGATGAAGTGAGACAGGCAAGAGACAGAGAGTTAGAGAATAAGAGGCTCGAGATTCAAGTGAGACTGAGAGAGATAGAATCGAGAGATGGACGAAACAGGGATGATGGAGATTCTTATATGACGATGGGTGACAACCACCAAGGAAACCAAAGTCATAAGGGAATGAAGAATATTAAATTCCCAATATTTAACGAGGCAAAGGACTGTCTCGATGCGTATCTTCTTAGATTTGAGCGGACGTGTACGACATACGAGATACCAAGAGATGTATGGTCACTGATGCTAGCGCGACATCTAGAGTCGAAGGCATTAGAAGTGTACCAGCGTTTGTCGGCTGAAGAAACACAAGACTACGATTGTTTAAAGAAGCATCTCCTGAAAAGATTCCAATTAACAGAAGGAGGGTATCGTAACAAGTTTAAGACTAGCAAGATGGAACAAGGAGAGACTCCTTCAAATTTCATTTACAGATTGCAGCGATACTTGCAGCAATGGTTGCTTCAAGCAGGATTTAAGCAGACCTACGAAGGAATCGAGGATCTACTGCTAAAGGATCAATTTTTCCTCACTTGTAGTAATGAGTTGAGGATGTTCATTAAAGAGAAAGGAAAAATGAGTTTAAAGGACACATTGACGTGTGCAGAATCTTACATCGAAGCTCATGGGTACAGATATGCCGAGAATTCTGTGAAACCTCAAGGGAGATACAATAATGACAGAGGTAATGGAAAGTCATTTGAAGAGAAATCGAGAGAGAAATTCCAAGGAAATGTAAACAGAGGAAGAGTTGAAACGCGACAGAACAAAGAGACAAATCACAGTGGAAACATGAATAGAGGATTTAGTAGAGATAGAGAGCAGGCAGCAGAACACAAGATAACTTGTTTTGCGTGCGGAAAAGTAGGTCATAAGGCATTTGATTGTGTGCATAAAGCCAAAGGGTTTGTTAAACACACAGCTGCAGCAGTACAGATTTACGAGAATAGGGCGTACAGGGCTGTACAGACGAATGAAAGCACGAAATCAAATGAAGTTGACAGAACAGTAGAACGCCAGGATAGGAAAGGTAAAGAAGAAGTACCGAAACACATGGCAGCAAGTACGGTAGTTACAGAAAGGAAAGATGGTTGCATTGACATTGAAAGTATAGACGAATGTCAAGCGAAAGTCAATGGAATTGACGCCAATTGTCTTTACGATTCTGGAGCGAGTACATGTATTGTGAGGAGATCACTGATCAGAGATAGTGATTTGACTGGGAAGGAAACGCACTGCATCCTAGTTGATGGGAGCTTAAGGTGTTTTCCTACAGCCCATGTAAACATTGAGAGCGAATATTTTACTGGTGAAGTTGAGGCAATGGTTATGGACGAACCAGTAAAGCCGATAATTATTGGACGCGTGAGAGGGTTAAAATATACAGTAACGAATGAGAACACGGATGAAAATGTGATTAATTGTGACAAAGGAGAGAAAGTGGATGAGACGATTGTGAGTGAGAAACAAGAAAAAGTTGGGTATAAAGGTATACTCAAGAGAGTTGTGAATGCTAATTCACGTTGGCAAGATGCCAAGAAGACAGTAAGATTCGAGGGTGATGAAATGAACACGGAGTATGATGACGTAATAGAGAAAGTTGTAAGTGATGACGTCATGAGCAGTGACGCACATCAGACAACAGCAGCTATAGAAACGAGAGCTGAGTCGAAGAAAGTGGTGAAATATAAACCACTCAAGGTCACTGAAATGCCCGACCTAAATATAACCACAAAAGAAATAAAAGAATTACAGAGAGCAGATGAGACATTGAAGAGTTGCTGGGATAAAGCATCTGAATGGAATGGCGATGAGAAGAGTACAGAAAAAGTGCTGTATGTAAAGAAAGATGGATTGTTGTACCGGAGATGGAAGGAAGTATTAAAAGATGAAGCAAAGTGGCAGTTGATGGTTCCGAAACAGTTGAGAAACAAAGTTCTAGCTGTAGCACATAACTCGCTACTGTCAGCTCATCTGGGCATGAAGAAGACTCACGATAAAATTGGGAATGAATTTTATTGGCCAGGAATAAACCAAGAAGTTCGGCGATATATATTAAGTTGTGATGTATGCCAGAAAGCAGTGGATAAGAAAGTGAACTACAAGGCACCGATGGGACATCTTCCAGTGCTGGATGTACCGTTTAAGCATGTCTGTGTAGACATCATAGGAGCCATAGAGCCAATGTCTATGAGAGGATATCGTTATGTATTAACGATTATCGACTTAAGCACCAGATATCCTGAAGCGATACCATTGAAAGGTATAAGTACCGAGGAAGTGGCGGAAGCCTTGTTTAACTTTTATTGTCGGATGGGCGTACCACAAAGAATTCATACGGATAGAGAAAGTCAGTTTACGTCAGAACTAATGGCCGAAGTAAACAAAATGTTACTAATCAAACATACGATGACGAGTCCATACCACGCGATGGGGAATGATTGTGTAGAACGTCTTAATGGAACGATTAAGACAACACTGAGAAAATTGATAGGTGAACAAGTAAAAGAGTGGGACAGGTACTTGGCACCACTACTTTTCGCATTACGAGATACTGTACACGAGAGCCACGGATACACGCCTTTCGAATTAATCTTCGGAAGATCATGTAGAGGTCCTGTACAGATATTGAAGGAACTGTGGACAAACGAAAAAGTGGAAGACGAGGTGAAGGATGTGTACACGTATATGACAGATCTACGAGAGCGTATAGAGGAAACGTGTAACATGGCGCAGAAAGCAATTCACAAAGCTAATGCGAAGAACAAGAAGTACTACGATAAAAAGGCACGATATAGAAAACTGGAGATAGGTGATAAAGTCCTATTGTTACTGCCGAGTTGTAATAATAAGATGCTTGTGAAATGGCAAGGACCATTTGTTGTCAGAGGGAAAATTGGAGATTACGATTATAAAGTTGAGGTTGATGGTGGAAAACTGAAAACATACCACATCAACATACTAAAGAGATATTACGAGAGGAGTGAAGAAGAATTGTCAGGTTCTGAGACAATAGCATATGTGTCAGCTATTGTACATGATGGTAGAGAAGGTGAGGATGAAGAGGAGGAGATATTGAACTTGTATGTCAGTAAGCAAACTGAGACGTACAAGGATGTTGATATTAATCCACAATTAGAAGATGAACAGAGAGGTGAATTAGAGAAATTACTGAGAGAATATCAAGACATATTTACAGATAAACCAGGAAGAACTGACATGGTGAAACACGAGATTCATCTTACGAGTGATGAACCTGTTAGGATGAAAGCGTATCCAACACCGTATCATCTACAGTCAGAAATTGATAAGGAAATTGAGATAATGTTAGAGAATGGGATAATAGAAAGATCAGAAGCAGCATACGCAGCACCACTTGTTGTTGTCAAGAAGGCTGATGGAAGCAATAGACTTTGCTGCAACTATAAGCAATTGAATAAAGTGACAGTTTTTGATCCAGAACCGATGATGTCAAACGAGGATATCTTCAATAAACTGAGTGGCAGCAAAATATATAGCAAGTTTGATTTTTGCAAAGGATATTGGCAAATTCCAATGAGCGAAGAATCAAAAGATTATACGACTTTCATTTGTGCAAGTGGGTTGTATAAATTCAACGTTCTACCATTTGGATTGGTAAATAGCGCTTCAAGCTATAATAGACTGATAAGGAAGATTTTGCATGGAACCGAGAATCTGGAGAGTTATGTTGACGACATACTAGCTCATACAGAAGGATGGACTAAACATATGAAGATTTTACGAGAATTTTTTCAAAGAGTGAGAGATGCTCACCTGACTTTGAAACCAAAGAAATGTTCGTTAGGCTATGGACGCATAGATTTCTTGGGTCATACGTTAAACAACGATAACATAAGTCCTAAAGGAGAATCGATAGATAAGATTGTGGAGATGCCACAACCGAAAACGAAGAAACAAATAAGAAGCTTTTTGGGAGCAATAAACTATTACAGAAAGTTTATTCCGCATTGTGCTGAACTGATGGCACCATTAAGTGACTTGACAAAGAAGTCAGCAGCTAATAGTGTTGATTGGAACGAGGAATTAGATGAGAGTTTTAGTAAGCTGAAAGCAGCACTTGCTAAGACACCAATACTAAAGTTACCAAACTTGGAGAAGGAATTCGTGATTCAAACGGATGCATCAGGAAGAGGAATAGGTTGTGTCCTGATACAGCAGTATGAAGGAATAAACCACCCGATTGCATATGCGAGTAGGAAACTATTGGAGAGAGAGACGAGATATTCAGTTGAGGAGAGAGAATGTCTAGCGATAATGTGGGGAATTAGTCGGTTTGACAGGTACTTGTGTGGAAAGCAGTTTGTGATTGAGACGGACCACTGTGGACTACAATACATGAAGGAAGGAAGAATGAAGAATGCGAGAGTCATGAGGTGGAGTCTAGCACTGCAAAATTATTGCTTTACGATACGTTATATCAAGGGGAGCAATAATGTTATGTCTGATTATTTGAGTAGAGGAATTACATAGTACTTAAATATATCAGTAATGTATTATAATAATGTAGGTAAGAAATAGTTCAGTAATGTTGTATTGTTATGTAAGATAGAATAAGAAGTTGATAGAAATTTAGTTGATAGATAATTAGGTGAGATTGTAAAGCCTGATTACAGACTTTTGAAGGAGGGGTATTTGTAGCGTATTAAATCGCTATTATCTATCAATCTAACTTGTCTAGTATTAAGTGTTAATTGTAGGTAGAAGTTAAGTCAGACAATGTAGTGGCGTTGATTTAATTAGTTAATAATTGGCGTTGTTAGAAGAATTAATATTTAGTAATACGATCAGCAAACGAAACCACAGAAGCGCTAAAGAAGTGCAGCGAGACTGGTAGGCGTTGGTCGCTATTGGAGATTATAGCAACAAAAACAACGTAACGACGCGTAAGCCAATTAAAACGCAGTCTAACTGATTAAACACACGTCATCGACAGAAACGGTTGAAAGATCGATTTCTGCAGTTGGAGCTAATGGCGAAGGGTCATTTTGTTGCGGCAAATGAACTCTTAAGTGAAATTAGCGGCAGAATGATTGGTATGTGGCATAGGCCGATTCACCAATGTTAGGGGAAAAAATTATTTTTTATTTCATATTGGGCTAGACCCTAGTTTGGTGCCTTTTGGGGTCAGGAACATTAGTGCAAAAGTATAGGCATATACAATGAGTTTTAGTGACACCTCAAGACATGCAAAGTTTTGTAAAATGACGGAAACAGCATTTTTACTGTCAAATAACATTTAATGTTAATTTTTATTTGAACTGGTCAAGATATTTGAGTGAAATAGTGCATAGGTCATGTCACACTACTAATATTCAGTGTTCACAGCAATGTAGGTAAAGATTAGAAAGTGTCTTGTCAGCTCTGTTCTTTTTCTTAAGTGAAGTCGTCATGAGACGTCGATCATATTCGGCTATCTGAAACACAAGCTGCCGCTGAGCACAATTTAAGTCCGTTGCAATTAGACAGCATTTTCTACAGAGTCATTGATGACTTTTATGCTTGCCACCTTATGCTCAGCATAAATGTAGGCAGGGCTGGAAGGCCAAATAATTTGATCATCTGTAAGAAAATGTGGATCAATTTGACCCGGTAAGTGCAGTGAACAGATCTTTTAGTGACAGAATCCAATTAGTCTATTCCTGGAATTATTCAATTGACTTTGAAATAAACCCTTCGGACATCTGTTTTCATCTGTGGTCTCTTCAGAACAGCAATCATCACATCTTTCTCATCTATTCCAGACACAATCAGAAACAATACAAGACCAATCAAATCCTCACTCATGTACCACAGGTGCTTTCTCATTTTCTTCAGTGTAATGTCTACCACTTGACTGTCATCCTTGCCAAATAACTCCCAAAGTATGGAGGCGACGGAGGTCATTATATGGAACATCTGAACTGTTTGGAGCAGTTAACCAGACCTTCACAACAATTGGTGTTAATGGTGAGCAGACACTGCCAGACAGGGTGTGTCGAAGAGCCTTTGGCTCTTGTGCTGTAGGTTTGAATTGTTCATGAACAAGTAAATTTTTGAACAGCAAATTTCCTTTACCATCCATCTGGCAGTGATATGCTCCTGGAGGGCTGAAATGTACTTGATCATTACACTCACAACAGTGACATCTGCACCCAGTACCAAGTTCCAATTTTATGAACTTGAGGCAATCCTGACACGGTTGAATATCTCCGTTGAGTTGAGTCTAAAGGAAGCCTATAATTGTCCTCCCTCTTTTGGTCAAGCCACCAAAATTCAACACTTGAGAGCAGATTTGGCTCCAATGGCTACAGCATACAGTGTGAACATTTTATTTGCAAGCATCAATGAAATTCCACTATTCTTTGAATCGAGTAAGCTTACATATTGCTGCAATCTGTGGCCTGGAAGACTTGAAATATTGTTCGATCACTGCAGCTGAAACAAGTTCAAAAATATGATGCCAGCAGGCAGTAGCATTTGTCAAATGCCTGCTGAATGACTATAACGGTACCGGTTTGAACACCAGTGTTTAAGCTGGTTGTATCGGAACAAAGACCTGCACGCCAGTCTGGTATATCTTTCCAGTCTTGTCATGTTTGGATCACGGTGTTTTGCATAAGTTCACCAGAACCAGTAGGGCTCACTAGGAGTTCAGGAATGGCCAACAATTTATCAACATTCATTCCTCATAGAACAATTGTCATCCTGTCAACCAGGTCCTTATCAGGGTCTGGTAGCAATTTTCTGTCAAAATGAGCAATCAATGGTGTACCTGGCATATATTTGGCATGTATCTAGATTTTCTTAACTCTTTTCCATGCTCTCCAGATAGAACTAGTTGGCAGTGTCATGTCCTCTACGTCAATGCCAAGAGCAAGTAAGAGCTGGAGCAACAATGTGTATTGCTTCTCATCGTGCAGCTTTCGTGCGACCAAGGATTGCCGCAGACTGAATCATCAGTGAGGTGTCATATTTTGAGTGTAGTGAACATCGCAGTTTGATGAGTTTGTATTGTTATCTATGGAGTCACTAGAGTGTTTGCTTTCAGCAGCAATTCTTGTGTCAATGGCATACGTTTGCTAATTAGCAGTTCTTAATCGTCAGTGTCATCCTTGTATTCTGTCACTGTAGCTGACTTTGTATCACCTTTTGCTTCCATTGCCCTTTTGATGCGACAAATTTCTTCAAACTTTCTCTGTATTGCGTTTCTCTTCACATTCTTTGAATGCTAAAGACGGACTACCTGTTGTCATTTTCCACTCTTCTCGCAGGTACTGTATAAAAATCCTGTCCTGTTGAATTTTTATCAGTCTTTTGCAATCCGCATTGTCATTCCATTTCTTAGATTGTCATTCCAACTCGAGAGTCGAGACGTCCAGCAAAGATGCCAAGACTTAATTTCATATTCTTTGAAACACATTGTGCAATGTGCATCTTAAATGCAAGTAAGTAAAGAAAAGAAGTAGTCTGTTACACTGTGCCTGATTATCTGCCACTCACAGGCATCACAGCACAAAATAATGTATTTTTATGTTCGGAAATGAAGGTAAATTCACAATGACCGGTTACAGAATACAGAACTCTGTTGAGGTGTCACTAAACAGTGGAATAATCTCATGAAAATTTAAGGAGTTATTTATAACACCAAATGGCATTATTTAAGCATCTAGCCAATTAAGTTTTCAGAAATTATTTTTTTTGAAACACTCTAATGTGGCACCTTCGACGTTGAGAAGAAGGGTGGCCAACGGACGTTCAGTTTTCGAGATAGTTTTTGCGATCGAGGTAAATTCTAGAACTTGGAGAACTATCGTCATTCGTGGGTGAAGAGTTTGCTCGAGGATTTTGAATTCTACGAACATTGGAGAGAGTCGCTGGAGATAATCACACGGTTGATTCAAACATTTATGATCACACGGTTGATCTGGACGTTAATGTGCACGCTGGAATTGTGACACATTTCATCCATTCGAGTAAGAATACTGGCATTTGTGAATACAAAATATATTCCTTGGAATTTCGTTGTTCGGCCTGGACTGCGAAATATCTTCGGTATACATTATTCCACTGCATATTCGAGACACTTGGTTGTCGAAATACAAAGATCGGAACTACGACGATTTACAGAATTTGGCGGACGATGAACTAGAAAGAATTCTACACTCAAGTGAAGCTAAGAAACATAATAAATCTAGTAATCAATCAACGCCAATAGGTAAATAGGAGACACTGCATAATTGTATTGTTTCTTTAATAGTAATCAATATATTTTACATTTAAAAGAATTGGTTTCTCTTTGAACTGGCTATTTAAATGCAGTACATGTTTGATACCTGCTAAAATGAGCATATGCTAATAATAGGTGGCTACAGTCATTCCAGTCCAGACTCGAATGTTATCCATCCATGTCATAATTATTAGGTCTACCTCTTCCTCGCCCACCAGGTACCGTGCCTTGTATCAGATCTTTTTCTATACAGCTTCCTTTTTTCTAATTATATGACCATAATATCCCATCTTCCTCTCATATATATATTTGATAGTAACATTCTGTCAACTCCAGCTTTTTCAAGTACCAACTACCCATTGCATCAATACACTGCATTTTAATTGACTTCAATGATTCTACTATTGCATGGCGGTGAACTGGTGAAGTCAGCATCAGATCGGGTGTTTTGTTGTTGTTGTTTCAGATGGTCTTTGGCATTGTTCTGCTTGGAACAGGAAAATTCTTTAAGATCGTTTCATTCCCGGATCTCGATCGCACTCTACCACGAAGGGTAGGTGAACGTTGGGAGTAGCATGGTAATGGTAGGGGATGAATAATTGCTTGAGGTGTTTGGGTAATTGTAACTAACTGTCAAAGGTAATGAGCGGTGGTATCATTAGTTGTGTATTTAGTTTAATTAGCAAGGTAGTCATTTAAGAGTAAATCATATTATTTTTGCTGCTGAAGAATCAATATCGTTCTTTTGTCCTTAACATGTTTAGTTTAATGAATGTGCTGGTTTTCAGATGCTGTTTTGGTAGTGATGCTGATATTAGTGGCAAATGGAAATTGAATTGAACTGTTTTAGTTGATAGAATTGTTTATGGAGAACCAACTTCATGATGGGCCTCTTTTTTTTCTTTGCTGAACGTCTGCTTGAATGAATATCTGGTGTTTATTTCCAATCCATTCTAGGAACGAACAATATCCAATGCATTACGATGGTTAAATGGTACATCATGGTACCTCCTCCTATCCAAGGCTAAGAAAATGAAATTATCGGCGCATATAAATAATGAATACTGATTGATGTAAGCTTGAAGGATTGCTCATCTATGGCTGCCAACTTTTGATTATGACATTCTCGGATGTACGTGGTCTCTCAATATACCATCATTTGCTCGTCTGTCCGATTCAACTTAACTTCCTCAATGAGTTGCAATTTTTGTGTGTAATTTACTTGACCAATGGGAGATTATTATGATGAGGCCTATAATTATTAAGAGTGATTAGATTAGATTAGCTTAGATTAGGTTAGATTATTCTTCTGAATGAACTGTGTTCTTTTTCTAGATATGGCCATTACCGCTCGTGTTTCTTTTAAATCTTGTGACGGGTCTTGGCGGAACCCAGAAACTCAGGTCTGCAATTTGTGTTTGTTTCTAAAAGCATTCTGTAAATTTTTTGCTGCATTGTGTTAGATTGCAGCAGATGGTGAATTAATTACATTCTGTGTTGGTCAGGTCTTGAGTTTAGATCTGAAATCATGGCAGAAATGAAGAATAGGTCTGGAGCACAAAGTTGGCAACAAAAAACTCCAACATGTTCTAAGAATACTGAGCAGATGAGCTGAATGTTGACAGAATAATCAAAGTGATGCAGCAGTGGATTGGTGAACATCACATGCAGAACAATTATTGGGACATTGAATTTTCTTTTCAGCCTTCCCATGTTCACTGTTTTACGACGATTTTCCATTCTGTTCACGATGATCGGAGAATTTCTGATTCTTGGGTAAGTAGCAAATGTAGCTCTGAGCATATCTGCATTAGGAAGGCCTACTGAAAACTGTATAGACAGGTATTTCTGTTTCACTACCAGTGCCTTGTAGCAATTTGAGGATTTAGGAGCATGGGCGGAGTTTATCAGGGGCTAGGAGGGGCTAAGCCCCTCCAAGAAGACCCAGATTCATTTTTTTAACCGTGTAAATGGTATCTTTTCCCGGGCTTAACCCCCCAAGAAGGCTTTCGCCCCTCCAAGAATGGAAGCCAAACTCCACCCATGTTTAGGAGGATTTATGTTCATGGAGTGAGAGGGGAGGGGTAGAATGGTGAGCTCATTGTCAGATTCTTTCTTGGGTGGTTTTTATTTGCGTATAATAAATTTTACCCAATGGAATCTGCTATTCTTGCTTTTCGCAATATTTAGCATCATGGACTCTGTGGATAATGGAACTTTGAAGTAGTGATGGGTCTTGCTCTCTTTGAAACATCATCTAAAACACGGCCTTTAATTAACTCAAATATTAATCACAGATAACCCAGCAAACACTGTCTTACTTATGGCTCCATGTAAATATTAACTCTCGATGTAAATGAAATGTAATTTAAATGTTTCTAAAATGAAATAATGAAAATAAATGAAAATAATTTCACCACAGCTACACAGTGGGTCGGAAGCCTGCCTCCATCGAACCATGTTAGCAGCACAGCGTCCTTGCCCAGTTCTAAAGTGATTTAGCGTTGACCAATGCCCACGTGGCAGATCATGGCCAGAGGGCCAGATCAAATTAGTTTAAATGTTTCGATTGTGTCAATGTCGTGAAATCAAATAAAAGAATATTGATTAACTAAATATTGATTAATCCATAGCCACAACTCCGCTGATTAATGAGTGTTGTGCAGCAGCTTTTATGCACAGCTTTTCATCTATTGTTCCTGATCAGTTGTTTTTCTCAGCCAAAGACTAGTTTTTTGTTATTATTTCTTGAATGTAAAAGATTAGTTTTGTTTGTCTTGAATGTACAAATTGCGGTCTGTTTGCAGTGTAAAGGCTCCGACGAAAATCCAGCTCTGCATCTACCTCATGGTTATTGGAGCTGTTGTTGCTGGCATGTTAGTTCATTTTTTGCTCATTGTGTCATTCTGTAGTTGTGAAATCAATATGATGCACATGTTTAAAAAATCCTAGCTCAGATCTGCGAAAGATTGTTAGAAACTGTGAAATAGTTGATTGAAATCCAATTATTTTATTGAGCTTTTGCAGAGCGTGTCCAGCCACTGAACAGCAGCCTCATCAGCCACATGCAAGGCGGTTCATTTACGATGTGTGTCTTGTGTGACATTGTCTGGATTTCACCACAGCTACACAGTGGGTCGGAAGCCTGCCTCCATCGAACCATGTTAGCAGCACAGCGTCCTTGCCCAGTTCTAAAGTGATTTAGCGTTGACCAATGCCCACGTGGCAGATCATGGCCAGAGGGCCAGACAAATGGCACGACCACGAGAGAAGGGTTCACAACATCAGCTGCCAACCATTCAGCACACCAGGCCGCAATAGCTTTCATGTCCTCCGCTGGTGGATTCAGCCATATGAGCCGTCTCGATGGGAGGCAGTTCATTGAAATCCAATGGGCTACACACTCACAGTTCATTGAAGTCCAATAGGACACATAGTTCATTTTTCGGTTACTTTTCATGGCTAATGTTTTTCAATTGCACTTACCGGTATTTGTCTTTGCACATGGTGGTTGTAATAAAACTGTCGATTGGCTAAAGAGTGCGAACTTTTCTGACTCCCATTATTTTCCAGTACCATGCGTGGCATTTAGCGACACCATGTTTGCAATTTAATGTAGGATCTTTGTTTATGTCTACTAGTTGTCTAGTCCAGAGTTGGTGCATCTATGGCACTTGTGCCAGTTTGTATGAAGTGGCTCACGTAAGTTTTTTGGGACATGAAGAATTCCAAGTGGCTACCAAATTTCAAACTTAAAAATGTACAATCACTCACTTTCCGCATGAAAGATTTTATTTGAATGCCTTTCTGAAAGCATCTAGATTTTAGAAGCATCCTTCTAAGACATATTTTCAATAATGTCTTTTATCTCATCTTTTCAATGCTTTTGTTTTGCTTTAGGACCTCAGTGAGAAAACTAAGTTTGTACTGTACAAAATCTCCAGTGGGCACACAACATGGTTTTTAAGTGATTTAATGGTATGCACATTGCACCCTTTAGTACATGGTATTATTGTGTACACCCTTTACTAGCATCACCAGTCACCATCTGTTTCTACGCAATGCATGAGCAATAAATGAGTTCAAATTTGCAGCAGTGTTTATTGACAAAATGCATGAGAAGGATTGCTGTTTAGACGATATACTGAAAGAAATTTCAGAATTAATAAAAGTTGGAATTTTTTACTGGTAGCAATAATGCTATTTGGCTGTGACTGATGCTTGTAAAAAGCTATGTACATGACTGCAGAATATGTTCTGTACTGCAACACTGCTACTGTACCAGTGCAATCAGAGACACAGGGTATCTTTGGTTGCTGAAGTATACTTACTTTATACGTCGATTCAGTTTTACTGTGTAAGTTTTGAGTAGAGCGGTTTCTAAGTAGTTTCTTGAGTTTACAAGTAAAACATTTCTGCATACAGCATGTTATTGACTGCACAGTTATTGTGCCAGATGTATTCTGCGCCATAACACTGACACATTGTTTTTTATGCATTTACTGGTATGTTTCTAGTAAACTTTTTTTTAAATTATGTGAACTTTTATTCAGGTACTCATTAAAAGTTTTTCAACTTCTCCAAAATATAAAATTTTCCGTCAGAGTACCGTAATTGGATGTGTTTGTGATTGTCTTTTAGTTTTGACCTGGCCTTTGACTTCATGGGTTACACGTTTGTTCTAGTGAATAATGTATTCACAGCGGCCAACGGAGTTTACACGAAGAAAAAGCTCGATGCAAAGGTTTGCTTCTTTTCAACGTAATATTGCGATGGAAGATCTGTGTCAACGCTAGCAGACGTTAAAATGTCAATTATTTACTTTCTGTATGGGCGTAATAGATATAAGAATGATAAATACATGTGACAGTACATGTTATCGATTGATTACACTGGACAACAGTGATTTTGCTTCCTGAACACTTTCAGGTGTTTCTTATGCAGTTTCAGCTGCTGATCACGAAAATCACCTTGAAATTGTCCCATCACGTAACGTTTTTGAGAAATCTTCAAATTTTCAATTTATTTCCATATTTTTCAGCTATAACGTTCGTGTAACTGAGGTATATCCAGACCTGCACTTAGGACAGTTTACATAAATGTTCGTCTTTGCTTAATAAATAAACTTGGGTCTGCATATGCATTAATACTGGGTAGAATCTGCCTGCAAAAGTTTTAAGCACAATTGAAGCCGATTATCAGCATAGGTCTCTACATGCATATCCCACTAAGGAAGTTGACATCAGCTTGTCTGTAGTTGGATGTCTCAGGTCCA
Organism: Lumbricus terrestris; assembly: GCA_949752735.1. Lineage (NCBI taxonomy): Eukaryota > Metazoa > Annelida > Clitellata > Crassiclitellata > Lumbricidae > Lumbricus > Lumbricus terrestris. The sequence continues at coordinate 51,149,497 of OX457037.1, forward strand.
AAGTTTATTTTGTCTATATGCTTGTAAATGCATAACAAATTAGCCAGCTTATTTTCAGATAAGCTTTAAACTATAATATATTTTAAGACGGTTAGAAGTAAAAAAAATTAATTTATGGTATATTGTAAATATATGCAATATATGAGCAATTAAAATAAAATCTTAAATGTTGTTTTTCTCAAAACCCTTACGTGATACAACAATTCTGAGCACACCATCGTGTTCAGCACGTCAAATTCTATAGAAAACGGTGAAAGATTTTTCGGAAGTAAAAAAAAAATTAATTTATAGTATATTGTAAATATATGCAATATATGAGCATTTAAATTAAAATCTTAAATTTTGTTTTTCTCAAAAACCTTACGTGATACAACAATTCTGAGCACACCATCGTGTTCAGCACGTCAAATTCTATAGAAAACAGTCAAAGATTTTTCGGAAGTAAAAAAAAATTAATTTATAGTATATTGTAAATATATGCAATATATTAGCATTTAAATTAAAATCTTAAATGTTGTTTTTCTCAAAAACCTTACGTTATACAACAATTCTGAGCACACCATCGTGTTCAGCACGTCAAATTCTATAGAAAACAGTCAAAGATTTTTCGGAAGTAAAAAATTTAATTTATAGTATATTGTAAATATATGCAAAATATGAACATTTAAATTAAAATCTTAAATTTTGTTTTTCTCAAAAACCTTACGTGATACAACAATTCTGAGCACACCATCGTGTTCAGCACGTCAAAGTCTATAGAAAACAGCCAAAAAAAATTCGGAAGCAAAAAAAAAGGTAAAATTTGTTGTCCAGTGTTATATGCCTGAGAAAATCCTAGTAAAATCAGTGAGTACAACTGGATTTCAAAGTGCAGTGGAGTATGTTTGTTTGTATGTGCGATGTGCACTTGTTATAGCGCCCCTTCAAAATTTCTACTCAGAAGTGCCCCCGACTACAGCGCGGACACTGAATTGGAGTTTCACACTGCAGTGCTGAGCAATTGCGAGTGAAGGACTTGTCCTAGGTCTCTACGCGGCGACTTGAGGTGAATTCGAGCCTGCAACCCTCCGGCTGCAAGGCAACGAACATCCCACTACACCACCATGCCCCACGAATGGTCTGGAACTGCGTAATAATTAGACTAGAGTTCTACCTATTTCCTTTAAGAAATAGTTAGAATGTTTGTGCATATTTAGGTCTCTCTACAGCTATTTTTCAGGGCAATAATCACATATTGAGGTTTAATGAAACTGGTCCAAGTCAGTCAGTCAGACTGGACGTCATGAGTGGTGATTAGTATTAGTCAGGGCTTTCGTTGTCAATAGGAGCTGAATGGAGGGGGGGAATGAGAATGTTTGAGATTATCAAAGTATATGAATGCAATTCAAAATATAATTTTCTTAATATTAGGACTGTTCCGAATAGATAATCATCACCATTTGGTCGAATACAAATAATTGGACCAACTATTTGGCGGAATACCAAAGAACATTTGGCCTGCGATTCATCCCCAAAGCGAACGTTCAGTGCAGCCCTAGTTAATATCTTGCACGCAAAACATATATTGCAGGCTGTCTATTCTGTTACTAGTTAAGATTCATGTCTTCTATATAATTTGCGTTCTTGTGAATTGTTAAATTACATAAATGTGCACTGTAACCGGTTGCGGTCTGTCAACCGGTTTGTTTCAATAAAGAAAATATTATTATTATATCACCTCTTATGACTGATGCTATAGATCTGGTTATTATTATTAAAATTAAATAATTGAGTATTGATTGACTGATCTATTGTAACAACTTGTTCACAATGACTTCTGCGTAGTAAATTACAAATGTTCGTTATTTTTATATCAGGATCTTGGAGAACTTGGCCTCATCTTCTACAATTCGCTGTTTATGATTGTTCCTTTGTTCGTCGTTGTTTTCTGCTTAGGAGATTTGCAGCTGGTAAGATATGCTCCATTGTTCAATGTACCCGTACGGCATACATTCTGATTCTTAATTCTGGAGTCAAACTGGACCAGATTATTCTTTAATTTAACAGCTACTTATCTGCAACCAGTTTTTGGTTTTAAAATTCAGCTGATTGATGTTTTAATAAGATGTATAATGTATATACATGTTCAAGATGACATGTATACATTTCAAATAATGTCCAAAGTGCTTTATGATATTTGAGACTGTATTTGCCTAGTTTTGCTGTTTGTCATCATTAAGGCTTTAGGTGGCACATTTGAAGCTAACAGACTTTTAAATGTAAATGTGAAGTATCTGTTACTTGAAGAATTTGTGCATCTTTACTATTCGTCAATAACTATAATCAGTAGGCCACATGTAATGATGATAATATTGTGGCTGGGGATGTTGAATTCTCAGTTTTTGTTTGGATATACGTGAAAACATTTTAATAATGATGTTCACTTTCAATGGGTGTAGAACATCGACTGGAATATCTTTCATAGTTTGTGTTGTTTTTTTGTTTGTATGTGCACTTGTTATAGCGCCCCTTCAAGCTCTCTACTCAGAGGCGCTCCCGAATGCAGAGCGGACACTGCATCGGAATTTCACGCCGAAGTGCTGAGCAATTGCGAGTGAAGGACTTGCCTAAGGTCCCTACGCGGCGACTTGAGGTGGATTCGAACCTCGAACCTTCCGGTTTCAAGGCAACGACGCCACCACTATACCACCGCGCCCCACATAGTTATTTACTGCATATGATGAAACTTATGAATTTATATTGTTTGAACTGCAGTTTACCTTGAGCACTGAGTTTGTACAATGTTCTGTATATTGTTTTGCAATTAAGATGACTTAAAGATGCTGCACCGCATATGTGAGACATTGTATATATGAAATGGTTGACATTTGCGTGTGACAGGCACTTGCATACGAGGGTTGGAGCAATCCTTGGTTTCTCTTTTACTTCCTGTTGGCGTCCGTTATGGGATTCGTCCTCACGTTTGCCATCATCTTCTGCACCAACCACAACTCCGCCCTTACAACAACGGTCATCGGAGTTCTTAAGGTATTTTTGTTTTATCCAACTTTATTTGTGACGTTCTCGTTTATTTTCATTTATTAAAAGTTTGTAAATGCTGTTTATGAAACAGAGCTGAAATGCAATTTGGCAGCAACATTGTGGCTCTTGTTTAAGAATTACATTTCAGTGACAGTGTTAAATTACTTATTCAGAGAGAAATTGAACTGTGACTCATGATTGTTGACAGCAGGATACCTTGCCTGACACCATGAATATATCTTCTTGAGTAGCGAGTCCCAGTGCATCCTTATTGACAATTATTCAGTCAATGGCAACTTGCATCCTTATTTTCATTTCTGTTTCTTCTAGTTCGTTCTTTATTTTGATCTCATTGTGCTGAGGGCATGGGTGCCCGCTCATAGCACGTAGGGGGCAAGAGGGGCACTTGCCACCCCCACCCGTAAAGTAGACTTTTATTTTTTGACTGCAATTATTTGGATTATTTTGACAAATTTCTTTGCACTAGTGACACTAATGATAAACAAGGTGGAACGAAGAAATTTACATTTAAAAACCCCTATGAAAAAAAGACCATGAATGTTTTTCATTTTCTACTTTACATTTTTCTGTCTCTTGCTAAAAATATTTCACCGCGACACCAACTATTGTGTTCTGCCCCTCCTGCAGAAATTTCTGCGGGCTTGGCATGGCTGAGAGCTGTCAGATCTCCAAATTTTAACAAATGTAAAACTTTGGGCACAGAATAGAATTATTTTGCTCTCTAGCAGAACAGAGGCAGATGCAAAAAGTTCTTTATTACCAATGTAACCTGTGATAGGTTGCATGGCTGGACGCAGAACTTTAGACTGTGTTGTTTGATTCCATTTAGAATCTGCTCATCACGTACATCGGGATGTTTATTGGTGGTGACTACATCTTCAGCTGGGCAAACTTCTTTGGACTGAACGTCAGGTGAGAATGTTTATGATTTTGCTATCTATGTGGCATTTCTACTTCTTAATATATTGGTCAAACCACCTATGGTCATTGGTCAGTCGAAGTGAGTCTCACAGTGGCATCTGCGCAATCGGTGGTTGACCTCACCAATGTGTTGTAATATTATTAATGCATCTTGCATCACAGCTATGTATGTTTAAGGTGCCTGTAATGATGAAAGTGATCAGGGGAATAATATACGGAACTGATGTTGTTTAAGAAGAGTGCAGACTGGAAAAAGCGATTGAGACATTCATAAAAATTGATGCTTTGAATTGAATGTTGTCAGTGGTGTATTGAGGAACATTAAAGAACAGGTGTAAGAGCCATTGACACCGTTCGGAAGAGTGAATTATTTGAACTGGAATTTTTAAAATATGAACACTGCTTACTAAATCAGTTGTTCGATTATAGATTTAGAAAAATGGGAGTTCAGCTAAAAAATGATTATGCATTTCATGAAGTGCATGGGTTAGTGTAACACTAATAATCATAATCCTGTGAGATACATTTATAATCAGAATTTCTATTGGATTGACGGTAGGGAGCAGCACACATGTTTTGATGTCCTGCTGATGATGTGACCGAAATCTTAGTGTTGTAGGAAGCCTCTTGTACACGTACATTACCTTCCGAACGAAATCTATCAAACCAGTCAGTTTGCCAACAATTGACCAAGACGTAGTTAAAACTCCAACAGGTAACTCAATTTGATTTTTTTAAAGCTCATAACTTGTGTGATTTAAGCGATTGAGAGCTCTCTCCTTTTGAAGTCATGTCCCGATTTTCTTTTGTATGGCTTGCAGCATTCGTAAGAACAAGTGGAAAGTTTTAAAATTAAACTCAGATTTTGAGTACAATAATGAATTTATTAATTAATTCTCAGGTGATTAGATTAGATTCAGAGCTGTTCAGTTGCTGAGATGCTAAAAAACAACGTTAAAAGGCAGCTTTTAAACTGTTGTAGCAATTGAAGTTTTTTATGATTAGATAAAATTTCAGTAATTATTATGCATATATTAAAGTACTCAGAATGTGATTTTTATTTTGAATCTGGCAGCTGACGCAATGTCATTGTTATAAGCCTTGTTTCTTAATTAATTTTTTCCCTTTTTTTGCAGGTTCAAGCCAGTTTGAGAAGCATGTCTCAAGCCAGCTAGTCATCGATGATGTGAGTAGCATATAGAATAATAGATTCCTCCAAAAATGAAACACAGGCAGCAGTAAAAAGATAAGAGAACAGGGATCTAGTATTTAGTATCTGTACCCAAATAGTACAAGTTATCATCTTCAAGTACATTTTATTTTGTTTGTATGTGCACTTTTTATAGCGTCCGTTTAAGCTTTCTACTCAGAGGCTCTGCCAACTACAGCACGGACACTGCATCGGAGTTTCATGCCAAAGCGCTGAGCAATTGCGAGTGAAGGACTTGCCCAAGTCCCTACGCAGCGACTTGAGGTGGATTCGAACCTTCGGCCTCAAGGCGACGAACATACCCACTAACCACCGCGCCCCACAAATGTGCAGGGAAAAGCTGAATGTATGTAGTTATAGGACGCGGTGGTGTAGTGGTGGCGTCGTTGCCTTGAAGCCGGAAGGTTCGAGGTTCGAATCCACCTCAAGTCGCCGCGTAGGGACCTTGGGCAAGTCCTTCACTCGCAATTGCTCAGCGCTTCGGCGTGAAACTCCGATGCAGTGTCCGCTCTGCAGTCGGGAGCGCCTCTGAGTAGAGAGAGCTTGAAGGGGCGCTATAACAAGTGCGCATACAAACAAACAAACAAAAAAGGAGTTCGTCGGTGACAAGTGCTGTTAAATTGAACAATATGTGGTGCATCGAAAGATAGTGTAATGGATCTGACTACCGCAGTATTTGCCCCCCCATGAAAAATTGGAGCCTTTTTTAAAACTACTTTTGGTTTCTAAGAAATTTCTTCGCAATAAAGCACTAATGTCTCAGGTGATTAGATTAGATTAGATTAGATTTCACAAAGTGAAAGGGATAAATTTACATTCAGGAACCTCTATGACAAATACCCATGTTCGTAATTTCCTGCTTTGCAATTTCCAAGCACATGTTCAAAAGTTAAGCCATGACAATTGTGTGTTGCCCCTTCCTGTAAAAATGTCTGCGTGCGCCCATGCTTGCTTTCACACATACCGAGCCATTTCGTTTATTATCCTCATGGTCATGATCTATTATCCTCATGGTCATGATCTATTGGCCTCATGGTCATGATCTATTAGCCTCATGGTCATGATCTATTAGCCTCATGATCATGATCTATTAGCCTCATGGTCATGATCTATTAACCTCATGGTCATGATCTATTAGCCTCATGGTCATGATGGGTGCGAGAGCAATTTTAGTCATTATTGCTTCGATTTATGGTTCGCATGAGTCCATGCAAAACTCTTCAAAGCCAGCTTCAACCTTTACTCACTGTCAGAATAGGTTTTCAATTTCTTGATAATAGCAGACTTAACTCGTATGAAGTTTGACCACCACTTTCAATTCATCCATTTCTCCGTAAAATGACTGTTCTGCCAAAAGCGATGCTCTTTTGCTCTTTCCAAACTCGACTTATCTTTGCATGGCAGAACAACTATGCTGTGGAGAAAGCGGACTTCGACTGCCATCCGACTGATCAACCTGCCCTGGTCGAACCTGTGTGCAGGGTCCATGCGCAACCGTCGGGTCTATTCACCACGCATAGCTGAAAGATACTGCCAGTCGACTGATGAACCTGCCGCTGCCCTCTTCGAGCTCTGTTGCTGCATACATCTTCAGCCATCGTGCTGATTAACCGTGCCTTTGATCACTACGGAAACGCTTAAGAGATCAAATTTTAAACTAGAAGACCAGCATAAATGTTTTTTGGGGGGAATTCCATGGCACTCGACATAGGCCGATGCGCGACAAGTGGCACGCATGCCGCAGGTTGGCCACCACCATCGAGCTAGATATTTTATTGCTGCAGTGTCTGGGCTTCTGCATGTTCTTTCCACCACTGCAGTGGATGTGTGTAATACTACGTGAGTAATGCTGGGAGACTTGAGCAGGAATGAACAATAACCGATTGTATGAAATGTACCGATATACTGATTATAGAACTTAAATTTTTAATTCTGCACTTTTCAATCTATTAATTTTTGTCCGAGTTTTTGTGACGTGTTAATCGCGGGCGTTAGTGGTAATTAATGTGCAGCCCTGATCACACAATATGATGATGTTGAAATCCTGCAGTTGGTTTTTAACCATTTTTGTGTGTAGGGGACGCCAATATTTTTGAATGGCCAGCACCTGCTGCACTTTGTTGACTGAGATTAAAGTCAATGCTGGAGACATGTACATCTGGATATTAATCCATAGACATAATTGACCTGCTAGCCATCCTGCAGAATAGATATAAATTTAACCTGACGCCAGCACCTCTCTATGGAAATGATGTCATATGGGACAAACTCTCATCTCTGGGCAATCCTTGTGGTCTGATGCAGTGATCCCGAATAAGATGGTTCCCTGCGTTTACCTTTTCTGTGGAACGATTGCTTTCTGCCCCGTATGATGTCACTGGTTAAGATCATATGTTGGTATAAGAAATCTGACTGCATGTTGTATCCAGGTTTATTATATCTATGAATTAACCAGGTCCCTGAACTATTAGACACTGTGATAGTTTTATATGTTGTTGGAAATTATTGGAATTTACTTTGTATCATGACTATTCTTCAATGTTCATGATTATTCGAATGCTTCTTGACTTTTGTAGGAACAGTACAGCGCAGAGAAGTCAAATGTTTTGCAAAAGTAAGTCATCCGTAAGAAGGGCGTCTTCATTTTTGCCGTCTCACTGGTCAAACAATAGGTGCCTTAGATCTGCGTTGACGAGACCCTGACCGTCCAACAGCTGCGGTTTTAGGTTACCTTCTTTGTCGGTTATCTTCATATCAGACTTCAACTTACATGTCTAGACTTTAATTTCGTTTGGTTTATCGAGTATCAATAATCCCTTGCATTGTTACCAGTTTATTCTCATTTAAACCTTTTTGTTTATGGACTTCATTGCTGAAAGTTTTCCACAGCTGATTCAGACTAGCACTACATTCGACCTGACATAAGGCCAAAAAAAATGCTGTGTTTCTGGTAACAGAGCTCTAAAAAATTGGGTTGGTAGGTCGAAAAATATTTTTATTTTGGTAAAATATTTTTATACAGTGACTATCCGAAAAATTATACCACACTACTCTTTTTTGCATAAAGGTACACGCTGCAACAAAGTACGTGTTCTAAAGCAAGTATAAACTGCCTATTTCCTCGACTGTCTGCACCTAAAATTGCTCTAAAAAACAATTCTATTAATTTGACAATGTCACCGTATTATGGCAATAATAAAAAAAAGTTATTCAAAAAAATTTTAATAACAAAAATCACAAAATTATTTGAGTCACGGCAATGAAAGAGGGTCGGTCGGGTTACCGGAAACACAACATTTTTTTGGCCTAATTTGAAGAAGTCCCTGCCCCAGGTCTTTGGCTGTTGATTTGAAGCTCATATTGCAGCCTGCAGTTTGGCATAAATTAAAGGTTGGGAACCTTACAGTAAATTGTACTGGCTAGTGAAATACTTTATTTTGCATTACACTGTTCTGTTTGATAGTAAAATTAAATCGCTTGTAAATAAAATAAATATGTAATTCAAATATGTGATAACCAGATTGTGTGAACTCTAGCAGTAACATTCCTAAACTTATGTGAACTCTTTAGGTGGTGGTCGGTTAATGTTGGTTGGAAATGACTGAAGTTGCGAACTTTATTGTGGTAATCAGTGGTAATAATGTTGTATCACCTTCAGTGGGAGTAGAATATCAACTGGAAAAATGTTCCGTTGTTAGTTATTTACTGTGAGCGATGAAACTTGTGAATCGTTGTTGTTGTTTTCAAACAGCTTAGATCACTGAATATTTACAATGCTCTGTATATTGTTGTTAATGACAGATTATTGTTGGAATTGACAAAAGTGCATATATTAATATTATTATATATATTGATTATTGATGAGAGGTGATCATAAGAGGTGTTTTGTTTTAGGGCATGTCATGACCATTCCACATCGTAGAGACTTATTGTTTGTTAATTTTTAAAAAAAATGTTTTTGTCTGTCATGAGTGCAGTTTTAAAGCTTGAAACCTGTGATCATACTCTTTACCCTCTGACAGCTGTGACCATATGCAAAATATTCTACATTAATTAAAGTGTTCGGTGATGGAGCACAGTTAGTGCGGCCTGGAATCAGATGTCTGGATGCTCTGGTTAACAGTTTCATTGTTCAACAGCATCTGTCGTCACTCTGTGTCTCTGCTGTTCTACAACTTCAATTTATTTAGCACTTCATGATGATGATATTTTGGGTTATAAATCTGTTGTTAGTGAATTTACGTTGTACTCTCTTCCTGCTAGCATTTGTTTTAGTAATGCTGTTGGCTGCAGTTTACTGATGCAGAACGGAGCAAATTTTCTATTCTCATCTAGATGAGCAGTTTGATCGATTTGATGCAGTTTTCCATTAGAATTTAATGCTTCATAGAATTTTTAGTCCATGTAAATATTTGATTGGCAGTCATCACTTTAACAGCAAGCTCCATTGGTTTCTCAGTCACTTTTAGTGCACTATCGTCATTAATTAGTACAGACACCGTGTGACACAATATAGAAAGTTGGAGCCCATCTGTTACCTGAGTGTGTAGGTCCAGTCCTGAGATGGTGATTATGTAGGGCAGGGGTTCTCAAACTTTATTTGTATTGTACCCCCAAGTAAAAAAATCGAATAATGGCGTACCCCCAGCAAAGTCAGATCAGAAACAAAATTCCATTGTGAGGTCCTTGTAATGACAACTAAAAGTCCATGTAATCATTAGTGACATCGTTTATTAGAGTCGTATATCATAAGCAAAGTTTAGTTTGAATCACATAATCCTATCAACAAATTTAGGAGGGAAAGTGGTCCATAATTCCTGTAAGCCTAATAAAGAGCCAACCAATAGCCTAGTGCTGTGGGCTCGCTTAGACTATAGCAAAGTTTTAAAATCTGGTTTAATATTTGTCAATTTCAAACGCAAATTTACCCCATGTTTGTTTTTGATAGCAAGAATATTTTAAAAACCAGCGTCACACAGATATTGCATACTGAAAGGAATCACAAAAATTTAGAGCTCGACCAGAAATTAATCCTTGGGCCAATTCAGCTCTCCACTATTTGAGCTCTATTTAGGCTGAGAAGTTTTGGCTTTGGTACTTTCAACCATTTATAGACCTACATAATTTGTTTCAAAATTACAGTAATTGGCCTAAGGAAAAATATGTTGCATGCACTGTATAGTATGTGAGTCTAAATATTATGTTGTGAAAGAAAGAAATGAGGATGCTGTTATGTTGGAATGTTAAAAATCAAAGAAAAGATCAAAGAAAGACGGACACAAAGTCGATAAACCCAAAGAAAATTTATATTTCTGGAATTTTTCGCGTACCCCTTACCGGCGCCTGGCGTACCCCCAGGGGTACGCGTACCACAGTTTGAGAATCCCTGATGTAGGGACTATGAGCAAAGTCATTCAGTTGCAATTTCTCAGCATCATTGATTGTTTTTTGATTAATACAATCATGATATTGGCGCTTAACAAATGCGTACCTACGTCAGGGGCAGATCCGGGGCGCCAATCCGGCCATGGCCCCCATTTAAAAAGTGCATGGGACGTGGCCACCCCCCATTTGGTTTCAGGCCATAGTATATTATAAATGCTTGCGATGACTAAAAAAGAAAAAGATCATCCATTATTTTGGCAGGAAAAACTGGTATATTTTCCAGAAGACATTTCGACCAAACGACTAAAAAAAGGTCATCAGATTTTTCTGGCAAAGATCACCGAAAATTTTTGCCCCCCCCTTCGAAAATTTCTGTATCCACTCCTGACCTATGTATTGTCACTTGATAACATTCTTCTGTAGCAGTCGTTTATTTTGTTTTGGTTTGTTGGTTTTGCTGACGTACCATTTGTTTAATACATGAATCATAATATGGACATTAGACTGGTCCACAAAATTCATCTAACAGATTTCAGTTCTCCACAAGGCTTGTTTTGTTCCTTATCATGATTGTAATAATCCAAAAAAAATTTAATGAAAATAAATGAAATTTAGAGGTCAACCCATTTGACACTTTTTATGTTATCTGGACAGAAGTATATAAATTGTTCTGCAATGGTTAATGTACGACCTGAGCGACATTGAGCGATGTCTGGGGGGGTATTCCATTTCTCAATTACTTCAACTCTAGTGTTGGCCTGAGAGTCACCTTCTTGTATGCCGCTCACCATTTTTGGGATTGCCAAGAGTTTTTCCTGACAATTTCCAGTAACAATAGTAGCTTTGCAGTCCATAATTTTCTTTGATCCGTCGATGCTGGGCAACATTTTGCCTTCTCAGTGAGGTAATAGCAGGCCTGGCAGTGTGCACTTTTGTTCCTCCATTGCAGCTGCTTCTTGTCTCTCTTTCATACCGAACTTCTGGATAATGCCATTTCTGAAATTAATGTCACAACTAATCGCCAGTGTGGCAGCTCCATCTACAAACACAGCATCACGGTCTAGAAGGCCAACACGATACAATGCACCAACTACTAAACTAAAGAGGACTGGAAGATGCTCTTTCATTTTTTTTTAAAATAAGGCAGTTAGTAGCAGAAGCTGTGTTTGCAGCCACTGTAGGGTGTAGATGAATACGCACTATGACTAAGTGATCTCATACTCATTACTCATCAATGCAATCACATTCTTCTTCTGAGTCCTGACTAGATGCCAACGCAGAAAGTTCACCTATACTGCTTCATTGCTGCCTTTTGTCTTGCGTTCTTCATATCAATTTTCATCATTCTCTCTTTTTCCCGCCGTTGCCTCTTTCTGCTTTCTTTTGCTGTTGTCTTCAAGTTTACTCCACTCATGCTGCTGGAAAATACGTCTTATCTTTGTATTCGAAGGATTTCCCGATCGTAGCCTTGCAGGATTTCTGTCATGACATCCTTTGAGGCAATATCGAGCAATTCTTGAAGATCACCTTTGAACATTGTCTTCTTTCATCCTGTCACTCTCTCTTTTTAATGGTCTGTGAGTTTTCAGAGTTAGCTAGTTCTCATGAAGCTTTGACAGTTTCCTGACACACCGGTCAGCCAGCTGTATTGGTATTCTAGCAAGCACCCAAATACAAATAACTGCATCACAGGCCATTTTTAAGCTTTCCTGAAGGGGCCTCCCTTTTAGTAATATGATGAAACTGAAGCAGTTGGTGTGGTAATCTTGCAGTAGATAACCGAGAGACTGGTTTTTCCAATAGCCAATGCTCTGGGTCGGATCTTAAATTAGACGAAGCTATGTTGGTATAATAACGACGTTTAACACGACGAAAAGACATCATTAGAACTCAAGTAAAATGTTCAGAATGGGTTGACCTCTAAATGTTGTACAATCAGGCTGAAATTTTACAGGGAGACTATCTACCCCAAGTGAACAAAAATAAGCCTTGTGGAGAAAGAATTCTAAAAACTTAATTTTTTGCCTATGACTTGTGGACCACTCTAATGGACATAGACAATCTTAGGTATATATTCCATTTGATTAACTGTTTTTTGTACCTGATAGCGGTGTCACCGGTGTGTCTATCAGGTTTTTTTTACCTATTAAATGAATATATAATAATAAACTTGTCAGTGGTTTGTTTTATTGATTTTCTTTCAAACTGAACTTAACTCGATTTGCTTATATGGCTCTTAGAAACAGAGATGATTCCTGGGATTAAAAATATGTTGTTAACTAAGGAAAATTTGACAAAAGCAACAGATTTTTTCTTTTTTGCGTACATGGCTTATTGCTAAACATAGTTATGTAATGATGCTGATGGTGTATATTGTATAATATCGAAAAACCATAGACTCAAGGTCATTGCTAGATGGTCTGGCCAAAAGACTCGACTTCTAAATAAGTTTATAATAATAGTTTAAAATTGTAATTTTAAGTTTGCACTTTAAGTTTATAATAATAGTTTAAAATTGTAATTTTAAGTTTGCACAGCCACCTAAATTTTGTTCTAAGTATTCCTTTTCTTGTCCTATGTCCAATTGTCTAACAGTAATTGGTGTTATGCAGGATGGACTTTGCCCAAATTGTGCTTAGGTTCAGCTGATGATATGATTCGCTGTGCTAAGTAACAAGTGTACAGTTTGTCTATGGATGCTTTACGAAAGTGAATGCTACCGTTAAACTAAGAATTCGATTAAACATTCTAGTCACTGAAAGTACCAAAGTCACATGGAAAGCTAAAAGTGAATTAGCTTTCACTTAAGTGATCTGTGAAACATTCCTTCCTTTTAGGTCTGTCAAATTGAGTTTTCAATACTTAGTCCTGATGGTTACTCCGTATCAAAATTTATATTTCTCAATAAATGCTTTATAGGTGGGTGTGTACATGCGAGTGTGACACTGTGTGTAAAGTGAGACCACCTTGTATTTATGTTATGTTAAACTTGAAACACTTAGATGATTTTAGGCAGAGGATGATATCATGAAGTTTATGCATCATTAAGGAAGTTGTTTGGAATCCACTTCAGGTTCTTCAGAAAAATAAATTTTAGCATTATCTTCTGTTACTTGTTTTCAGTCGCCATTTTGCATTATACATAATATCATGATAGTCTAACATTACTTGTGTTGAATATATTTACCACATATAAAGACTGAATAATCAAGATATTGACAGAATACTGTGGATGATTTCCAAAACTAGGGATTTTTTGAAATTGTTGATGATATAATACAGTACTTGTGCTTCTTTGAAATTTATATGGTATTTGAACAAGTTCACTCATTCATTCTATGGATTTATATAGTGCCCCTGCAAGAAACCCTACTCAGTCAGTGGCACTCCCAGTCCAGCCATGACTAAATAAAAAGACTGGAGTGATTTATGAAATAGTTCGATTGGTCAGAGCTAATACACACAGCTCCGACAAGAGGCAATTCCAGATAGCGGGCCCACAATTTCGAAAGCTCAGCATTACTTGCTGCAACGTCGACAGACACCAGACAGAAGAGATCAATGAGATCATGCAGAGAAGATGGAGCACACCCAACGATGAGACTGAAGAGGCAATCTGATATAAAATCCGCTGGGCCACAGGCAGCCAGAGTAAGGGGCCATCCATATAGTATTTTCGAGCCACCATTTTGTTGACCCCATGCGTACATACAAATAAACTTCTCTACCCCTCCCCCTACAAAGGCTATTTAGCAAAAGTCATCTATGACACTTGTACTTTACCATATGTAGGCTACTATTATTTCTGTTAAACCTCATATTTGCTAGCTAAGATTTGTTAACTGACATTATGGTTTTTGTTTAGATTTTAACAGAATTAACTCTAATGTAATCAAATGACATCGTGTGACTATAGGATAATTATACACGGTTAGAAATATGCAAATAATGTGGATGTCATAATTAGGCATTAATTTTGCCGAGACCTCCTCCCCATAAGTAAATCGCCGAAATCCCATGACCCCTCCCTCACGCACATAATATATGTACAGCTCCTAGCACATACATGTAAGCAATGTCAAGGCAAATTGGGGAGGGAGCCGAACACAGAACCCTATCTAGTTATCCCAGAACCCCCTGATGAGGAGCCAACGAGGATAGAACAGCAGTCAATCTGACAAGTAACAGGCGTGCACAAGAACAACCAGCATGTCATGAGAAAGAGAGCAAGCTCTACTCAGAGCTGTATACATCTACTCATCAAAGACAAGGAACTTGTAAGCCAGGTGTCAAGCCCATTCTAATTATTTTCAAACAGTCCAACGTCCCACATGCAATTTTTTTGATTAGATACATATTTAACATGAGTTAAGTTCATCAGTATCAAGAAAAACAAATGATGGCTAATGTAGTGTTCCAGCAAAGTCTATTCTGCAAAACATCCATAAAACGCGTAAATATAACACATGCAATTCATATCAATTAACATTAACAGAAATGTGCAACTGTTACACATGCACACTTTACATCAGTTACAATTTACAGTGACAACAGCAGCCTCTCAGTTGTAAATAATTGAGACTGAACAGTCTTGCAGTAGTTTACATAGTCATGTTTTAAAATCATCCCAGTATGTGTTCACCGGAGAGGCTACAACACCCATTATAAACAGCGGCGGATCCAGAACGTTTCGAAGGGGGGCCAAAATTTTCGGTCTTGTGGGTGGAACAGGGGAAAAAAATTGCGATTTTCGCCGGTGGGAAAGTGTATAAATTTTGCGGGAAAAATATACCAACTCATCCGCCAAAAAAGTTGACCTTTTTTTTTAGCCATCGGCCAATTTTCCGGGAAAAATATACCAACTCATCCGCCAAAAAAGTTGATGACCTTTTTTTTTTTAGTCATCGGCCAATTTTCCGGGAAAAATATACCAACTCATCCGCCAAAAAAGTTGATGACCTTTTTTTTTAGTCATCGACCAATTTTTCGGGCGAAAACAAGATGCCATTTTCGAATGGGGGCCACGTCCCGTACGATTTTGTAATAGGGGGCCAGATGTCCTGTTTTTCTCTGTCACTACATGTGTTTAATGGCTTCTTCAAACCAAATGGGGGCCACGTTCCATGCAATTTTTAAATGGGGGCCATGGCCGGGTTGGCCCCCCAGGATCCGCCCCTGATTATACAGTACCAAAAACCCAGTTTTATTATAAAAACAATCGAAGCCCTGCATGAAGTGCCATGATACAAGCCAATTCATGGCCTCGCTATCTGAAGTTCCAAAATTGAACAGAGCAACAAGGCAGCACAATGAAGAGTGCAACTTGGACTGTGGTTGCCACATAATTCACAACAGTTCAAATTAATCAACATGATCAGTCAACTACACAACATAATTAAAAAAAATTACTGGTTCAACATGATAATTGCATCGTCTAATTTACCGCAGATAGCAAGTGGTTATTTTTCAACCAAAACACAGTAATTGCTGCCTATTTGCTAATTTATGATACTTTCACATAGTTTTTGCTTTTCAGCATAATTGTCTAAAATAATTACACCACTTTGTTTATGAAAGAATGAAAGAACTCTGTCTAGGAACTCAAGACACGAGGGGCGAGAGTGACCACAAAGGTTTCACCTGAGAAAGACTATTGATGATGGTTGGTGCTTAACGTTAAAGAGTCAATCTATGGCTAGATGATTTTAAGAGGAGGATGGCACTATTAAATTTACATATCATTAAGAAAGTCGTTAGGAATCCACTTCAGACTCTTCAGCAAAATCAACCTGAGCAGAATCTTCTGTTGCTCCCTACAAGAAGAAATAACACAAAATATATCAATGCATGCAATGCCACAAGACCAGGGCTGAAAGTGAGCCGGGTCGGTGCGGGTCTGCAACCCGGCATCGATTTTCAAGACTTGCTTTTGCCGGGTCTCAGCAGGGTCGCAAAAAAGGCCGCCAGGTGCCAAAACTAGGCGAAAATGGTAGGATTTTGGGTAATTTTGGGCAATTGACTAAAAAAACCTCATCAGAAAAACTTACGGGTCATAGGCGCTCTCGTCTGATCTAGGCGGACCCGGCAACTTTTCCAAAACACTTTCAGCCCTGCACAAGACAGAACAAATGCCAACACAGATGCAGAGGCAGCACAGCGTGTAATGAATAAAATCCTAGTTATTGTATTGTATTTATACTTTTACCTAGCGCCTCTCACAGAATGACTATTCAGAGGCACTCTCAGCACGAAACACTCCGGGGGGAAATGTATGTTTTTAAAGAACGAGAGACTGATAAGGAAAAACTACCGTAGTCATTAGTTTAGCCCATTGTGCGGGAGGAAGGTCATTCCAAATGGAGGGGCCAACCACAGCAAACGCCTGATGTTTGGCAAAAGCAGTCCTAGTCCTGGGAACAAAAAGATCAAGACAATCTGCAGAATGCATTGAGCAAGATGAAGAAGAAGATATTAAAAGGCTTTTGCATACAGTTTGAGCTCTAGGTTATTTAGGGACATTGCCCAGCTGTGCTTCGGAGACTAGATAAAGGATCAGATAGATATAGCAATTGCAAACATAAGTTCTAGCCATAGTTACAATTAACTGTAATATCTGTTTCTGCAGTAGGTCCACCCAAAGTTAAGTCACAGATTATTCACAGGTACTCAGTAAAAACAATCAGCGGGTCAAGTACAGTAGCAGGCAGTGTTATTTCAGTTATGGTTTTTCAGTTACAGTTTAAGTTACAGTTATCTATTTTTTTAATTTTTCAGTTACAGTTTCAGTTACAGTTAACTGCGATAAGATTTTTCAGTTTCAGTTACAGTTATTTCTTATTTTTCAGTTACAGTTTCAGTTACAGTTATTACGTGTATATTCAAATGTCACAACTACTAAGACACTGATCACAGTCACACATATTGCGCAAAGTTCCCAGAAAGCACTCTTGACTTGCGTCTGTGCACTTTCGGCCTGCAAAACATTTTAAAGAAGTATTTTATATGTAAGTGCCTTTCAAGACATGCCAACAGTGTCACTGTCAACATATTATAACTTACAATAAGAACAATGGAATTCACATATGTTCACAAACCAAAAGATAACGAGTGAAACACCCCTCAAAGTGATTAATCAACTTGTCATGTAATAGCAGAATTACAAATGTTATAGAAAAGCATTAGTCAAACATAGGTCTACTACTATACTATACACTAAGGGGCAGTAAGGACTCAACTAATGACTAGTTTCTCTTCATTGGTCTCATGTTCTTTAAAGGCATTTCTTGTTGGAGAGTGCAAGAGAGTCTGTTTGCATTGCATCTGTCTGCTCCTTAAATGGCTTCAATATTCTGGCTAGCTCTGCAAGTCGCACAAAAAGCACTTGTTTTATTTTCAAGTTAACTCCTTTTGATTCTTCAGTTATAAAGTTATTGTTTTTCAGTTTCTATTACAGTTTCAGTTATTCAACATGTTTCAGTTACAGTTAACTGGCAAAGATTTTTCAGTTATTCTGCAATTTCAGTTACAGTTTCAGTTAATAGAAATAACACTGGTAGCAGGTAGAGCTCCAAAGGTCAGGTCAGGTAGATGGCCAACAACAGGAGTAGATTTAACATGGTAAACGAGGCAAGGGAACAAGAAATCAAAAAAGGATTGTGGACAAGGAGCATTTTTCAGCTTTGAACGAAAGAAAATGTAACAAAAGAAGTGCGAGTTGTGTTAGCACAAATTGTTTCCACAAATTACACTCACTGTTTAAAGACACTCTCCAGATACATGTCTCGAATGCTGATGAACAGAGCGTCAAAGGCTGGCCTCTGAATTTCATTTTGATCTAGCAGAGATCCAGTCAACTGGCACAAAAACATAATTCAAGAAAAACATAAAAATCAAAGTTGCAGTTTTGAAGTCCGCATCAGTCACATCAAATCATATGAATCCTTCTAACGTGAATCAATGTCATGTTCCCCAATGCTATTAATTTAACATTGGTTGGCATGCTGGATGGATGGACTGACAGTCATACAGATGTCAGATGGATGGATGGACAAACAAGACTGTCGGTCGGATATGTAGATGGTTGGATAAACGGATGGATGGATGGTTGGTTGGATGGACTGCCACGGTCATGGCCAACAAAGTCAGATAATCGCACATATCAGCTTACATGTGCAAAAATACCTCGCATTAGCTCCCCCACATGAACAACACTATACTGAAACAATTTGGAAAGAAACGTCATTAAAGTATCAAACTGCTCCTTGCAAGTTTGTTTTCGATCGCTGACTAAACATACATACAGGGTCAGACTTTACAAACCCTTCCGAGTGCGTTCAGCTTCCCATGTCGATGCATTGGTCCTATGCTAAATGCAAGCAGGGCAGGCCTTTTTCTTCATCGCTTTAGAACAACATGCCACTGGACGTGCAATGAGTGACTGCAATCCTAACAGTTCCGGAATTGTTTTCTGCTCATCTCAAGACACATTTGTCTAGCGATTCCTAGGTGGTCAAGCCAGAGTATCCTTGTCAATTATTTAACAGATCCTTTACAAATTCTCTCATACATTCAGACAGTCGGATGGACCGAGACTCAACGATAGTTTAACAGACTGATGGATAGTTTAACAGACTGAATATATATTTAGTTACAGACTGAATATATATATTTAGTTACAGACTGAATATATATATTTAGTTACAGACTGAATATATATATTATATTTAGTTAGACATAATAGGTTATTTCTGCATTAGTCCATTTGACACATGACCTCGTTGATGTGTCATGTCCTGCAACTGATCCCCAATGACTTTGTGCTAATTGGTACACACTGTACTCATCTACTGACAGGATAACGTACAAGTATAGAGCATACGCTACAAACGCAAAGTTTTGGATACAATCAGCGAAGTAAGTGTAATTTAGGAATGGCCTCTGATAAAACTGTACCTGTAGCACTCGGTCAACACAGTAGATGCTTTCCTCCGACACAACCTGGAGCACAGCAGTCAGTAATTTGATGACAACCTCTGGAAACGGATCCATGACTAATCCATTGGGAAGCTGTGGAAAACAATGCAACAGCATTAAACTAAGGCATATGTAAAGGTTTGCACGTCATGGCCATGGACGGCTTCTCATCATCATCATCAGCAACCGTGGGCTCAGCGCCCGTAGGTTGCAACTGACGGCTTCTAATCAATAAAATTAATTAATATAAACCGCCTTATTGAAGGAGGTTACATCAAAGCACAAATGCTGGCAAACATATAAAATCTTGGATATACCTCTAAGGCGAGTAAGTATATAAAATCAAGGATAAACCTCTACTTAAGGTGAATTTACATATCTTGAAACCGGTTATCTTGTTATTAGACACCAGTTTTCTATATGCACTTATAAAAAAACTTGGTTATTTTAAGTGTCACTATCCAATGACCAGTCATCGTCAATTGATGACACCAGTTGAGCAAACATAAGTGAAGGACTTGCTCAAAGTTTCTACATAGTAACAGTTGCAGGAAAAGCTTGAACTCGTGTTACATGGGTGTGCTACCATATGAACAAAATACACTCCATCCAGCATCCCTCAAAGACTGTTGATCTTTGGTCAGAGAAAAGAAACAAGACAAGATAAGACCATCAATGAACAAACTGAACTTCTTTAATTCTGTAAAATCTTTCAAAAATTTCATCATTGAAGCAAAGGCCTTAGCCAGAATCTGTTAAAACTGACCTTATTAGGTAGTGCTACAACTGACAGACAAGCATCAATTTGGATCTTTTATTTCAATAAAAAAGGTCAACATTTCTGCAGCAAAGGGATAAGAAACATTTGTAAAACTGTTTTGTTTTACCCTTTCAGGTACCCTCTCCACGCGTAAGGATAAAAATAAATAACAACGGGTATAATATTTATACCTTGACTAAATTAATCATTGAGATCACAAATACCGGTTATCATAGTAATAACAGAGCTCATAGCTTTGTCCCTAATAAATTCCTTAGCTATTACATCATCTTGATCAGTTCCTGACGCCAGCCACATTTGCAGTGCAGAAATGCACGCTAAATGACCTCCATTTTTTAGGGAAAATATGTCAAGTTCAGTACACCTCTCAATGCTATTGATCCTATGTTTTCATTTCTATTGTTCATACAGGATACCATTGTTCATACTTCGTCTACCATTGTTTCTCTGTCCTTCACAAACCAACTTCTTACAAAATCATGACAATTGAAATTACCCTCATGTGTATCAAAACTTGAGCCATAAATTCTGTGAAAATGATGAGTTGCTTCCTTCTAGTGTAGGACTCGGCCATTTCATTTCGTGCAACGTACATGGACTGACATCTGTGAACAGGAGAGGAAGATCAGACATGCAGACATTAAATTTCAAAATATCTTAAATAATAAATTAAAACAATTTGTAATCGTAACAATAACTTTCTGTAATACAGTTACATAGTACATGCCAATACATATAGTTCAGAAAATGACTCGGTGTCTAACATTCGGTTTTGTTAAAACTCATTTTTGGAATTGATCGCAATTATTTTTGGAATTAATCGCAATTAAGACACTAACATTTACCGAAAAAATTATCATTTCTGTGCAGAAAGTCCTGCGTCTTTTACTAATGAATTCTTTAGTGCACTTGAGCGAAATATCACTTCCTAGCAAAATTCTGCGTATGGCTATAAACACATATCATTCCTCACAGATTTCTTCATACTCTCAAGCTCATGATTAGGTTAAAGTTTTACCAAGCCAGCAGGACATAAGCATGCTCTCCTAAACTGTCAAGTCAATACTCAAGGACTTTGACCTGAAACATTAGAAGATGCCATATAGCTGCTACAATAATATTTATATTACTTTACTTACACTACTTTACATAATGTTATTTTGAACAGATTTATTTGCCTTGTGAACGAGCTTTGCTTGCGTTTAGCAATCAGCAACTGATAAATCTATATATATATATATATATATATATATATATATATATATATATATATATATATATATATATATATACAGATGTTACTGATTCCTGCTAATGTGTGTAACTACAGTTGCAACAGTTTAATGCTCATCACTGAAATATGTAAATATGCTTAAAACTGGAATGCACTGAATCAGATGCGCAAGGTTCTGCACATCTACCACGATATAAAAAATCACTGGAGCAGATTACAAACCAACCCATCAATTTCCGTATATTGTTTCTTGAAAAAATCCAACTGGGTGAAATAAATTACATAAACATCAGCCTACTCATGTCCACCTTTGCTGATGTTAACAATCACTTAAAAGCAATCACAGGCACAAAGTTAAACAAGCGTTTATCACTATCTATCAATTGACTGAAAGCATAGTCAGAACTTCCATACCTGCTAAGAAACATTTTTCTGAAAGTAGCTTTGATGGCATCGTCGAGTTCTAGATTGGCCGACAAGTATGCGCACAGCTGAGCTGAAGCCACATGAACATCACTCCTCCGAAGGCACTAACAGCAGCAACAAAGTCAACATGCTGGTAATTGTAACAGTAAGTAACAATAATTTATATAGCACCTCCACAAGTAAACCCATCTGACACGTTCTCGACTTCATTACACAAAGTCGCGATAGAACAGAATGATCCTCAACTGCTTGCAACATAAGACATTTAAAGAAATTTTATGTCACATATTGAATGGTAGCCTGATCCAGAATGAGAGGCCAATCAAGGCATCACATATCAATCACATAAATTTATATAGCACCCCTTCAATTCTTATAACTTTGGCTTAATCAGAAATTGCGAAAAATTAAAGATATTGAAATCTTTTCAAATTTTAATTGCAAACATAAGTTTATGCTGATCGACATAACGTAATTAAAATCTAATCAGAAGTAACGACCATAAATGTGCACTAAACTATATATTATACATTTGTACTAAAATTGTTACTGATATTATGGCCAAGAATTTTATATCGAAATAACTCTTACAAATTCCCTTTCTTCTAGGGACCTAGGACATTGTATCTCTCAAATGATGACTTAAACAATTACATAAAGACACTGCAATCAGCTGAATCCTTGAGATTACGGTGAAAAACGTATGGAATATAAGACAAAAATTAGATTAAGGAAAATACCAATAGACAGTAAATAAATAAAGTTACATAAACGAAAAAAACTGAAAAAACTATTCGAAAAATAAAAAATGAAAACGACCTTTTTTGGGAGAATAAAAAAAACGAAAAAAGATTTTTACAAATATGGTTTAAAATGTACTTTAAAATGGTGTACAGCAAGCCTGAAGAGACTCCCGCTGAAAGCGACATGAAAAGTCTCTAATAAGAGCCTACATTACCTTCTAGCCTTGTACCACCACTGACCTCTTGAAAGATGTGCTCGACAACAATTTTCAGTCCTTCTTCATTCTTTACACTGTGCGACAGTTCAACTGCCACACCAACCAGCGTCAGAGCAGAGTCACTAGGGCTCTGCTGCAGAATGGGCAACGCATCATCAACTGCCTTCAGCGCAGAACTCAACCCAGTCTCACTCAACTCCTACAAAATGAAGTAATGTTAAGTAGGTAAATTCCGGAGTTGACGTTTTATTTTATATATTACTAAACTCTTGTTGTTAGCAACTGAACTAAGATATAGGTTCCAGTAAATGCATGCTGACTGTATTAAGAATGTTCATCAAAATTGCAATCAATGGATTGCAGGATAGTGCAATATATTTTCAAGACAATCTAATTACATTTCCACACCTTATAAATTTTCGTATATATCCTATACATGTGCTTTACTGGGGTCTGGGGGTATATATTATACTCACTTTTCTTTAATGCCAAATCAAAAATCACAGTAATGTGCGCAATAAGACTACCGAGTTGATGCTCACTAGCAAAAACTTCTATGGTGTAAACTTTGCCAATTTGTTCTACGAGACTTACCGTATGCAGATTATTCAGAAATGTTTCTTATATGAAATGTAAACAAATTTCAGCCATGCTCCCCTGAAATCTTATTATCACTTGATTTCAGAAGAGTTCTTCCATATTGAACAATCTGTCGTTACCTAATTCAAAAATCGTAATATGACTCTACCATGTACATGGTTAGCATTAAATTAAATCACGCACACAGAAACGAGAAACAATGCTGTCATCATCAGGCAAGTTTCTATATGAAGGATTAAGTAAAAGCAAAGCATTGATCAGCACCCTAAGCTGAACAATCATAATCCTTGAACCAGGTCTTAATCTTTCATACATTCCCCAACCTCTTGTACTTTGAAAATAATTTTCTGTTTTTCATATATTGCTTTTCTGCACCTTGCCGTGCATGTGACGAGTCTTTGCAATTAACGAATAGTAGTAGTAGCAGCAGTGATTAAGTGGCTGTTTTATGAAACATCAGCTTGGTGACAGCTCGGATGAGTGACCTTTGGATGAGCTGTATCTACGGGTGGATTCACAGCTCAGGAAATGGGTTTTATAGCAAGAAAGCTTAGTGGACAATAGAACTGTACATAGTAGGGGCAGTTAAAAATCAAGGGTCGAATGCGGCGGGACACTAGGATCACCAATATGTTTGACGCAGTCTGAAGAGGGTTGGAGATGTGGTTATGTAAGGAGAGCTATGGATCACAGATTATGCCAATATTGTGGGCGAGTCAGAGGTGAAAAATTAGAGATAAACAGTCGGTGGGGAGGTGCTCTCATTCCAACTTCTATTTACGCAAGGAATTGTTAAATAAGTACTCCAATATACAAGATAGGTTTAATGACATAATTAATTATGCTAAAATACAGTTTTACAGGGTGAGGCCTGCACATCCTGAACGAATTTCGCTGAGATCCCCGAAATCTAATTGTTACACAACCACGTCATGATCTTTGGACACTATCTGTGTTATCAACAACACTAACAAGACCATTACGCCATGCATGTAATATAACTCTGAATAGTTCTCGGGAGGGTAAACGTGTATTTTAGCATTGTAAATTATTCACAATTGCATGGGTTTCAGCATTAGTCGAGTGCAAGTCGGATTGACAAAAAGAATTCTTTCTAAATAGAAGTTGGATTGATGAAAATAATTTCAATTGAGATATAAAAAGAATTAATAAAAACAATCATGCTGAAATTGAAGCTGGATTGATGAACACTAATTTTAAATTAAATAGAAGTCATATTGATGAAGAATATTTGCTGACGAAATAGAAGCGGGATTGATCAAACAAATTCTTGCCCAAACAGAAGCTGGATCGATTAAGAGGATTCTAGCCAAACTAGAAGTTGGATTGATTAAAAATAGCAATGCTGCAACGAGCGAATAATTTACGGCGCTAAAATACACGTTTACCCTCACGGGAATTCGGTCGCTTTTGTGTAGCCTATTCTCAGCGTTTTCGGGGATTCGGATTTCAGATTGACCCCGTTTTACCACCATCAGTATAATGCAATTTCAAGTATCATCGAATATGAAGAGCTTCATGTCCACGAGACTAAATTTAATCAGAGTTGATTTCGATCGAAGCTCGCTAAATTTTACCTCCATTTAAAATCGCTAAAATCGGCCACTTTTACACGAGTCAGGTTTAGAAAGCGTTAACTCTAAAACTTTTAAATGTACAACCATAGACCTGAATTCAAGGCGCAAAAAACACAAGGCCCAATTTAAATCTCGCAAAAGACAACGCACTCCTCATCCACGATTCCGCGAAACTAAAAATTAATAGCATAGACCAAAGATTGGCATAGACTATGACGTTCTAAGTTGGTGATGCACAAGCACTTGCGCATAAGCTTACCTTTTTTATCCGTATTGGAATCAGAGGCCGTCTGAGAAGATATAATAATATTATGTATGCATATTCGTTTAATTCAATAACAGAACGCTGTAGGGTTATATTAGCACAATAATTGACAGTAGGCCTATGGCTGCTTAACATGATCAAGATAGTTAGCACCAGAGCCTTCTATTACTTCTATTACAGTAATAGAAGGCTCTGGTTAGCACGTTTTTGAATAAATTCTTGGGATAAAGTTTAACGAGTCTTTACTGGGGATGATGAAATTGTGATTCCTTTCTCTACAGTGATTATAATGAATCTCGCTGTCGTGGGAAGGAGGTCATGAGGTCGAGGTTTCGGGGGGAGGGTAAACGACCGTTCGGCGGACAGCAACTGCTGGTACGCATTAGGGGCCGTCCATAAAGTACGTCACGCTCCAGGGGGGGAGGGGGTGTAAGAAAGTGTGACAGAGTGTGACAGGGGGTCAGGCCATGTGTGACGTCACACATTTATTTTTAAAATTCTTTATCATTTTTTTTATTTTTAGTACCTAAAATCCGACCCGGCCCGGCCAGGCGTGTCTAAAACCCGGCCTGGCGGGATAAAAGTTTATTTCCCGTCACTATCAAAGCGTTTAGGGACACACGTCATTATCAGAGGGATTAGGGATAGTATCCTAGGGTTGAGAGGGTTAGGTAAATGGTTATGTTTTAAAAAAAATTGTTCGAAAGTGTGACGTACTTTAGGGGGGGGGGTCCGAGATTTGTGACAGTTTGTGACAGGGGGAGGGGGGTCAAAAATGGTCAAAAATAGCGTGACGTACTTTCTGGACGGCCCCTTAGGTCTAGCCTTGACAGAAAGAGCATTTTCTGTTTCTCATAACTTTTCTCAGTTGTCTCTCTTATTATTTTTACTCTTGTGGTCCTTCTTCTCTATAATTTCTCTTCGAGCCCAAAATGCCATTTGGGCGATTTCTTCAAGTAGGGTAATCATACTTGTAATCTCCAAACTTCTAAAGTGCCACTCAAAAGCCATGCACAACGCCAGGCCTAAGGGCATTATTCAACAATTATTCAGGTGCTTCACTGGTTCCCTATTCGCCAGCATATTGAGTTCAGGGTAGCTGCTCTGGTATGGCGATGTTGTCAGGGCCTCGCCCCAATTTACCCCCGAAAGCTATGCTGCCTTACTTTGGGTATCCAAGGACGTCGTCCCTATGCTCTGATGAAAAGGGAGATCTCTTAGTTCCTTTTCCTCGTACTACTACCATGAAGAACGAGCCTTCTCTGTGGTTGGCCCAGTGGTCTGGAATGGCCTTCCTTTTGAGCAACGCCTACAGTGCACACTGGGACTCTACCAGGATCTTTCCTTACTAAACTCAAAACTGTCCGTTTTGGGCACTGGAGCCGGGAGCGCCTCGGAGTAGTTTGTTCTTGAAGAGGCGCTATATAAATTTTCAAATGAATTTATGAATTATTCACGAGGGAAACCAGTGACCCAAATCCACAAAAAATAACCCCCAAAGGGCAAAGAAGATACCAGTAAACAGAAGCCATCAATCGACAACTCCAACAATGACAACAACGTTTCTTATTAAAAATAGTATATTTCTACAATTTAATTACTAAACACAACCAGAATACTGTTAGTAATAAATACTATAACGATACTGGCCATCTGTTTATACAAAGCCAATGTTTTTAATCTCAATCTAAAGCGAAAAGTTTTTAATCTCAACCATCTGAAAACAGACACACAATAACAATCATATCACATGAAGCTACCAAATTTTGTGTATTCACTTCGTTAGTTGAATAATTTTCTAAAGTTTATGTAGGTGAATACCCAGCATCTCCAAGAAGTGCATTTCACCATCAGTCACCTTGTCACACCACTGGCATTACAACCTCGAATTTGATTTGAAAGAACGCCAATTAATATATTCAGCAGCATTCCAAAATCCATTCCATCAATACAGCAAGAATTGTGGATGGCATAATAGGTTGTGATCCATGTCATGCAGTACTTTGAGGAAGTGAACTTGCATGTAAAAGGCTTCTACCTAGAGTGAGTCAATTTTACGAGTTACGTGGAAATTGCAATTCATCCAGCACTCAAAAATACGTAACTATAGGAAGTGAAAAGTGCGGTATGATCTAGTCAGCCAATAGAGGTCACTCAAAATAACGCACATTATTATATTTCATAATTTCATCTAATCATAAAACAAATGAAACAGATGTAGTGGATTAATGGATAGTAGTTACATATTAACACCTACACCTTACACATCACAGGTACATTAAACTACATTTTGGAAGGATTGCAGTTTCATCAATTGTGATTTTGACTTTAATAAAGGATTTTAATAACAAGCAGAATTATGTCACTGAAATGCTAACTATTCAAATAAGAGTGTAATATAAAAGAGAAAGCAGAACTAACCAAACTATACGCAGTCTCTTGTAAGTCAATAACAGCTAGCTACAATACTAGATCTGCAAACGCTACAGCAGTTATCTGCATTTAAAGACTGTAAATAAACTTTGACGTGAAAAGAGTGTTACATCAGTAACGATCATTTCGATATACCGTATGTGATATGTGATACATAACAGACATCTATATACAAGTTTTATAATAATTATAACTAATTCAAAGAATCTCGACAGCAGTACTGTTATATCATTATCTATGAATTGTACAATTTACATGTACGTGCATATGTACACTAGAGCATCATAATAAGGCTACTTTGGGAGTTATAAGATTAAAGTGTCCAGCTGTGCCATTCAAGAAGTTGAGTAATGAATAACAGAGCAAGTACCTATATCGCAGAATTGCTATGTATAGCCTACTGGACTCTCAACACATAGGTAATAATGCCTATTGCCTAATGTGTTAGGCAAGATTTTACTACTTTGTGGATAAGATTTCATATCAAGATCTATTTCAGATCAATACCCAAATTTTCCAGTTTAATCTGAAATGCAGCCTAAGACATTCCAGAATTACCAGTTACACTTGAGATGGCCCAACAGAGACAGGTTTTCTGTTTAGCCGCTCTGTCAATTCGCAAGAATCCACACAGCTCATCATAAATGAGCTGGACTTAAGTAGATCACTCTGAAGCTAGGATCATTCTGGAAACAATTCCATAAATAAATAAATAAATAAATTAGTCTAAAATACATATTAAGAATATGAAATTGAAATTACATTGGCTAAATGAAAGGCCATCAAAACATGCTATTTTAATAGCGTCAAAACCTTACATTACAAAGACAATTCAAGTCAACCGTGCTACCTATCACAGAAATCTGAAAATGTACAATCTCCGGATTAAACTCAAAAAGTAGGAAGCCAAAAATGCTTTAGGAAGTGACTAAAATTTGACAAACAATTCAATTTGAAGTCACAATTCCCTTTATCAGATCACAAAACACTAAACTCGCTCAAAACTTGCGGAAGTCCAAATATCATGACAACATCATGTGGGGCGCGGTGGTGTAGGGGTATGTTCGGTGCCTCGAAGCCGGAATGTTGCAGGTTTGAATCCTCAAGCCGCCGCATAGGAACCCTAGGCAAGCGCTTCACTCGCAATTGCTCATGTATTTCAGTGGGAAATTCTGATTCAGTGTCCGTGCTGTAGTCGGGAGCGCCTTTGAGTAGTATCTTGAAGGGGCACTATAACATGTGATCATACATACATACATACATACATACATACATACATACATACATACATACATACATACATGCATCATGAAACATCAGTCAAACATTCAAATTCCAGTGGCGGCGCCAGGATTTCAGTTTTGGGGGCTAAAGGGGGGTTAATCGTCCAAATATTTAATTTTTACATGGGGAAAAAATGGATCGACTTTTTAGCAGGGCTTAGCCCCCCTCTAACCCCCTAGCGCCGCTACTGTCAAATTCCACCATACACTGCCAACTACCAACCAAATGTGCAATCTAAAACATGACTCAATCTCGGAGCAGATAGAGTACCACAAAGGTGCAGTGGAATGCTGGCAAAGAGAGTAAAACCGTTGGAGCCCAAAATATAAAGTGATGATACTCATAGGCGGAGACCTGGGCCGAGAATTGGGGAGACGGAAAGACACGAGATTTTTCGAAAAATTTCTGACGACCAGCGAAATCTTGAAAAAAAGTTATTTTCGCCGCCAAAAAAGTTGATGAACTTTTTTTTTTTTAGTCATCCGGCCAAAATCTTGGACGAAATTTTCTATTTTCGCCGCCAAAAAAAGTCTTGACGCTCAAAGATTGGGGGGACAAATGCATGGGCCGTCCCCCCAACACTTTCATTGGGGGGACCGTCCCCCTGTCCCCCCTAGGTCTCCGCCCATGATGATACTGTTTGCAGGAACTCTTCTGACATACAGATTTACCCAGTGCAGCAGGATATCAACAAGAAAACAAAGACAAAAACAGTGACGATAATCATAAGGCAAAAAAACAACAATAGAACTTCTGAGTACAAGTGACTGCACAGCCATCATTACAATAACATGATGTCATAATAGTAACAAAAATAACAAAACGGAGGATGATGATGATGATAACAATAATGAAAACAACGATGATGAAAATAAGAAAAATAATAATAATTTTATTATCATAATATCGGCTGTTGACCAGCACTTTAATATTGTTATCTACCATGGCCACTACCGCTCTGAGCTACGGTTAAAAAATTTCAGCCGCCTTTTCCAGTCAGCTACCTCCAACAATTTAACTCAAGTTATTCCTCATTAACTGATAGATTAATAAATACTGAGTTGATTATTAAAAGCAGCAAAACAGTTTGCTAAACAAAATAGAGTGCAACGTTTCCACCTTGAGCTCAAGCACATTGTCTTGGAAGATCAAGTTGCTGAATGTTTGATAAACGGATAAAAATTATTTAATCTATTAAAGAAATTAAACACTTATTAAATATAAGCAAGCACAAAACTGAAACTAAAGTTTTACAGATTCACTCGAATCAAGTTAATGGGACACATGGCTCCGTCTACTCTAAAATATCCAGAAGTATATGAGTACACACAAACTAGTACCTATGCGGTCTTGGAATGACCAATATATGCTCTTGTACTTACTTCTCTTTCAATAGAGTTTCTGAGTGCCTTGGACAGTGTTCGGATGGGGTGGAGGGGAACCTTGATACTAATCTGTCTATTATTGTCCTTGTTCAAATAATCCACAAATTCAAACAAGCTACTGACCAGGAATCAGAAATGGAGGAAACATTGATAATAATCTGTCTATTATTGGCCTTGTTCAAATAAGTAGCACTGAAGTTCAAATAATTCACTGATCAGCTATTCAGACAAGTACTGCTGGATAAGTAGGACTGTGGGAGATGTGTATTGTGTAACTAGTAAGCCACGTTACATCTGACAATCAGCAACGAGTTCAACAGTCTGGCATATTTATACGCATGAGAAAAAGGTAAACAACTACACATGCATACAGAAAAGGGGAGAGGGGACCAGTTTTTCGGATTTCTGTGCATGTATACTAAACGGATGGCCCCAATATCATCCCGTGTTCCCCCAGATTTAGACCCGAATGGAATGTAAGGGTTTCACAGCTTACCAGTGACTGCTAGGATTTGACACCCCAGCACAGTGGTTAAGGCAGCAAGGTTATTGTTCAATGATAACGCAAAGTTTGTAGAAGATGGAAAGCCTTAGAACTTAAGAAAAGTTTATCATCACGCAAAGAAAAATTAAGAGGACAGAGTTCCTCGTGTTCTCCATGGTAACACAACGACTCTTTTGCAGCCAATCAGAGTCGACCAGAGGTTTCGTCCAATTCCAGCTTCAGCTGAAAGGCAACGACGTTGATCTTGATGCAGATCCTTTCCTTGGTTGGCCGATGGGAGGTGGTGTTCCTAGATCATTTCTTCTGGATTGTCTCTCTCGACCCCGACTGGCACTGTTTGCTGACAGAGAATGACGGGGAGACAGCGGGGGTTTCTGAATGTCATCAGAAAAGGAGGAGTGCCGTGACCTTGAACCTGCTGGATTGACTGGAAGTGGTGCCACCTGATGAACAAGAAATATACAATTACTGCTATTTATTTATATCAATTAATGCCTTATGAGTTTAAATCAATTTAATTTTGCATTCATCTTTCCATCATACACTGTTTCCCTCTGTTGATCAACCTTCTGTTTCACTGATTCAAATTGAAACCTCACATCTTAACTTATTATTATTACTACCATTTATTGATATATTTTAATTAATATTATATTAATAAAATATATATTGATGATAATTACATAAACAGAACGCATTAACTTTACTCATTGGTATAGTCAACACCACACATAAAAAAACTGGATCAAGTCATTGTGCAAAACTAAGCTCAATAAAATACTATGGGCTCAGGTTACGAACAAGAAAAACTGGTTGGTGTATGTAAAACATGACATCTATTAAGTTTATACAAATTTCAACTGCTCCAAACAATATACAATTACGGTACAAGCAGTTTAATTACATAATTTTTTAGATGAATAACCAGACTAAAACAGATCAAGTCCCTCTAATTACTCTGAAGTAAACACTTCTGAACATCTCAATTAGACACCTTCCAGTAGTTCATGATATAACTATATGACTCCACAGTCCAAACCACGAGTTGCAATCTAACTTTGTATGCATTGATCAGGAGTATATTGCTCTAGTCCAACAATGTTCTTGTTTCCCAAATATAGAGGCTAAAAGCTGATGCTGTATAATCCAGGGGCGGATCCAGAGGGCCAAAATGGCCATGGCCCCCATTTAAAAATTGCATGGGACGTGGCCCCCATTTGGTTTCAACAAGCCATTAAATAAATGCAGCGGGAGAGAAAAACAGGATACCAGGCCCCCTTTAAAAAATCGCATGGGACGTGACCCCCATTTGATCTACCATCCATACTCCCGACTATGATGACTGACAACTAAATAAAAAGAAAGAAAGGTTGTCAACTTTTTTGGTGGCTAAGTTGGTGTCTTTTTCCTAAAAATTGGACGAATGACTAAAAAAAAGGTCGTCAGTTTTTTCGGCGACGAATAACACGAAAATTTTCCCCTGTTTCGCCAACAAGACCGAAAATTTTGGCCCCCTTTCGAAAATTTCTGTATCCGTCCTTGGTATAATCTGAGGTGGCTGAGGCCCTTGAAGGATAATGTTCATATCCAAAATAAACTATAGTGCAATAAACTATGTTTTCAGAGTCCTAACGTAAAATATACACTTCGCAATGTGCATGAAGGTTTTACCGACCCAACTTAATTATTCTATCTAAAATGATTCGATGGGTTTTTGCTTAAATCTGCAATCACTAAACTAGACTTGCAGAAACTCTTTTATCGAAAAGAGATCAAGAGTGGTCGAATTGAACTGATCAATTGTTGCAACGGACACACACTCAGTAAAAAATCCATTTTGTTCCAGCGAAGGCAACTGATCTTTTCGTCGTTAAGATATGCAATTCAATATAAATCTTCTGAATTTCTAGGCCCCACGCAAATCGCATCAAAAGGACCAGTCAATACACTAGCACTATATGAAGCCAAGTCTGCAATAGCCGCCAAGTCAGAATAATAGGAAGTCAGACAATTGATTGAATCCGTTTATTGAATCACAAACAACAGAAAAGAACAATACATATCCAATAATGATGCATGCATCACAAGAGTTCTCAGCTGTAGGTGTCAAAGAGCAAACTCAAATGGCTAATAAAATTAGGATTGTCCTTTTCCCATTACAATTATTTCCGATAGCCAAACGATATTTATCTGTGTATATAAATAAGAAAGACAAGAAAAAGCAAACTACTAGTTTTTGCTTAACCAACAAGCTTCAATTTTATAAAATAGGAATTCATGAATCATTTCATATCTCTTTATTGCACACAGAATTAATGTTTTGCACACAAAGCAAATAATGCTTCAATTCATTTTAAATTGTTTTACAAAATATATATTTACAATTGCTATAGGAAGAGAATTCTACAATTCTACCCTACTCTCCATCAACTAGTTTCATTAGTCCTACGTGGCGAATCATCTTTACTAAGTGCTGTCTAGACAACATGTCTCACTCCTTGCTTACAGGTTTTAGGTGCTAGTAATTGATACATTCATTAATTAAAACCCTTATCCAAAAGCCTACTTGTCACTTAGTATTAATAAGCCAGTGTAGTACATCATTCAGATGGGTTGAAATGTGGAAAACTTGAAGAAGATGTCAATGTTCGTAACAGAATGCAGAGAAGATAGCATTCATAGGGAAGCCCAGGTACTAGTGAATTGCAAGAGTGTGTCAAGAGGCACTCAAAAACGACAGGGTATTACTGAGTGTCACACGCAAGTCACAGACACTGGATGAATAACATTGAATATGCGATATCAGGAAACATTAATGTCAGAAGAAAAGATGCTGGATGGCACATACATTTTCTAGCTCTGCAAACAATGTTCATGCAACATTTTTACCATCACCAAATATGTAATACGGTAATTCTAATTCATTTCTATTCATGATAAATAAAATGAATAAGAGACAATTAAATTTGCCAACATATGACGTCCTTTGTCTGCATTATCTATACTTATAAAGCAGAGTCATTATTCTGTTTGCATTTTTTCTGTTTGTATGGATGTATTTTGAATTTCTCGCGGGGGCCTGCTCGGAAATGACAGCGATTCGTTTTACCAAAATTTTCAAACTAATTCTTACCCAAATTTGACGTTTAACGCCACTATTTTCAGCTGTCAATAAACTTTATAGCCCGTGCTGTCAACATTTTAATTTCACACGCGATTACCGATTCGAAAGTCATTCGCCTTCGTCGCCTCCATCAGGCCTCCATTGCCTACATGAATCCTACAACCAATGGCATGACGGTTTGAGATCACGTGATATTTACTTATATCGAAAATATTTTCTGAGGATCGAAAATATTTCTGAGGATTATTCTCGGCTTATTTCTTCTGATGCACTCGAGAAAGACTTAAAGATCGCGATCCAAAAATCTTTCCATATTTTAAATTTCGCTGTTATAAAAACCATATAATTAGGAACGGCATATGTTCAATAAACTCATGACGTCATTATTTTGATTTTATAGCGCGCGCTTTCGATAAGTTATACTAAAAACACTGATAATAATTCTGAATGGGTGATCGCAAGATAATGACAATGGATACCGGTAATAATATAATACCGTGAATTTTCAGATTTTTTTGACCGAAAAAAAAACAAGAGAAGTTTAGCCACTTTGTGTTTTGTAACGCATTTTAATCTGAAGGCCTATTATCGTTAAGTAGGCCTACACGAACGAAACCCGGGCGAAGCCGGGTATAACAGCTAGTATCCATATAAAGTCTAAGTCCTGTATTTAGAACACCATAAATAGTCAAGCATGCTATTATCTTAGCTACAACACACCAACACACACATTAAGCCTACACCAAAACACACAACCAATTCTACACAAAACCACACATCAATTCTACACCAAAATGCACATCAACCCTACACCAAAATGCACATCAATCCTACACAAAATGCACATTAATCCTACACCAAAACATAATTAGTCCAACATGATTGAAGAAGCCAAAAACCAAAACTATTTGTTTTTTTTTATCAAGGCCCATGCCCTTGATTTAATTTGCGGAACAGTGCGCTTCTTGAAATCTGGATATGTCTGAATGATTCGGTTGATTTCAGCATTGGTAGGCACTGTTCCAGATGTGAAGAACTCGGCCAATTCTTTTCGTATAATAGAAAGTTCTTTAGCTGTCCACTTTACGCGCACTCCTAAAAGAAGATTTACATCTCGTAAAGACATGCACATTCTGCCTAAAGGGCAAGGAAGTAGTCAGGAAAATTTATAAAAACAGATAACCCCAACACTGGAAACATCAAAAGTTTTTAAATATTGTTGACAAGAGTTAGTTAGCATCCATACATTTCTGTTGTAAAACTAATGTATTAGCTGCCACAAGTGGTAGAGTACTTAGTGGAATTATAAACGAATGCAAGTATTTTATAGCACCAATCATTATAGTCCAAAAGTTAACTTTCTTGACATGTCTGACTATTTAATTTGGCCTCTCAGTTTTTAAATTAAACATAGCAAAATACATTTGCATCACTAATGGGTGTTTTGGATACTGTTTGACACAGCTGTTCTATAAAAAATACAGTGAGAGCAAATATAATATACCACGGTACCTGCTTTCCTCTTTTTCAATGGTGGCTTCTCGGGTTCATCAGGAAGAGATGATAATGTGCTGTCATCATCATAGGTAACTAGTGCAAAAGAAAATGAGTTTAGATCTTATGAGTGCAAAAGAAAATGAGTTTAAAATGTTATGAGTGTAAAAGAAAATGAGTTTAAATGTTATGAGTGCAAAAGAAAATGAGTTTGGATGTTATGAGTGCAAAAGAAAGTGAGATTAAATGTTATGAGTGCAAAAGAATAATGAGTTTAAATGTTATGAGTGCAAAAGAAAATGAGTTTAGATGTTACGAGTGCAAAAGAAAGTGAGATTAAATGTTATGAGTGCAAAAGAATAATGAGTTTAAATGTTATGAGTGCAAAAGAAAATGAGTTTAAACGTTATGAGTGCAAAAGAAAATGAGTTTAAATGTTATGAGTGCAAAAGAAAGTGAGATTAAATGTTATGAGTGCAAAAGAATAATGAGTTTACATGTTATGAGTGCAAAAAAAAATGAGTTTAAAAGTTATGGGTAACAAACACACTGTCATACAGATGATGATTAGCCTAACATTGCAATCCTTCGATGTCACATTGAAAGAGAGAGATACAGACAGACAGTGAAAGAGAGACGGAAAGACTGAGAGAGGCAGACATACAGACATAGACATACAAACACAGAGAGAGCGAAAGATAGACAGAGAAGCATACAGAGAAACAGAGAGGACAGAGACTAACCTATCTGCCATAGGTAAAGTGCAGCCAGTCAGATAGCTAGGCTATACATTATGCATGCATGTTTGACTACAATGTCGTCTATAAGAATATTAGTGTCTAGTGTGAATGAAAAAGAATTCACTCTGTCAACAACAAAAAACAATCTTTCATTTAATTTATCTGACAAGCAACAACCAACAGTGACCAGCAATTGCAAGTGCCAACACTTACTTATGCACTTACTAGTAGCACCTGAAGTAAAATATGCACATCCATGGGGCAATAAGCTTACAGTAAAGAGCACTAATTTGGCATCAGAAAAATTTAGAGTACCAAAATTCTGTGTGAAATGTTAAAAAGCTAATACCTGCTGATGGTTTACTGGATGTGCTAGGTTGGCTCTGTAGACTATGAAGACTTGGCTTTAATTCATTCATTCCAAGTCCTATTGTATAGAACCAGCCATAATGTATAGCCTATTTGTAACAATACTTGACATGCCTACACAAAAACCATAGGGTTGATTAACAGTATATCAAGAACACATTCTGTGACGGTCGGAATGAAACTCTAGCATTTCAGCATCTTAATTCGTAATTTTTTCTCTTTTTGTCTAACGTACTGGGAGTGCCTCTGATTGGTGTGCACTGTGAGAGGCGCTTTATAAATTTATAGATACAATACAATACAATACAATCTACATGTTATCACTAAAATGGTCCTTCAATCAAAGAGATGGTCCATTTATAAATGCATCTGATAGTTTGCATTTAAGGCAAGCAATGGAAACTTTCACAGCTTAACTTGAAAGGTCAGATGCTGTTAATGAACAAAGCATACATTAGAGGGTGAATTTTAGACTGCAAACATTACAAATGCTACAGTGAAATCTTAACTGCTTCGAAGATATATTGGATACATCACGTTACCATGGGCAATAAGCTGACAGTAATGAGCACTAATTTGGAATCAGAAAAGCTGTGAGTACCAACATGCTGCATTTTCTTGCGCAATATCAACACATCAAATTTTAGAATAAAATGTTGAAAAGATAAAATACCTGCTGATTGCTTTAATTTATTCTTTCCAAGTGCAGCTACAATTGCAACATTTGACATGCCTACACAAAATCATAGGATTGATTAACAGTTAAAAGTTTATAAAAACAAATAATCACAACACTGAAAACACTCAATAGCACATTCTGTGATGGTCAGAAAGTCTTTTAGTATCTCAGCATCTACATTGTTAATGCTAAAATTTTCTCCAGTGAAGAGACGGTCCATTTAGAAATGCATCTGATAGCTTGCATTTAAGGGAAGCATTGGAAACTTTCACAGCTTAACTTGAAAGGTGAGCTGCTATTGGAGCTTATAGGAAGATGCTTCAAGATTTGTAATATCCTTAATTACTTCTACCACTCAACAATTTTCATGCAATGGCATGGAAGTTAATGTACTTATAAGCATACATTAGAGGCTGAATTCTAGACTACAAATGTCACAAAAGCTACCTTCAGTGAAAATATTAACTGACTTGAAAGATATATTGGATATACAGTATTACACAAAGTTAGATAACTTTATTTATAGCAAGAGCAAACTCAATATTCCAGATTCAGTGACTTCAACATTAAATACAAGTGAATAAAACAACACTGAAAAATACGTTTACTTAGAAGATGAGAGACCAAATGCAGATGTGATATTAACCTAACTCTGAAGTACAGCTTGTGCTGATGATAAACCATTCTTATCGAGCATCAAAACAAACAATTCATTTACGCCAAGTAGGATTGTTAACCTTTGGTGGGTGTCATTGTAGCTGTTGTGGCATTCTTGCAAGTGATATTATCATCATCAGCAGCATTGTCATCACCATCATCAACATCATCATCATCCGTGTCATCAACGTCAGGCGGTATATCTAAAAAAACGCATACTTTCATTGCTTAGAGAAGGCATGTGCACATAAATGTGGTCGACTGGTTAGAGCGATCGGCCTGCAACCTGGAGAGTACGGGTTCGATCCCCGTCCAAGTCGGTTACTGTGTAGGGACCTTGAGAAATTCCTTCCCTCACAATTGCTCTGCAATACAATTGCAGCTGCACCATCGAGGCGTGTGTGTACATCTGAGTTTTGTAAGGAGGATGACATCAAATTTCAGTTGGATTGTGCATTGCATTAAACATTGAATGAGAACATAAGAACAATTTTTAATTTAAGCCTATTTTTCTCTTATTGGCATATGTTTTTATTCTTTTGATGGTAGCCACTGGGCTTTCATACAGCTACATTAGTAACTTAATTTTATATTTCTTTCCTTCCAAAGTTTAGAAGTGCACGCATGAGCATATGACGGAATATTGATGGTGCTCAGCAATTGTGAGTCAATGACTTGCTCAAAGTCCTCACACAGAACCTGCATTCAGAGAATGCAGGTTCAAACTGCATTAACAGTAACAGTCATGTCGTAAGAAATATTGTAAAATATTCACTGCAATTACAGTGAACGATGGCAGCTTCATTAAACAGTTATCAGGATGACAATCAAGAAAGATGGTCATGAAACTATTAAACTGGTCCAAGAGATTAAAGGACTGGTCTTAGTGAAGAAGCAGGCAACAGTGTGTTAACTAGGGGTTCATCAAAATTATGCCTTAAATAAGAGGCGATCTTTTAAAGCAATGAGTTCAGGAGAAATAAAACGGTTCATTAAAGCGCTGCTGAATAGACTCTAAAATGCAACTGCTATTAATTATTGCTTGTTGAAAATTTCATATAAACATTAGGAAAAGACTAGAAATTGAAGAGCTAATGAAGGTCTTTAATGCAATAACAGTCAATTTTCTATAATATGCACCTTCGTAATAACCACAGATGATATTTAAATACATGGTATAGATTAAAATAAAAGCAATATTTTTTATTAACCTGCTATTTGGATATCATCAAGTGATTTCCCGGAAAATTGTGACACCTCCCCTGTGTCTACTGCCATCAAGAGTCTACTGATTTTGGCGAGCTCAATGGTGGAGTCTTGCAGTCTGTACACGTCTTCAAAAATGTCGATATTATGACCAAGATGGTTGGCCAGCCACTTCATCTCCCCCGGAGAAAGTGATACAATCTACAATAAAAAAGACCACCAACTCAAACGTATGAAATGTACTTTTGCAATGTCACACCACAAATTACAGACTGTTTGTTGAAATACAAAAAACACAATATCAGGTTAGAATCTAAAGATTACATGTTGAAATATTTTCATTCATTATGGAGATTTATATAGCGTTCTTCAAGGTTACTACTCAGTAGCACTCCCGACTCAACCTCAGCTGATAAGAACGATTTTAAGGCTGTGATAAAATGCATTTGAGCAAACCCTAGGCATATGGACAGTGGGAGCCCATTCCATACAACGAGGCAAATAACAGAGAGCACACAGTTATATAAGCAATATACATACAAACCTGTTGTTTTAAACCCACATAATTTGATGCATTGTAGTTTGAAGCAAGTGGAGTGGACAGATTGGTTTGCGCTGCTTCCTAAAGGCTTGCAACTAATGTGAATCTTCACGAATAGCGTTGCAAAAACACATGTAAAAATACTAGGTGATGAAAGCAGCGCCCTGTGTGGTGATAGCAAGCATACCTCAAGGACAGGCATACAATGACATTTTGCAAACATAAGAATGTCATTCTAAGTTGAAAATATAAACAGATGCAGAAGATACCTGTGAAACAGTGGCAACATATTTTCTCAGTCGAGTACTGTGTACGAGTTTCGGATGTTCAAGCTTTGCAGCTGCAGCAACATCCTGCATCACTTGCCAGCCATTGATGTAGCCGTTGATGGACGAGGTCGCAAAGAAGTAAACATTGCCTGCTGGGATTAGGCAGCACTCTCTCTTCTCTACTAGTAAATCCATCGCGGTGACAATATTTGGGGAAAGAATAAGTGGTACCCGCCTTCCACCAGTGCCTTTTCCAGGTAGATGAACCATATCCATTCTGACAAACAAATAAAACAGGCACACCATATCAAAGTGAATCGTAGTGACTAAATTACAAATCTAATCGTATTTAATTATAGAAACTAATCAACTTGAGAATAAATAAAACTAATAAGAAATCTTAATTAAGCGTTGAATGTCGAACACCCCTGCAATCCAACTGCATCTCATAGCAATGGACACCGAAATGGCTACGCTGATACAAAGTTCTTGAAATAAAAACCACCCAAAATTAACATTAGAAATTCAAACAAATTGTTATCTCTTGTTCTATGTAAAGCCAACACTCAATTAAGAATCAACTCAAACTGAACCGGCTTTAAGGACATTAGAAATGCATAACGTCACAGTCTCACGTATGTAATGGATACGCTGGTACACAGGAAAAGCTCATGCAAGACTCCTGTATAAAGTCATCAGAGTTAACGAAGAACCATAGAGCATTACCGATTAAGAAGCTTCTGTTCCAAAGGTTTCAGTGACTTCAAAAGAACATCGTTTGCCACACCTTTCCATTTCGGTCGCTTCAGGAAGGCACTCAAATGCAGTTTTGCAGTTTCTCCTCCTCTACGTTTGTTGAATATGACAACACGAGAATAGACGATGTCAGACAACTGTCGCCAGACACCATACGTCGGTTCCTTCTTCAGCATCTCAGAGAACACAGTCAGCGACTGTTCCTGGTATTGTTTCAGTTTCACAAGGTCTGATGTCAGCGGCAAGATGTCAGGGTTGTTATAGCGCCTCTGCTTTAGCGATGCTAACGAAGCCGATGAAATCCTGTTGGTCCAGTCTGCATGGTGAAGGGCCAAAAACGAGTCAGCTTCAGCTTGCATCACCTTGTCTTCGTTGCGAATAGCCATACCTTTTTTCATATCAGCGCACTTCACTAAGGTATGGCCGATAGTCAGTCCAAGACTTGGAATTTTAAAGAGCGGCCTTCCAGAGTCTTTGTCAATCTCTCTCTTACAGAGTCTTTCAGTGGCCTCTAGCACAGCGTCAAAGCGACCTCCAGCGAGGCATCGATCCAATGTCACATGCTGATTTGCTTCATCCTCTTCAAAACGAACCTCTAGCAGCAAACGGGCAAGGTGACGCATCTGCTGCGATATATCGTGAACACGCTCCCGGCCATATCTGTGATGCAGGTTACTTCCGTATCGCATAATCAGAATGTCGTTTCTGGCACGACGTGTCAATTTGTCACAACGCATTCTATCAAGAATGTCTTCTCGAAACTGCTGCGATACTGTCACACCTTCAGAATGGGTTGCACCTTCAAGAACCCTTCTAGAAGCAGATGTCACTGAAGATCTGTGCTTAGTGTCGTCACTGAGAGGGTCCTTAACAAAAGCATTGAATGGACATTTTCCAGAATGCCTCCATAAGTCATGTTTCAGGAACATTGCAAGGCAGTGTTGACAAGGCAAATAGTCCTCCGAATTGTGCACCCGCTTCGACGGCCGCCGTCGCACAATCAGGCAGCCTTCTTTGGCTGACAACACGGCAGCATTGTGCTTGAAGTTTCCCCGATTTCCAAGTAGCGCAAATCCCTTGCGAGATTCTTCTCTAGATGTAAGTGACATTAGTTGTGCAACTTCAGGTTCATCATCGTGGGCCCTTTCTAAATGGCGCCTCAGCTTACCACGGAACAGTTTATCACAAAAAGGGCAAGCCACTGGCTTGTTATACATTCGAGTATCATGTTCACTTTTTTGTGATTGGCCAACGCGCAAGGCACCCGATTTTTCTGCATCTTCGTCTAATAACAGAGAACATCGACTAGACTTTATTCCTTCAGACTTAACTGACACCTGATTGTCTTCTTTATTCTGCGATTCGCCAACACGCAAATCTGGTTTTCTTGCATGCTTGTCACCAAACAGAGAAATTCGACTAGACTTTATTCCTTCAGACTTAACTGACTCCTGAATGTCATCTTCCTCTGAGTCAATTGTCCCCAACATCCTCGTTTTGTGTTTATTCCAAAAATTAGAAGAATCTTCTGCATCTTCTTCGGCATCAGCATTTTTTGCATCTTCATCGGCATCAGCATTTTTTGCATCTTCATCTGCATTTTTTGTATCTTCATCTGCATCAGTATTTTCAACTGCATCAGCATCTTCTGCATCTTCATCTGCATCAGCATTTTTTACATCTTCATCTGCAACAGCATTTTTTACATCTTCATCTTGATCAGCATTTTTTACATCTTCATCTTGATCAATATCTTCTGCATCTTCACCTGCATCAGCATCTTCTGCCTCATCTGAAGAATATTGCATATAATCACCTGGTGCTGGGGATCTCAGATTTAAATGAAACTCTTCAGAGAATTTTTTTTCTTCATTTCCATCCATAATCTTCTGCGCAGGGCAGTCGTCCGCAATAATATCTACAATAATGTAAAAAAACAGTAACTTACAACATTCAAGGAGATACCTGTAGGCAGGTAGAGCAATTTGTCAATTTACACGATGACTAATAATAACAGCAGATGGCAACACTGAAAGAGGTAAAAAGATGAATAAAGG
Source organism: Lumbricus terrestris (assembly GCA_949752735.1). Lineage (NCBI taxonomy): Eukaryota > Metazoa > Annelida > Clitellata > Crassiclitellata > Lumbricidae > Lumbricus > Lumbricus terrestris. Next base: position 51,192,392 of record OX457037.1, read on the forward strand.
GTACACGTCACAAGAACTTGGAAATATTAATAAGCAGGACTTACAGACACAGACAAATAATGAATAGAATAAAGACAAAGTGATATGAAAGAATGATGCAAAAAATTTCCCATAAACAGATAAGAATGCTGGACAATAAGAAGACAATGCGAGACAACAATTATTCTCCCTGCCTGTCGAAAATTGCAGAGATTTTTCAAGACTACAGAAAATAATAACATATATATATATATATATATTATATATATATATATATATATATATACAAGAGAAAATAATCTGGAATTCAAACAACTCTGCTAGACAATGTCGTCCAGCGAATAACTCAGATTGCTATGGACATGTGGAACGAATGCCTGTCTAACAAATTTTACATTGTACAATAGACTGCAATCTAAATTTGAAGGAAAGAAAAACAAAGGCATGCCAAGACTGAGTGGGACAGACAATACGTAAATTAAATAAGTCTGTGTATTGCATAGAAAGAGCTGCAGTTGCGATCATGAATCAGCAACGACTGTGCATCATCAGGAGTCAAGAATAGCTAAAGAACTTAATCATCACTTAACTTTCTTGATTATGACTCATTCATGTGTTTGCTACTGAAACAGAACATGAGTGGCAGCAATAATAAAATATTATTTATATCGAAAATGGTAATAACAACACCACAGCATTATCACATATTATTATAACATATGCCTCTGAGTTTCCCATGAAAAGGTGTCACATAAATCTGTCCTTACATTGCATTACATTGACACCCATAATAACATAAATAATAATAATAATAATAATAATAATAATAATAATAATAATAATAATGACAATAATAATAACAATAATAATAATAATAATAATAATAATGAGGTACTTCAATAATAATAACAATAATAATAATAAAACTCACCAATACCCTACAACTTGCAATATCTCAACAGCTCTTTCACTCAAAACTGAAAAATGCAACCTAGCACATGGTCACAATGGAGTAGCATTCTGCATACCCATATTGATTAAAACATCAAAAACACAATGCAATACTGAGATCATAAGGGTGGCTGAGAGCCAGAGAACACGACAATGCAGCCAGGAAGAAAATGTCAACATAAATTTTGTGTCTTACTTCCTTCGGGCGGAAATTTGCTTTCTGCCTTCGTTTCATGCACTGTGTCACTCAGTTGTTTCAAATGTGTTGACGACCTTTTTGCTGTGGGACAGTCGGATTCAGGATCCTTCCTCTTCTCTCCCATCTGTGAATACAAATTTCTAGGTGAAAAATGTGACTTCTCGAAAGACATATTGGATCAGTTCAAAGAAAGTTCATCCTGATTCATGCAATATGTTGAAAAGCAAGCTTGTTGCAACAAATTACAATCTTATATCAGTACAGTAATGGAGACAAGTTTGAAGCACAAGACATAACATTTATTTGATAGTTCTAATTATGTCGTATTCGTGGTGCATTTCCATGGAAGAAACAACCAATTGTAGCTATAAAGAATGATCGTTTCAAACACATCTTAGGAACCAAGTGAGAAATTAATGATTTGCCCGAAATAGATTCTTATGCAGAATAAAATTCCCCAACTGATTGGATATGGTAAACGTCCAAACTTTTTGCATATAGGCAAGGATATGATTACTAGGGCATAGTGACGAAAAAGGATTATGTTTGGCATATGTTAATTTGTTGCTCCTATGCATATAATAGTTTCTGGTATAGAAATTTTGTTTCTGACATGCTGCTTAACTTTGCCGCCATGGCCCTGAAGTTATTCAAGTATACCGTGCTATTGAGCATTGCATTAACACTGCTGAAATTTGACTATTTTCTTATCTGAAGTAGTAATTAGGCTTAAAAATAGGAATATTGTGAGCCACATTTTATGGCACGGCATGTGAATTTGTTTGGCAATTCCGACATACATGAGCCACAAGCAAGGGGCCGTCCATAAATGACATCACGCAATTTAAGGCGATCCCCTTTGACCCCTCGTCACACGATAAGACAAAAGTCACATGATATCTTGCAATGGACTGTCACAAATCGTCATGGATGTGTGACCACTGACCCTCTCCCCCTCCAGTTACGTGACGTCATTTATGGACGGTCCCCAATGCATTATTCTAACTTAAAAAACGGAATGAATTATTAAAGTTGAGACAAACTTGTGGTCCTTAATTACACTTCACAAAATGTTCACATGCTGACAATGCGTTTCACTCGTATTATATAGTCCGCTCACTTTTTATTTTATATTTGACCATGTTTTTTAGGAATTCGCGCTTTCTTCGAATGTGACCCTCTCTACGCTCTTTGTCACAAACTGACCTTGCTGCGTCTGTACTACCTGCAGCAACTTTGACTGCATGCTTGTGGAAATGGTATTTTTCAAGATCTAACACACTGCCAGTTTTAATGTAACCTATTCCTTAAAGTCATTTTTCTTAAACTTGACTGCTATTGGAGGCTCGAGTCTGGAAAGAAACAACCAGCTAACTAGAACACAGTAGACAGTGGATTCTAAATTCAGTTTTGGGATTGTGAATGTTCTAATACCGGTATCGCCTGAATTGCTAATAGACAGCGATCAGTTTCTTTTGCTATTTTAATTCTTCTGGCTACCATTTCTGCATGTGTTTTTTCTCATCAATCATCATATTCGCCTAAAAACTTTTTCTGAGTAACCATAGTAACCATGCTTTTGAATACATTTATCAAAAACCTTTCCCTCAAAGTATCGTAGGAAGCTTGATAAATGATGAGCAGATAAATGTCGTCACGTCAACTCATTGAAATGGAACATGCAGATGAACCACTGGAGAGGATGCCTTGCATGCAACTCCAACTTTCTTATTACTCCATTGCTGCAACATGTATCCCTGTATTTACCACCGTTCCATCACAGCCAACAGTTATTCGAATTAATTATTGAACTGAAAGAAATATCATTACTGGCTATCAGACAACCATTCGCGCATTGCTTCGAAAATTCCTGCGGCTAATCTTTGGTGAGATAGGCTATGTCTCGTATCAAACATGTATACTCTTTCATTATTTGATATTTATGACCGAATGACTGCAAACATACAGTTATGTAATGCCCTACCATCAAAATACAATGCTGCAGCTTCACGCTTTTCTTCTCTTCCATCGGATAATGTTTCACGAAACCTTTCTCTCTCTTCCCACAATCTGTCAGTAGCTGAACTCTGGTCGTCATCAGTCACAATTCCATAATCCACAGGTAGACCTACTTCTGTTGCAAGTGCCTGAACCAACTGCATTGGAGAAACTATCTGTCGCATTCCCTTTACAGAGCTGGGAGTGACTTGGTGTAGCGAGAGCATGTTTTTCCTCCTGATCGCATATAAACGCCCTCATAATGATTTCGATGCTGTGGAATCGGAGTCAACTGTATCACAGCTATAATCCTTGTCTTGTGTATCATCTATACTTTACACAATCCTTGAGACTTATAACACTTCTTGTTGTTCTCTTTTCTTTCTCTTTATTTTCTGTCTATTTCTCCATGACCATAGTTCTCGTGTTTCCACAGTATGTGTTTTGCCATGGTTTGCAGCTGCGAAAGTAGACTAAACTTCAGGTGCTCGGCGGCAAAGTTAGATGCAATAAATTTGATGCAATTTTTCTTCAGTTCTTTCATTTAGGATCTGGAGCAACCTTTTAAGTTATGCCAAAGTTCATTTTAAACGAAAACATGTTTCTTGCTATACCCTAATGATTACTATGGCATACACTCCAAGTGGTGTGTCATGATAAATGCATACATTTATTTGTGTATAGGCAGATGAATTACTACAATTACACCATGTAAGATATCCTTAATTCTGTTTCCTTCTTGGGGTATAAAACTTGTGCTATATCCTAACATAACTGTTTGTGTCTCAAAAGCACAGAAAATGGTAATTATTCCCAACAAAATTTGATTTTATGACCCGGTCAGTGATTATTCTGAAACCAAATATTCTGATTGTTAATTTGTGTAGGCAACAGTGGTTAAAAAATATGTTGCCACTGCTCGGACTCTAGTACCAGTCACAAGCCTGCAGAAAAGAGGAGGACGACACACTGCTCAATCAGCAAGTAACCAATCAATCAAAATTTGTAAAAACTAAGCTAAACGAAGCACACTACAAAAATGCATAATTAAGAGTATTAATGACGATAATAATAATTATAATAATAATAATGATAATAATAATAATACAGCTGCTGCAGTGATGCTACTACTACCATTACTATTACTACCAGTAGTATTACTACCAATAATAACTCATATTCCCAAAAATAATTTTTAAACCAACAATTGAATGGCAAATAATTCACTTCAAACTTAAAATAGATTTAGGGAATTCAGTTGAAAGTAGGTTTCGAGGCTTGAGATTTAGAGGATATAATTCACATTAATTTTGTCTGATATCTATTGAAATAAAAACAGCAATACTTACATACTTAATGACTTTCAGTTGAAAATGTCGGATCTTTCTCAAATTTCGTCTGCCATGAACTTCGTTTGTTTATAAAATTCCAACACTTTGGAAATCCCAAAGTAGATGGAACGCAGATGTCTGTGTTAGTTATTGATAATTTTACACACGCATTGTTTAGTATAACAAGGCTCTTAGGCCTATACGCTTTTAGATCCGCATAGCATTTGAATGCATTTCGAGGTTGTTTGACGCGCGCATACCTTTCAAAAGCAAGGTGTTTAAATTGACCTATAAATTGTTAATATTTTACAGTCAAGTCAAGCTACTGAAGTGATTTACCGATGAAATTAAAAGTGATTTTTTATAAGAAATGAGAAATTTCATTAATAAATAAATTGAAACCTTAGCTAATGCGGTTTTAATCGCTTTGCGAATAACTTGTCTTTGCTATTAATTCCTAAGCATCACTTACGACATACAGCTGAAAAAAAATTTCAAATCAAGTGTATTGATATGAAACATGGATACCACGATCAAGTACGTTCAATATGAGTGCACTCTTTACATTACTCGCTTATCAAATTTATTTGTTGATGACAAGTTATGCCACAACACCGTGCCGCAAACATAAAGACAGCACTATGTAGCACGCTCTCTATGTTCGTAAAGCGATGGCAGATGGTGTTGTAGATCGCCATATGGAATTGGAAAAGGTTCAAAAACACATAATGAGCAAGAATCAAGGCATTTTAAGTCATTCTAGGGCACAAGTTTCTGGGGACCTCAGTCAGCTTTTCCTAACATGTTAGATCCCTATAATGTTGGTCATATACCAACTCACGTCCACATAAACCGGAAAAATAAACCATATAATATATATAGATATACCCACACACACATATATATATATATAATTTTATACATGCATACATATACACACATATGTATGTATACATAAAGGAATAATCATACTATAGTGCCTTACTTCTTGCTATAAAACCTATACACTGTCTCCTCAGTGTCCTTAACTCATCATTTTTAGCGAGCACTGAGTACTTGGTGCTCAGTGTTCGAAATGCTGAAAAACTGTTCAGATGTGTTTGATAATGGAAACTGATATGGTACCACGCTATGCTCCTACAGATCAGCCTAGATTGCAAGTAGATTAAAGGGTAATAAGACCTGAAATTTAACTGCCATTTCGGGCTTGTGGAAAAGTGCCCCCCCTTGCTACTCAGGTTGTTTCTTCCATTTATCTATAAAATCAGGTGTCTATTTCTAAACAAATTGCAAAGAGTTACGCAGTACCAATATTAGCAAGGCCTAACTTTTTGTTGAATCAAGTGCATACACCTCTTATTTAATATTACTATAAGTATATATCTGCATGACCAAATACTATAATCTTTGTCATTACAATAATAGAAACAGCACCTAAAAAACATTTAAGTTATCAAAGTTTATACTTGGCAATGACCTGTTGCTGGCTGTAAGGTGTTCTGTTCACCTCCCCGGATGGCAGCACAATCTGTCCTGGATATTTTTTACCTCTGCCGGTCGTCGCTGACCCTGACTCTCTATGACCCTTCCTTGGAAGACCCGAGCGGTCCTCAGAGGACCTCTCATCATCATCGTAATCGTAGGGATCACGAGACCTATGAAAAAATAGAAATTGAAACATCCTGTCATCATTACCATCATCGCTAAATGCACATTCTGGAATCACTGAAGTATCATCAGGACTTAAAGTGTGTCTGGACGGCGTCCATGCACATGTTTTAAAATCTGAACGCCGTCCAGCCACTTTTTGGCGAGCACAGACTGGAAAGCTAAGGGGCGTCCAGGCACTTCTTTTGGAGAGGTAAGGGGCGTCCAGGCACTTCATTTTCCACACTTTAGGCACTGAGTATCATCACTTAGTCATATCAGCTTCGCTTCATCCAACCCGTAATCATCAGCATAACATCACAATCATCATCAGATCTCTTATCACTAGGAGAAGCAATCTTCAGCATACTAATCAACACTGACATCAATGGTCTCACACGACTCAAAATATATAAAGCGCATACCCACAAACATGTAACACCAGTAAGTTCCTTTCTCGCTTAAAAACTGCCTTACTTTGGCCATTGTTGCACTGGGAGTGCTTCTGAGTAGATTACCTTAAAGGTGCACTATATAAAAAGTCAATAATAATAATAATAATAATATCTATTATGTTACTCACCAAATGGAAGACATATAAAAAGTACAGCTCCAGGATATCATTGATAGTAATATGATAATATTAATATTAACAGCAATGTCAACATTACTACTAGTACTACAAGGCCAACTACAAACAATTACCATTCTGCATTTATAAAGCACCACTATCGACTGATCATGCATCAATCAAAGGTGCCAAGCAATAATTATCGTGAATAAATGACTCCTCAAATCGTCTCAGATGAAGCTTAAACTCATACGCTTTGCGTCACAAGGCGAGTACTGCTCGTACAAGGTACCACACTTTTAATCCTGGATCTGACCCCCGACCTCTTGATAGACAATAACATACTAATATTCCTGTATTGAACAATCCGGTTGACAGACCGAAACCGATTACAATGCACAGTTATGCAGTTGAAACAATCAGAAGAACACAAAATCACAGAAAACATAAAAATCTTAACTATTAACAGAACAGACTGCCCTCAATATACAAACAATCCAGTGCGACACTATCGAGCACATCCAAATACACTGAAAAATTACATTTACCTTTACACTGTGTGAACACATTTTCTTCTTTGTCTTACCTTACCCTTCTTTAAATTTAAAGACAATAGAAGAGACTCGTTAGAAGCGATTGTTACGCTGGAACCGACCTCTGCCAACTATCGACATGGGAGCTGGAATCATCCCGATCTCCATCTCCTCCTTTTCCGAGTCCATTCTGACTCTCACTTTCCAGGTAAGAGTTGTACCCTGCGCCTGGGTAGGCCGGTTCATTTACGGATTTGACCTTCGAGGTGGATTGGCGGTCGGTTCGTGGCGATGGCGGGGGGTGGTGGGAGACAGGGTAGGGTGCCTGCGTGGGGGCAACGTAGCTCTGAGACTGCGGTTGAGGAATATTCACACTGTGCGAGTACATCTTTTTCTTCTTCTTCTTCTTTGCCACTGAACCCATGCTGGCCGGTTGTAGAGGCATCAAGTGGTGCGGGGTTTGCGCTGAAGTCTTAGAATCAACTGGCTGTTCTGACTGAACTCCTACAATGACAAATCAATCAATCGGAAAAACTTAGATTTAGTTGACTCTATTTAGATACGTTTAGTGATTGGAGTGTGTACTTAAGTCTGTTGAATGTACAATTGTACAAAACAATTCTATGCAGAAACATTTCTTATTTTCTCACCAGATGCTCTGGAATATTGATTTAACATGGTGAGTACAGTGTTATCGTTACTTGAAATGATTAATGTAAACAGGGTGACCCTGAAAGCAGAACCTTATGTAACTCATGGATTTACCTATTGGTGCCATCATATGTGACGGTCGAGAAATGTACCTTGATGAATGGTGACCAATAAAATCTACTATAGCTGCTGCTACTACAACAACTCTAAAAGCACATATGCTACAGCTGCTACCACTACTTCTACCAAGTAGTAGCTAATGAGTCATTTGATGAATCATATGTCCTGTATTTGAAATTTCGAGTTTCAAAAATCAAATTAAATTGATTAAATTAATTTGATTAAATATCAAAGTAATATTTTTTTAATATGCATAAGTCTAATAAAAATTATAATTCGTAAATGATAAGTGTTAAACCCGATCATTTCTCTCTCTATACACAAGAAAAATAACCAATTCCTAAATTTACTAAGTTCAATAGTAGCTAAGGTACGGTAATATTTAAGTTTACAGCATTCTATACATAAACTTGGGCCACAAGGAAAGATTATATCAAAAGATTGGAAGCCTTCTGGAGAAGGATATGGCGAAGGATGGAGAGAATCCGCTGGATGGAATGCAGAACAAATGAAGGGATACTACAAACGGTGGACAAAGAAAAGATCCCTGATAAAAATCACCAGGAGCAGGCAGAAAAACTGGTTGGACCACATCATGGGGGGGGTAAGACTCTCACTCCAAAGAACCATAATCGAGGGAAGAATGGTGGGTAAAAGACAAGAGGAAGGCTGAGGATAATGCTTGGGCAGGTCCTTCACTCGTAATTGCTCAGCGCTTCGGCGTGAAACTCCGATGCAGTGTCCGCTCTGTAGTCGGGAGCGCCTTTGAGTAGCGGTTGAGCGCTGGAAGAGGCGCTATAACAAGTGTGCATACAAACAAACAAACAAACAATGCTATTGGATGATGAAGGAGGGTAATAGCAAGTTGAAGAAGAGAGCCGGACATGATGAATGACGCCTTTGGAAGTACGAATGTCCCAAGAAAGGTAGAGAACCAAAGAAGAAGATACACAGAAAGTAAAATCTTAAAAAATGGAAAATCTGATTCATCACCTATTACACAACAATGCTAAACCATAAGTTTCCACTCACCATCTGGACTTGGAATTCTAGCAGGTCTTACAGACATTCCTCCAGATTCCTGGCGATTCCCTGGATGGTTCCCTTGGTTCTTCCTTCGATCTGGAGCCAGTCTATCTTCGTCCTCATAGTCACCACCGTAGCTCTCTTTTGGTTTCCGCTAACAACAAAAACACAGCATACATGTTTAACTTGACACCAAAACTCAAGCTCAGCCAGACCTAAAAGATTCTTGAGCATTGCAATCAACACGGACACTTTATGTTCCAAAATGTGTATATTCGTGACTATGAAATTGTTCTGTTCACCATAAAGATAGCACTCAGCTTTTTCTAGAATAACAGGAGAATAAGTAAGTAAGTAAGTAGCATTATTTGTAGAAGCAGACATGAAATACATGCATTTACAATGTGCAAAATACTCATGAACATTGCTAAAATAAAATATAACATAGGTAATCAGGCATATGTTACAGAGTCACAATGGCGTAACTAAATAATATAACTAAAGATATGTCGATAACAAATGACAATAAAGCTGACAATCTCAAAATTTTGGTCATCAACTGCATGCATGAGTAGGCATTTATTCCTTATTTATTTAGCTTTTGCAGTTCACACAGAACCACTCAACAGCAGCCTCACCGGCCTCGTGTAGGACGGGCATTCCGCCTGGAAAGCGAGATGTTATAGTCATTCAGTGGCGGATCCAGAACGTTTCGAAGGGGGGCCAAAATTTTCGGTCTTGTTGGTGGAACAGGGGGAAAAAAATTTCCGGGCAAAAAGTTGATGACCTTTTTTAGTCATCGACCAATTTTCCGGGAAAAAGATTTCCGAACGGGGGCCACGTCCCGTACGATTTTCTAATAGGGGGGCCAGATGTCCTGTTTTTCTCTCCCACTACATGTTTTTGAAACCAAATGGGGGCCACGTTCCATGCAATTTTTAAATGGGGGGCCATGGCCGGATTGGCCCAGTGGATCCGCCCCTGTAGTCATTTACAATGTGCGTCATAGTCTGAATGTTCCCACAGCTGCAAAGGGGATCTGTGGCTTGACCCCAACGGACCAGGTTGGCAGCGCATAATTATGATGAATTCCTTAATAATAACACACTCAGCAATTCATCATAATTATACACTGTAGCCAGAACTGTGACACAACCATGAGGGGGGTTAACTTTGATAGTGGATTGTATTGCATTGGAGCATAATTTGTAAAGCATCTCTAATAGGGTGAACCATTCGGAACTGCTCCCAGTGTGGGACATGATGGTACCGTTTCAATAAGTGTAGCTACACCAATAAGCCTTGGAGTTGCAAGCACCAGTCATTCCAACTGTCCAGTCTATGCCAAGGGAAGGCCAAAATGATTATAACCTTGAAGGCCTGTAATAATGCACAACAGACAATCATACAGCGTTCAGTCACTGCTTAAAGAATGAATAAAACGGATAATGCAGCTGTGAGTTGAATATAGCATTCATTCATTCATTATGAAAACCTATAGAGCACCCTTAAGATTTCTATCCAAATGTGCTGCTTGCACTAATCTAACCGATAGCTCAATGTGATCAAACAGTCAACAAGATGAAAATGCTGACAAGTGGTGTGTAGTATTAACGGCTCAGTCAAGATCAATTGTTAATCAAGAACAATTAAAAAGATAATGGTTGAAGTACGACAAATGGAGGAAGATACGTAGGCACACGACCATATGTACTTCTTACACGTGTAACATAACAACTTACAAATCATGCTGTAGTATTTGACTTATAGTCAAACACTAAATCCTCATGATTATGTGTGTACTGTATATCTGGAAATCTATAAAAAGCACATTTTAGGAAGCCCTCATGAATACATTTGTCTCCTGAGAGGTTCGAGGAGAGGTTCTAAGTACAGGCTAACCGTTTAAGACTATTCTGATCGGCAAGAGAGCAAAGCGCAGAGTCTTTCTGAGAGATACTCAAGCTGAGCTGAAGAAATGCAATTATAACAACTACACGCACACCAAATGAGTCAGAAGAATTTCAGCCAACAACTGAGTGGTACAATAAAGTCTATCGATCATCATTTAAATCTCACTTTCGACTCTGATGCTTTGATGCTTTTATTGCTACGTCAACCGACTGAATGGGATTCAAGCACAAGAACTAAACACTTAAAATATATTCGTCTACTGAAAGCCCAGAATGCAATGACACTGAACTATCACAAGTGTTGTTGGCTTAACATAAAGTTCTGTCAGCATTCAGTGATGGTAATTGGTTATCTAGACAGTTAACACTGTAATGTTCATATAAGTAGTTCAGAAATGGCTGTGCTAACTACCCTAAATGACGTTCAAATCACCAAGAGCAAACAGTTCATCAGCAACGATCTACTTGAAGAAGCACACTGCATCAGGTTGACATATACAACTTATATTAAGTTAAAGATAAGAATATTCTTTAATGGGCCAATTGCTATCCGCATTTTGGTGTACAGGCATGTTATAATAAACAAACGTACATCATTTCTATATCCATTCAATGTCAAATGTTTTTGACAATGCATATGAATGTAACTCAAGATGTGTAAACATTCATTGATATATTCACATACCACAATCTCCATCATATGTAACTTGTTGCACTCATGCACTGTGATAACAAGCTAAGGTATCGATTGGTATGAAATGTCATCTACTTCGTATTCAAAAACTTAAAGTTGGAGCAAAAGATGACTGCCATGCATTGCAGCAACTCATGTCTGCCTGCATTAGACATTGTAATTAAAAATATCTCATGCTCATTTTGACTAAAAAGTCTCTTAGTTCTTCTCTGAAACTTCCAAGTTAGCCAAAATGGATGGTCAGAAAGAAGAATGGAAAATGAGAACGAATGAACTTGAAAACGGAATTTAGCGAAAGAGATTTGGGATTGCATAAAAGGAATGACACCCGGCTTGTCTTAATTTCCTTAATAGGGAGACAATGAGAGAATTTTAGAATGCTTTTCTGAGTAAAACTTGCATTCAGATTCTGTTGAGCAGCGTAGCCTTTGCTGGGTTGTCCCGCTTTGTCCTTTGCTCCACCACTGCTGTGAAGCCGCCTTGCCGCTGGCCTTCGCTCAGGAGAGCCATTGTCCCTTGTCCTTGGCGTCCCTGGTGGCCTTGGTGATGGTGGCATTCCTTGGTCTAGTTCGATGACATCAAGATACGTGTCCTGATCTCTTTTGTTCTCCGACTCAAAGTCCGAGACATCCATGACGTCGATGCTGACGCTGGCCTCGTCATCTCCACCAGATTCACCATTTCCATCTGAACAGAAAACTCCATCAATTCAAACGATGATTTTTGAATATCATGAAGAGTATTTAGCTAGTAGTTGAGATGTACAAGGCAATATGTTGCATGCCGTCCATGGGCTCTGCCCCTCCTCAAGATCCCTATACAATCTACACCTATTGATGCACAATTTCACCTTTCAGGACAAAGATTTTAGGAACCATACACTGCATGTGTTTAACAAAAACATTAATTAAAGAACCAAGACCACAAATAGGTTTACCTGTTAAGTCTCAACTCCTAATCGTCCAACAAGCAGCACATTCTGCTTGCCTGATCGATTGAATAATTAAATATACAATACAACACAATAAGAAGTAACGTCAGTTGTCTATATTAAGATCTAAGAATGGCATCGTTCAAATTGCTTTTAAACAATTCCTAGAAACGGTTCTTACTGTGACTGGAATTTTGTCGATTGTTCTCCAAATTGACGAAGACAGAGGAACTGCGAGAAGGAGAGTGGTGCTTAATGGAATTGTTTGCACTGCCTGCCCTCTCAACAGGCTTGTAGAAACAACAAAACGAAAGTAGTGTAACAACAGGAAATAAAGAATTGACATGCTGCAACACACATTAAAAAGTTATTAACAACGCATTCCAAATGGAAATCTGAATTGCTCTCCTTTGACACAGCTCAACACATATTTTCAATCTATCTCAGGTAACGCTTTTAAAACACTAATAATCATAATCTTACTTTAATTGCAACTTAATACGGTGCTTCTGTTCTGTTTCTGTTCAGAAATGTGTCGCACCAGACAACAATTGCATAGTTTCAACTAGTTTCAAGTTTCAATAGTTTCAAGTTTCAATTCCTAGAAACGGTTCTTACTGTGACTGGAATTTTGCCGATTATTCTCCAAATTGATGAAGACAGAGAGAAGGAGAGTGGTGCTTTATGGGAATGTTTGCACTGCCTCTAAACAGTTGTTTGTGAAAATAGAGGCAGAGAAAGAACAAGAAACCGCAGGAAACAGTGGCTGATTGATTACAGCCTTTGCCTTGCTAGCATCTACAGCAGCGGTTCCCAACCCGTGGCCCACGGGCCAAAAGTGGCCCACCTGCCCTACAAAAATGGCCCGCAGCATCTCAATGAATTAAGAAAAATATATGTAAAAATTGACAATTCTTTTCTATTACAAATTATTTTATTTGGACGTTAATAAATCGCATCAAACATTCTTTTTTGAATCAATTATAAAAAATTTATATGCCTTTAGTTAATTAAATTTTAGCCTTGTGGCCCTCTACTGTCCTTCAACTATGAAGAAGTGGCCCGCGTGTCCTCCAACTTAGAAAAAGTGGCCCGACAGTCAAAAAAGGTTGGGAACCACTGATCTACAGTATGGCTCGATCTAGAACTCTAAATTTTTTAGCAATAAGGGGAGTTAGAAATTTCACTTCTCCGTGTAGAGCTGCATGATCGTACCTTAATTTCGCTCCTCATTCTTTTCGATCCACTTGAGACGTCTCGATCGTTCCTTCGTTCCTCCTCCGCTTCCTCGTCCTCCTCTTCCATCGGTGTGCTGGGTGACCTCTTCTGAGGGGGTCCACCTGACCTACTGGGTGAAGACGATGAGCGGTTGGCCGGGATGGGAAGCCTCGGGGTGGTTTCATCTGAGGATTCACGAACGAGAAAACCGTTCCGTCTCGGAGTGCGCGGAGTACGTGGAGTGACTGGGGGTCGGGTGGAAGGAGGGTGCGGACCATTCGTGTGCAGGTAGCTCAAACTAGTATTACCATCAGGGTTGATCTGTAAATTATAGCACATGTAAGATCACAAGATTAGATAATCGAATCAAGTATCAATTATGATGGCGCGAGGGTAATAATATTAAGAATCATCGCAAAGAGAGACTTACATGGAAACACTGTCCAGAAGATCATCCCATCACAGTACAGTGAACAGGTCTTTCAAAGGTCACTTTAATAATAATAATAATAATAATAATAAAAATAATAATAACAATAAAGTAGTTTATTTGACATTTTTATAATGAAAATAATAATAATAATAACATATGCCAGAAAATAATAACACAAGTAAAGAAGTAATAATGACCTCATTTCATTTCATATTTTGAGGCAACTAATAATTCTACCCAGGTTAAAATTCCTATAAAAAAATTTAAATAGGAAATAAAAGTCACACAATTCCCACAGCAACAATAACAATACTTAAAGAAATCTATTTAGATCTAAAACGAAACAGAATAATAAGAAGAATCAAACAATGAAATTCATCTGCCCGTCACGCCACCTTGAGCTGTTCAATGCCGATTCCTTCGCTGAGCATTGAGTTGAGGTTCTGACTGCTGCTCGCAGACTCCTGCTCACGAGCCCTCTGGCGAATATAGGAAGCGATAATGAGCATGCAGTAGTGCAGCTGTTTAGCACCAGCATAGTCCCACGCTGTTGCTCCAAGGTTATCGACGCAAGCAAGGTCAGCTAAAAACGACCCAAAAAAACCCAATAAAAGTGTTCATTCACTTCTCAGAATTTTTTGGCTTGCTACTTATTCTGCAATAATTGCATTTGAATAATTACATCAGAAAACCTGCACAAGAAGTATGTATAATTCAATTCAGTAACAAATCCACATAATGCACATAGTTCCACCAAGTAATATATCAGTAGAAGATTAAAATAAAACAACCAAAGAACCGGCAGATAACGCTAAAACAAACCGCACAGTGTAATTCTGAGCACCTTTGATTAGCTACAACTGAGTAGATTTATATAAATTTCAAATTTCAATTACAAATATGCACGTGATAAAAGAAAAATGGCAAACAAACGATGATTAAAATGCAGCAATTTCTGCAGTTCATTCACCATCCACTGTCATCATTGCTGTATTTTATCAACTGTAGATGTCGCTACGATGTTCTCACGCTGTATTCTCTAAGTATTCTTTTGTGGCTGCAGATAATGGGCACCATAACAACATCTACATGTTCCTTCCAGTGGCGGCGCCAGGAATTCAGTTTTGGGAAGGCTGAAACCTTCCGGAGTAAATTTTCCATTTTCGTCCACCAAAATTTCTGACGACCTTTTTTTAGTCATCCGGTCGAAAATCATCGTGGAAATATTTCAGTTTTGCATGTAAAAAGCCCGGATGACCTTTTTTAGGGGTTGGGGATTAGCCTCCTGCAAATGCTGCTGGAACAGCTACACATAATTTGTTTCTTGAATGATACAATGCGACAAAGACGATGCGACAGTTTCATTTACCTCCTTCCGATAAGAGGCAATTGACGACCTCACCATGACCTCCCATTGTCGCCAAAATGAGCGGAGTTCGATTGCAGTTGTCACGCTGCTCAAGGCACTGTTTCCCCGCTATTTCGAGTATTACTTTGACTGATGGAAGAGAACCTAAAACAGAATCCAATACCCCATTCACTAGTGTGTGCATATATAAATGCAGAATATATAAATGAATAAATATATAATTATCATATATGTATGTGTATATTAATATGTACATCTTTATATATGTATTTGAGCTACTGGATACCAAATGAACCAGATTCTATTTTTGTCTGGCTAGAAAAGTCCAGTTAGATCAAATTTCTTCGTTTATATTACAACAAACTTCTTTGTGCCAAATCTGATTTTGTCAGACTTTCTTTGATTGTAATCATCACCATAAACTTGTAATTTCTACAGCACCCACAAAAGCTAAGTTGTAGGAACCCGCATATTCACAGGCGCTCAATTAAACCAAAATCGATAACACAGAATTCAAGATCCGGAGAGTCAGGCAGGAATTAGACAGACGACGACTGTGGTGGATGATGCTTAGAGTTGAAACGGCATCAAAGGTAGAGGAAAGTGAATGAATCAGGATAGGATCTGTGAAAAGATCAGATCATAACAGAACAGATTGGATCAGATGTTCAGCTAAGAACAGATCAGAAGTTTAGAACACACTGGAACATAACCAGACAATAACAAGATATGAACTGAATATATCTGACAGACAGACAGACAGACAGACCTTGTTCCGCTGCAACGTGAAGAACTGACTTTCCATCTTCGTCGGCCAGTTGAGCCGATTCCTCAGTCAGCAAAGTCTAAACACAAAGAATGCAATCTGCAGTCTACAACCAATGTTGTCATCGGCATACAATTAATACTTTTTCAATTTATGTCATATTCTATAGTCAACGCTTTATATGATCTTTACAGTCAAAATTGACATTGAAAGGAATTTGGCAAAAGGAAACTATATACCTACAAGATAATTAATTAGACATATCCATAGCCCTCATATAATTAGACATATTCACAACCCGGTGGTGTAGTGGGTATGTTCATCGCCTTGCAGCCGAAGGGTTGCAGGTTCGAATCCACCTCAAGTCGCCGAGTAGGGACCTTGGGCAAGTCTTTCACTCGCAATTGCTCAGCGCTTCGGCATGAAACTCCGATGCAGTGTCTGCTCTGCAGTCGGGAGCGCCTCTAAGTGGGGAGCTTGAAGGGGCGCTAAAACAGGTGCGCATACAAATTAATTCACAGAGCTAGACATTCAAATAATCGAAGCCTTCAATAGATCGACTCATTCAAATGACAGCATGTGTAAGTTTTCTAACACAGCATCAGTTTTATATTTCCGGCAGAGGGTTCAGGGCAATAGCAACGCTCTGGTACGAACAGCAATGATGATGGATCACTGCCCACCACCCTCCCCTAAGTCGACTCAGCATTTCATTCGCCAGATGGAGTTGGTACACAGCTGGTGAATACTTGGACGTCTTCACCTCGAAAGTCAAGTCGGTTCGCGATGGCACGGCTGGCTCTCCTCCGCCTGAGTTCCCTCCTACGGGATGCTCTCTCTCAGCTCTTAATCCAATATCCAGCGAGGAGCTAAAGCGAATCATCTTAGCTTCAGCTCCTAAAACCTGCGACCTCGATCCTCTTCCGTCATTCCTTCTGCAAGAGTTCATCGACGTCTTCCTTCCTTTCCTTACAGTCCTCTGTAACCGCTCTCTTCAAGAGGGAGTTCTTCCTTCGTCGCAGAAGAAGTTCATCCTTGTTCCTGTTCCGAAGCGTGAAGGACTGGACTTGTCAGATCCTTCCAACTTTAGGCCAATTGCGAACGTTTCGTTTCTTTCTAAAGTAATTGAGAAGATTTACATTGCTTATCAATTAACAGCTTATCTTGATGTGAACAATTTACTGCCGATTTTTCAATCTGGTTTTCGTAAGGGTCACTCCACAGAAACCCTGTTAGTTCGCCTCCTTTCTGATATCTATGGGGCAATTGATAAATCACAGGTCACCCTTTTAGCACTATTTGATGTGAGTGCGGCTTTCGATACTGTGGATCACGATATCCTTCAAAAACGCCTATCAACCTCGTTCGGTCTTTCTGGGAACTTTCTCGACTGGCTTGGCTCCTTCCTCCACGACCGTTCCTTCTCTGTGGTCTACGGGTCCACCAGGACTCCATGGGTTCCTGCTCCGTCTGGCCTGCCCCAGGGTTCTGTCCTGGGCCCACTCTTATATATTATTTATACTGCTGATCTTGGTTCTCTCCTTGCCGCTTCTTCTGTCCTGAGCCAATCCTATGCGGATGACCTGCAAGCGTATTTGCATTGTCTTGCGCCAGCAGCCCTATCCACTGTTAGGGTCATGAGCCGGACAATGGAGGCTTTGGAGGCCTGGATGTCCTCCAATCGCCTTCGGCTAAACTCTACCAAAACCCAATTTATTTGGTTTGGCACACGCCAACAGCTCGCTAAAATTGACCTGGAGGTTCTTGCTCGAGAGTTCCCTCACTTTACCTTCTCTTCCTCTGTCCGAGATCTTGGAGTCACATTGGACCAAGAACTTACTTTTACGCGGCATATCAACCTGCTATGCCGCAGTTGCTACTACCAATTGCGTCAGCTTAGAGTGGTGCTCCGCTCCTTAACCTTCAATGCTGCCTTAACGCTAGTCCATTCTTTTGTCGTCTCTCGTCTGGACTACTGCAGCGCCCTCTATGTGGGTCTTCCAGTGACTCGGGTTGGGTGCTTGGATCGGGTCTTGCGCTCTGCGGCACGCCTTGTTGGTCGCATCCCAAGATTCGGTCATGTTACTGACTATATGCGGGATGTCTTGCATTGGCTCCCTTTTTCACAAAGGATCACTTACCGGATATCTTCCTTGGTTTGGCGCTGTCTCGTGGGTATGGCCCCTGTCTATTTGCAGGAGCTCTGTTGCTCCACCCTGAACGTTCAGCGCCGTGGCTCTCTCCGCTCTTCTAAACAGGCTCAGCTTCTTGTCCCCTGGTCACGCACTTCTATTACACAGCACCGTGCCTTTTCTGTCGTTGGCCCTATAACCTGGAATGGGCTTCCTGTGGAACTACGTCTTGTGCCTAGAGCCTTTGAGACTACGTTCTACTCTGCTCTTAAAACTATTCTTTTTAACCGTGGTTGGGTCGGGAGCGCTTCTGAGTAGATACTCTTGAAGAAGCGCTATATAAGTGTTTGAAATGAATGAATGAAATGAATGATGGACACCTTGCATGGCTGCCAAACTTTATGATCATCTCTTCACACTATGAATTTTACATGCATACACAGATTATTGACAGAACTTTTGTAAAAGCAATACGCTTCGAGCGCTGCTTTCAAGTAGGCCTCGATGTTTGACCTCTTACTGACCTTGAGACATTCGAGTGGCTCAGTTCTTCGTATGGACCAATGCATCCACGTTCGGCGTGCTTTATCACGCTCGAATCCATCCTCTTCATCGTCGTCGTCAGGACGATTGCGACCACGCTGCTGCTGCTGCTGAGTCTGGACGGTGCTGAGGAGGGCGAAGTGTTCGATGTGGTCGAGGCGACACGCCCACATCGATGGCGAGAGGCCGTCGTCATCACGGACGCCAACATCCACTCCAGCATCGATCAAAGTCTACGGAAGAGTGAAAAGAATGTTCTTATATGTTTTTATCTCTTACATGTGTTGGTCATTCCTGCAACTAGTTTTATTCCATTCTTGTGAGTTGTAGTGATTGATGACCATGGAGTTTAGTTTGTTTATTCGAAGAAATGCACGACTGCAATAACCGAGATATTTGTGTGAAGTTTGCATGAAATGTTTACACAAGTATTAATATCATATCAGTCTGAGTCATGAAATCTAATTCTGTTAAGTCAGGCAGAAAAGAAAGTCTAAAATGAATGGCTTTTCAGAGAAGAGAACTGGAAACTACGCTTAACTGTTCGTGAAGAGCTTGAAAATGGAGATGTGTCCACTGTCAAGGTAACATTGAAATGGCTGCATGCTGGTGAAACAGCTAAAATGAGGGGTTTCGACCCCACCCTGGCCCCCCGTGGTAATTGGCACGGGGGTAGCTGTCCGGGGATAATTGTCCTGGGTTATTGGTATCGGGGGTAGTTGTCAGGTGGTAATTGTCCTGGGGGGGGTTATTGTCCGGGGGGTTAACTGTCCTGATATCCATTGTTTCTATTAAATGGGAAACAGAAGAAAAAAAATTCCCCCCAAAAAAAACATTTCGCTGAACCATGCAGATAGTCTGTTGAAGACTCATTTGTATCACCGTGGTTGGACTGGGAGCATCTCTGAGTGGGCATCTTGAATGGGCGCTATATAAATCCTTGAATTGAATGGATATAAATTTGTTTAATATTATTATTATCACATCATCGATTCATCATATAATACGCTATATTATAAACATTAACAATCTGACAAGAACTAACAGCTCTGCTAAAAAAAACATCAACGGCCAAAAATTCCTCAAAGGCACAACAGACCTGCAGACATTCCTTTGATGTCGTTATGCAGGCCCAGTGTATCGGGGCCCGGCCCCTCATGTCCTGGACGGTCAAGTCGGCTGCATACTGTATCAGGATTTGCAGGGCCTCATGATTTCCATTGTGGCAAGCATAATGCACAGCAGTTGAGCCATCTACTGACAAGCAACAGAACGAACAATGAGCGATGGCACTGTCAGACCTTCACTAATAATCAATCCGCTAATTAACGGAATATTTAGGAAAACAAAAGCTGTTAATTGAAACACAGTGCCCTTGTTTGTTCCTTCGTCTTCTATGCACGTCAGGCAGACGTGTAGTGGCCGCGTTTTGTCGCTCATCATTTTGTCTTCCGTTCGTCTGACGTCTGCTTAGTGATTCTTTGTGTTTCGAATGCCACCAGTGCGATCGATTTGGCGTTTAGAAATTATTGATTACACCCGTGCTCTGGATTAAGAGCTCTCAGACGGTTTTTTGCTGCTTGTGCTCAATGCCCTATTGACCGTGGAATGGTCCATGTCAAATTAAGGGATGACAGGTGACAGTTATGGCTCGTAAATACAGATGTTTATATTCCCATTATATTAGTCAATAGGCAGTGTATTTCAGTGTATTAATCCTAATGTAACACCAACAATAGGAACAACAGCAATGCCGATCATTAAGCATCCAGGACTTGACTCCTCTGTTCCGTCTAACTATAGCTATTGGCCAATGGTTAATGTCACTTTTATTTCTAAGATTATAGAAAAACTAGTAGCAAGCCAATTGCTCAACTATTTGGATGCAAAAAAATCTACCTACTTTCTTCATGTCAATCTAGATTCCGCAGGGTTTTACTTTACTACTGTTGCTCTTCTCCTCAAGTCCCTACTGGGTCTTGCACTGAAATATCTCAAGGATCTCATTCATTCTCTTCTTTCTGCATCTTCTCATCGACCTCTGGACAGGTCTGACTTGTTTGTTCCATGAGTCACGACCACTATTGCTCAAACTCGATCCTATACCATCATTGGGCCCTCCTTATGGAATTCCTTTCCCTCCACTCTGCATGGGATTCATCTTTCTGGATCACTATCTACATCTTTTTCTCTTCTTAAGACCTTTTTTCTCAGAACTCGCACCAGAAGCGCTACTGAATGGCCATGGCTATGAGCGGTGCTATAGAAATTACTAATTACATTATATTACAGACTCCCTTATTCTTTACCTTCTCTCTAACACCGATGGTACTATGGATAGGTCTCAGGTCACTCTAAGTGCCTCATATGATGTCAGTGCTGCTTTTGACTTGACAGACTATGACCCTCTTGAGTCATCTCTACACAACATTGGTTCACAGTGCCTCTGAAGAGTTATCTTGAAGAGGTGCTATATAAATTTCATAGATAGATAGTAACAACAAAAATCAACAATAACAATAACTCTCCCTGAGAAATGCTATAACCACAATTTTTGATGTCACGCAGGATAATATGCACTTCAGGTAAAAATAACTGCTTCTATGGTGTTAAAAATTATGAAAGCTCAATTTTAAGCATACTAGAATTTTGAGGAAGGCAAGATAACTACAATCATCTTGAATTTAGTAAGACAAAAAAATAATAGATTCCATGAAATTAATTGGCAACATTCGAACTGACCGTTTGAAACGGAGTTGACATCAGCTCCCTGCTCTAGAAGCAGTTGAAGAGTGTCAAGACAAGAGAACTGAACAGCGTAGACAATGGCGCTCCTTCCGAGAGCATCCTGAGCGGATACGGAGTCAGGATCTGAAAGAAGAGCAGGACTCAACACATCACAACGCAGCTGAACCTAAAGCACGACCTACGAACCTTATTAACCAGAGAAAATCTTTCTGATGTCACTTAAGTTGACCTTACAGATCTTAAAATGTAGTGCCACATGTATGCTTATAGCTTTTATTCCTTAAAGTGTTAATCCTACACGATAAAGTTTAATAATCAAATCCAACAGTGTCAGTCTCTAAGCACAATGAGTCATTGGCATACCCAAATTATGACCAGGTCTCTTTGACGGGGCCTGAGAGTTAACTTGAAGGGGAGCAATACAGATTTCATATATAGACATATAGACAGTGTGACTCGTACAGTTACAAGGCTGATTAAAGTTTACAGCTAGAAAGCTTTGGAGCAGATGACAGACAGTCAGTCTCGCACATACCCAAAACTACACAGTAATACGATAGAAAATAATGGCAAAAGCCGCACCATCCTCTTGAAATAATACGTCTGTCATAGTGAACTACTGAACTCAATACGATTCTAGGACGATTGATCACCGGACGGTTGATCACCGGACTGTTGATCACCGGACGATTGATCACCGGTCTAGTGGTCACCACAATTTGTTAACTGAGGATGAAAGAAAAATGTCGTAATTACCGCTAGTAAAGATAAACATCGTCGGCTTCTGTTAATTCTTAAATATACACACAGCAAATAGCACATCAGAGTAAGCACGCATCTGTTTATCTGATTAGTTACCAGTTTAATAACGCTTGCCGCTTCAGTATATTTTCACATTTCACTTCTTATAATTTCATTACAAATTAAATACATTATGTGGTAGATTGAGTCTGTCATATCGTTTCATACAAATGTTTATCTTTACTAGCGGTAATTACGACATTTATCTTTCGTCCTCAGTTAATAGATTCCAATGATCACTAGACCGGTGATCAAACGTCCGCAGTGATCAATCGTCCGGTGATCAATCGTCCGGTGATCAATCGTCCGCGCACCCTCAATACACACAAAAAGGTAAACACAACAAAGCTCTGAAGCTAAATTTTAAAAAATTATGGAAGGTGGGTTTTTAAAGTCATGCACACTGATTAGCCCCCAACTGATTAATATTCATATTTAGAAGTGATTTAATATTCAAGTCTGCAGGAAATCAATACATTAGCTAATGGAATATTGCTACCATACCATATGACAAATGATCAGTTATAAACTCATTACATATCGCATAGATTATTCCTGACTCACAGGAGCAAGGCAATAAATCTGCAGTGATGGGAATGGAAGGGAAATCAGTTTCTACAGCACAGGTGTAAAAGAACACTGGACCATGGACTACATACGGCTCGCCAATAATGTTTCTTTCTTGCCTAAAACCTATACACAGTTTTAGAATATTTACAAGTTATGCAGTGATGTCCATGACCAATACTGAAGAAATTTGAAGATCAAAATAAGCCTAAATGCTCAAAAAATTCACATTTAAGATTTAGTTTTGCACAAAGTTTCAAAGGACAAGCTCACCAAACCCTCCTAGACAGACACCCACCCCATTTTGCCCAGGTGCTTACATGGCACCTTGCCCGCCACTTGCTGGAAAGTATATTGCCACTTGCCCACTATACAAAAAAAGGCAATCCCGGTCTAAAAGCTGGCTGTCTTCCGATGGTACAAAGTGGCTCATTGACAATGTGCTTGCCCTGTAAAGTGAAGAGTATGGTTTCGAAACTCCTCTGAAATGGCCGCTACATTGTAGGGACCTTGAGCAAGTCCTCACAAGTTGATCACAATTGCTCAGCACCATCGACTGATGCTTTGTCTTTTTAATAACAATGACCTTATTAATAACAACGCTTAACCCTTTGAACACTGAGCTCCTGTAACTCTATGTATAACGGGCCGGAAAACCGGACCGTCGGGTTCAAAGGGTTAATATATAACAATAATAAATAACAATGACCTCATTTATAACAATGACCTTATTAACAATTCTTCTGTTATCTCACTTCTCTTTACAATTTTCTGCAATTAATCTTCCCTCAATTGTGTTTTAAACCACAACCAACTATGCAATGCATATACATATAATATGCATAAATTTAGATGATAAATAATTGCTGATCTGCAGAGCACTGGTGCAAAGAATCAACGCAACGTGCTTAGGCAATCAAACAGTTTGTATTATTGATCCAGCCTGTTTGAACTCGTGTGCACAGCAAGACCTTGGTAACAGCACAAAACATAATCCGCCTGTCTGGCTGAAAACGTGCCGAAAATAGCCGGATGTTGTGTGCAGCAGAGTTCACATCGCAGGCCATGGGAGTAAAGACTGTGGAAACGGGAACATTGTAAAAATAGATCAGCACAGAGCTTAGTCTAAAGAGGAACAGAGCAGCAACAGAGGTTAATGCAAACACAAACATACCTCAGGTGATTCCTTACAAGACATGAAAGCAAAGGCAGTGGTAGGAAAGAAAAAGAAGCTTTAAAGTGACAACCAATTACATAAGGATACTGTCTTATCTGTCCCATGAAAACTGTTAATGTTCAATGTTCACGTATTGTATTTGAACACTTCTAAAGCACCTCTAGTTGGGTGAACCATTTAGAAGTGTTCCCTGTGTGCAATACCCTTGATACGAAGAACATGTGGTGATTAGATTAATAATAATAATAATAATAATAATAATAATAATAATAATAATAATAATAATAATAATTACGACAATTTACATGGTGCAGTAACACAGCCATGCCGTGACAAGGGCGCCTTACAAAGCAGCTAACATGCGGGATAAGCCCTTGTATTTGAACACTTCTAAAGCACCTCTAGTTGGGTGAACCATTTAGAAGTGTTCCCTGTGTGCAATACCCTTGATACGAAGAACATGTGGTCATTAGATAATAATAATAATAATAATTATTATTATTATTATTATTATTATTACGACAATTTACATGGCGCAGTAACACAGCCAAGCCGTGACAAGGGCGCCTTACAAAGCAGCTAAAATGTGAGATAAGCCCCAGCAAACAAGATTGACACCAACACAACAGACTTATCGCATGGACAATCAGCAAGTTTTAGCGATGAATAAGGTCTATACTTAACAGTATTTCCTACGGGATCACGAAAGATCTTAAAGAATCCTCACCGAACGGATGATTCAAAATATATTCTCTGGTCCAAGTCACACACAAAACTGCAGATGTCAATATATCGCTTACAAACTGTATTCACTACAATGTGTGGCCATTAATAATAAACTTCGGTTTTAAATCTGTCTTATTCTATTCTATATGCAGACTTACAAAGCAGCTCTCACAGTGCAGCCTAGTCAGTGGCACTGCCAATGCAAAGATAGACGACTCAAAGAAGTCTTAAGAGAACAATCAGATAAGCTCTCAGATAAGATCTGTACATGCATACCTTCAAATCAATTAACTAATCTCCTCTCATCCTCAAATACATGTCACACGAGTAAATATTGAACTTCTTCAACGCATGATTAACCCAGTTTGTGCAGCCTATCAGTTGTAAATTCTTTACCCGTCACAGTCTGCCTTTAATACAGCTTTTGTCTCATCCACTGAGTTTTAGTTGAGTGTCTTCAGTGAATAACAATTCTTGACTATGGTTCAACTTAACCCTTTAAATGTATTTTAAAAAACCAGTGCAGCTCGTCATTAAAGGGTTAGAGTGAGTTACTTAACACTCTAACTATGAGAGTGTATTAAATGTGACTGGGAAACCAGTGCAGCTCGTCGTTAGAGCTTAAGATCTAGGTAATTTAGTGGCCCCTTGTCCAAGACTGTAGGCTTTATAATGCAAGCTCTGTTCTAGTTGTCCAGAATGTAGCTGAATCTACGGCTACTTTGTGCATTGCAATACAAAGCATTAGCCTTGTATAGTTTGACCATCTAAAAAGAAAGGTCAAGGCAAAAGGTGAGTGATATACCGGAATGAGGAACTAAAATATGTTCTAGTGACAACTATGATCACGATCACTAGGTGATGTGATATTAGGAATGCAACTATGGAATAAGCACTGTTGCATCGACTAGGTTCATGGCAACCATGCAACAACAAAAAACATTTTCCCAAAGTCACAATAGCTACCAGAATTTGCTTATATATAACCTGTGCCTAATACTATGCCTAATCATATTCATCGTCCAAAGATACGTGTAAAAGTCCAATAAACATCAATAAAAGCTCGACGACTATGTTGCAGAAAATAGACACGATACAATGTCAATCTCCAGCTACGTTACGTCACGTTGACCACATCACATTAATGAAGTGTCACAGCTCTACAAACATGTGTCAACATGTGTTAGACTGAGTCATCTGGCCCTGCATAGGTCCAGCTGGAGGGACATCGTAAAGATTGCATCAGATACCCACGGACACTGAGTCCATAGTTATGGAATGACTGAGTGATTGATTGGTTGATTGATTGATTGATTGATGTGTCAACTCGTACCTCTCTCTATCAGCTGCAGCAGCAGGTTGCTGTCTCCTTGTCGAGTTGCTCGTATCACAGATGGAATCGTAGTCTCCTCCTTTTCCAGCCTAGCCGGAAGAGTGGCACCACCCGCACGGACGCTCTCCAGGTCGACCCATTTCCACATGAATTTATCCGGAGCATCTCGGAATGGCGTCAACGGACTCATTCCACGCAAAGACCGAGATAACATTCCATTGGCGCCGTTGCTGGCGCTGATGGTCGTCTGGTCATTGAACTGTGTCCGGTTTCGAATCAACCGGTAGTACCTCTGCATCTGAAGCAGGGTAAGGTTGAGCGCATCCCGCAGTTCCGCACATTCCACTTCGTCGCTCAGCTTGAGGAGGAACTCGTGGATCTGTGCAGCGACCTTCTGGAAGTCTGTGGAAAAAAACATGACCTTCACACTTTAGGTCACTTACGAATTAACTAAAGTCGGTCAAATCACTTATTTCCGTGCATTTTCGCACGTTAGTCCTCATCTACGGAATTGACTTCCACCAGCACTGAAGGACCCTTTTCTCATATATTAAACTACAACTCGGTTTGACCTCACGAATTTTGACCTGGCACCAGAACAAACAGGGCAGCTTTGGCTATTACAGACTTGATTTTGATTTTAAATAGCGCCAGTGAATAAGCTGGTCTCTCTCTGACTTTTGTGGTCGCTGAGAAATTCTCAAAGATTTACATTTACGCTACATTACAAGCATGCATGCATCTTTGTGTGTATGCAAGTATGTATTTGTGCATTTATGGCCCACTGGACTTGTCCTGTGTAGCTCTTAAGGCAATTTAAAACAACAAAGGAGATTCCCTAACGAACAGAACTCACATTATAAACTAAATTAAAACTTCGTGGTACTACTCAAAATTTTGGACTAATGGCAAAATAAAAAAATTGTAATCTTGCGTGTTTAATTTATCAGATCTCTGATGGTGGTTCCCTGCATCATATTTTTCGAGTTCTCAGTACTAAACATTCTAGAAGTGAACTCTTATTGGCCTCACCAGTGATACCGAGTGATAATGAAGAATCCATTTGCTTTTACAAGATATAAAGTTACAGTACTTACTGCAGTGAAAACAAGCAAACAAATGCAGCTAAAAAGTGCAAAACTGAAGAGAAAAATCGTCAGAACTTTCCTAGATGAATGGACAATATTTATATTGCAAAATATTTCCATATTATACGAATAATTCACAAATAAATCACATAAAGCTCAATCTTTTACATGCACCAGCTGGAAATCAGCACAAATTGTTGCAGCAGCATCACAGCCTTTCACTGACTGCGATCAAACTTGACTGATAGCAATCTCGAATCCATTTTGAAGATTGGAATAACATCTGCTAGATAAAATAGGTAAATGCATTCAGTCACAACCAGCTCATTAGTAGTAGAGCATAAAATAAAACGTTATATTTCATATGAATATGAATCATGCGATATGAATTAAGTAAGAATTGGCATCAAATTCTGCTTGAGTCTTCAATGTTGTTTTAATTTACCAAGGCACTGGTAGCCTTGGTAGGCTTTTGCAAGGTGCTTAAAATGCCCAACTGCCCCTATACTTTCATACATGCACGCACGCATTATGTCATATTTATTGCCCTCAACTTTCTTCTAAATTGCAACCTGGCTCCTAGCCAAAAAGGTTGTGCATTCCTGATATATGGTGTACTGTACGTAAATACATGCATTAAAACACTCAATAAAGCAGTCTTCAAGTACTGCTTATGATCAAGTGTGCGACTTATCTACAAAAGTGAATGTTAAGGTAGTGTGACAATGCATGTTGAACTGAGTGATGCAGCAGTGAGCGCATAAGCCCAATGGTAGACCGCTTCAAGAGGAAGGTTTAAAACAATAGAAGGCATGATGGGACAATGGCAGATTATTTATAAGCGATAGCCACATCAGTTTATTTCAGATTGGAACACAGAACAGCCTGGTGTATGCCAGAGCAAAGCTTTACAAATGAGGTTCTTTCCCAGTGCTAAGACAGTGATCTAGTAGTTTTCTCCCTCACAAGTTGACATAACAGCTTTGAGACTTTGATACTGGTCAGCAGAATGGACCAGCAATGATGCTCTGGCATCAACCAGTACTATGCAAAACCATTGTGGTTCGATGCTACGGATGCAATGCTGGCAAATACTGCAATGCAAAGTTTTGCAATAGCGAATGCAATAAGTACCTGAACAAGTACTTTGCCGAGTACCTGGACAAGTGTTTGTCTTAGGCGTACTAGATTAGAAATATGATGTAAGAGCTATTCAGGGTAAATGCTGCAATTGATGCCAAATTTTACTAGCAAGTATTTTTGGGACAAAAATTAAAAGACTTGGGCAATGTATCCAAACAAGCCATGATGAAGATCACAGAAAAACAGAGCCACATTTAGGAAGCAGAAACTTGGGTCCTACAGTAAGGAAGGTAAGAAGCCATTCACCAACCACCAGTGTTTAATCTAGACCCCTTCTTGGGGGGGGGGTGGATCCAGGTTTACCACCACCACTCTGAGCAGACAGCTTAAAGATGCGCTATATAAATCCTCGTAAGGAATGAATGAATGAACGAACACTCACCACGTCTTTTAACCATCATCCACTTTTGGTTAAAGTTTACGCAGATCTTGGAAAACCATCAACATGCTCTACGTCCATTACGATTTTCGAACGAAGGGCCCAAAAGCTGAAACCGTCTTTTGAACTGGTAAATGGATGGCATCCTCGCCTTACAATATTATAATTAGAATTATAATAATAATTATAATATTATATTATGGAGAATATGTTTCTCCAAGGTAAGCATATCCCAGAATCCTTCGCTGCTTCACGGTGTCGACACGAACTCGTATTTATAACAAGAATAATCGCCCAATTAAAACAATGCTTTCTCAACTCTTCGCGCTTTTACTCCTACATTAACCTAGTTGTACACTTTTTCTCGTTTACAATTTCTAACGTATCTGCGGTTTGCGTGCTAGTAATTGTCGTAAATGTTACTTCCGTGCGATTTCCACGAGCAGAGAATGAATATCATTCACCTCGGCGTTTAGCCTATTGTTGTCGTCAATAGGAGTTGGACATGTCGAAGCATGTTTCTAGGCGTAGCCTACATTTTGTGAATTTCAATCTAACGTTGAGCTTAGCGCTTGTGCTCTTCAGTTTTCCACACCGGTTGCATATTGCCTAGAGGCCTAATTGGTCTCCATAACTGTTTTCATACCAACAATTAGTTTACCATCAGAATGCAGCCTAGGCCTATATACGTAGGCTATACACTAGCTGATAAACTTGTTTTGTAAATTGATCGCAGATTTGTTAGCTTGGTGGTCAAGACGTGGCATAACATTTCACTCCCCGAATATTTTGGTACTGTTTCAGGCTTTGTGAACCTGTCAGACATCGCCATAAACTGTGATAAACAATATAGGCCAGCCGGACTTGGAACATAGGCCTAGAGCCCTAGACTTAAACTCCCTAAAAGCCATATATAGGCCTACTCGGGTACGGAAAAGTGGTACGCTCTGTAGACTTTTATTGGCATAGCCTAAGCCTACGTACTTGACGAAGCTCGGACGTCCAAGGATTATAATCTTATAGGCCTAGACCTACTTTTAAAGTTTCTACTGGGTCTCTGACACCAGTCGATCATCGGTAGGCTAGGCCTAATAGGCTAATATTTTTTCAGAACAGTTGACAACTTGACATAGCCCTACAACTCTTGCGCCATCATGCGAATGATAATCTTATAGCCTAAGAACAAGACAGCATATCTTTGCTTTTGACCAAGGCAGGTGAGGCAGCTGAGAGTGGAAGAGGAGAAGAGCTCTAGGAAATGTTCACAAATCTACATCAGTGGGCTACTGCGTCGAGTCACACTCAGAGGAGTTGTCCAACAGACAAGCGTAGCCTACCAATCAATGGTAGCCAGAAGGAGATCCAGTGTCCGGGTGGGCAGAGGGGGCTGAGGGGCAGAGTATTATAGATGTTACGAGGTTACGCAAGAATTTGAGATCGAGTAGCCTACGTAGGCCTATAATTCCTAGATGGCCGAAAACCGTACGTAGCCTATTAGACAGATAAAGGACTGGGACTGCGACTGCGACATGTCTCACACTAGAACTATCCGGGCGTCGAGAGGGTTGAACCAATAGTCTTACATTAGGTTAGGCCGAGTATATTCTGTCTCCACGTCGATCCGACAAGCAATAGTTAGGACAGTCCTTCTCGTCCACTTGTCGATTCTTTTGTAATAGTCTTCTTTGGGTGGCAATGAGAGACCAGACGAAACAGATGATGGTGAGACGATGTAAACCTTACTAGGCGAAACAACAGCGGAATCTTGTGACGAACCAGAGGAAACAGTTAATCAATTGTTGCTGTTGCTGTTATTATTAGCCTATTGTGACGGAAACGGGACGGGGGGGGGGAGGAGGAGGAGGTGAGGTGGTGGCGCGTCCGCCTCGCGGCCTCCAGGTGGCAAGGCTAAGCGTGTCGCTCAGTATGAGCGCAAGTCCGGCCTCCGTCGTCTATCGAAGGGCTTAGCAGTTGATCCCACTACCGTACGAAGACCCGAAGACACGATGTATTTTCAGACGATGTATTGTCAACACTCCACACGTCACAACAGGCAACCACGTGATACCCGCAACAGTCGTACCCTGGTAGCGGACGGTCGTTTCCCAAAATGGCGGCTCCCACGCAATGGCGGACTTCGAGAGCGCCCCACTGCGACAAACGCAGGAACCCCCGGCAGCGGCAGCGGCGTACTGCGGCGGCGGCAACGGCGAGCTCCGACGACCGATACAAGGCGACGGCGACGGCAGCTCCCACGGGCGACTGACAGCTGCAACGACGACCGCTCCTTCTCTACCGCAACGACGGCGACCGACGGCCACAACGACTGCTGCTCACGACGACGACTGCACCTGCGCTTCTAAAACGGACGGAGCTCCCGCAGACTTCCCGGTGACATCTGAGCTAATGCATGGAGAACGCGGTCCTATATATACCTGACCGAGGGGACAGGGGACCGGACCGGGGATGCGCAGGAGGAGGGGAGGGGACTTCTACGTCAGAGGTCCGGACCGGGGTCTTTGGAGGCAAAGGAGGGGGAAGGGGACTTCTACGTCAGAGGTCCGGACCGCGGAAGCGCAGGAGGAGGGGAGGGGACTTCAGCACACGAGGTCCGCGCATGCGCACTAGGGGGGACCGTGACGTCAGAGGTCCGGACAGGGGACTTTGGAGGCGAAGGAGGAGGTGAGGGGACTTGGCGCTCAAGATCCGCGCATGCGCACTAGAGGGGTCCGTGACGTCAGAGGTCCGGACAGGGGACTTTGGAGGTGAAGGAGGAGGTGAGGGGACTTGGCGCACGTGCGAACGACGGCGCGAAAGACCGCCTAATCGATGCCGGCGAACGCGTAAACAAGTCCGCGGAGGCGAAGGAGGAGGGGAGGGGACTGCGGCCGCTGCACAGGCGAATTTCGCCACATCCTCCTCGCACCACGATTTCGAAATGTACCTTATTTCGAGGGGCCAGGGCCCACGGGCCCTCCCAAAAACAAGGGTCCCCCTAGACCGTCCGCGTTATACAGTAACCGGCCAACGGGCCAATGGCAACAACTCTGCCCTCGAACGACTTACAAGTCGTAACAACAAAAGCGGAACAGGAAGAAACGAACTAATGTCCACGAAATGTCCACGGTTCATCATGTAGAATCCACAACACTGGGCCAACGGGCCACAACATCCTACACTAAGTTTCATCGTAACGACACACGGCCAACGGGCCTAACTAACAGAAAAGCACGAGTTATATACGTTTCAACAATGAGAACCGGCCAACGGGCCACACATCGCAAGATACAATTAAGCAACGCTAAAGCTTGAGCGTTCAACAATGTCCATAGTCCATTACACAAAAAGTCTCAGAGTTCAAGTCTCTTTCCTCCATAAACGTCTATTCGTAACGAGCCGGACGACGGACCATAGGCTTTGGTCGGCCATCCTGGAAATCTGCAGTCACCGGCGACGAAGCATCAACAGCGGCGGACTCGTCAGGCGGACGAGTGGCAATGTCACACTCCGATGGCTGCTTATGACTTTACCTATCGGGGCACTCCTAGTACGATGGCACCTCCTAATTAGACCATTCCCGCTGGGACGATAAGGAGAAGTCCTTACCTTGTCAACCCCCAACAGTCTACATAGTTCCCCAAAAAGGATCTCGTCAAAACTTGTCCCAGCCCGAGCCACGGAAGTAACCTCTTGATCAGCCATAGAAATGGCTTCTACAAAGTTAGTAAGCCCGTCCATCCCCGTCAAAATGTAGAAATGGCCCCTACGACTACGCGGGTGGGGACCAGGAACATCCATGCTAAACCGCTCCCACGGCTTCCAACAGGGTAAGGGTTTCAAAGGACCCTGCCAAGGCGGATGACCTCGGTGGTATTTGGCACAGGGAGAGCATCGCCGATACAACCTCTTTACGGCTCCCAACCAACAAACCCAATAGGTCCTGCGTCTAAACTGCCACTTAATTCGGCGCACACCCAAATGTCCACAAGTTACCTCTATATGTGCTACCTCGAGAGACTGTTCTCGTTTAACTACTGGTTCCACAATTCCATCAGCAAGCTTACTGTCCAACTGGTTATCAATAACAATCCTATGCGGCAGCGGATGACGTCTCAACGGTTGTCTCACCGGATGGGCATCTCCTGTCTCAATCTTACGTGTACACACCGACGTCTTCCCTAGGTCCCGGTCGGTAACGGCACAAACATCTCCGTACTCAACCGACAAACTTCTCGAACGTTCCCGGATTTCCGGCGACACATCCTCGGGCAAATCTGCCAACATTAACTCACTAGGCGAAGCGTCTTTATTCCGACTAACATTCTCTTCGTCCATCAGAATCGGCTCAACTTCCACCGGATTCAAACCCGCAAGGAACTGATCCTTGTTAAACTTAACCGGACTATCATTAAGGTCTACGGGAGCCACCGAGATCAAATCTCCATATACAGTTTTCACGGGCACCTCACTTTGGCATTTGGGCTGTAGTCCTACCTCCTCGGCGACCATTACACGCCGGCACCACATTGAGCCATTCCCTCTAACTAAAGGGATACGTCTACGGCCAATGAACAAAGCTCCATTACCAAAAGCCAAGCGACAACGCTGTTCCCTCAAGAAATCCATTCCTAACATCGGTTCGGAAATCTGGTCAGAGACTAAAAAGTTAGCATGGACCTCAAAACCATCCCAAAATCTAAGGGGTAACCGGACCTCGCCCAAAACATTAATATTCGAGCCATTAGCAGCCATCAACAAGCGTGTACAAGAACGGAGTTCTAACCCTTCAACGGCTGAAGACGGAATCAGGCTCACTTCGGATCCGGTGTCGATGAGAGACATCTGCAGTCGGTCGTTGATCCTTCCACGAACGTAAACGGCGTTACTGCTGGCGCGGTCGGGCAGCTTCGGACGTGTCGTGTGGTTCACCACCACGGATGTCGATGGCGCGGTTGCGTCTCCTCCTGTCGTTTCCTCGTCTTTCGGCCGATTCCGGAAGCGGCGCGGCTGACGGCAATCTCGGATCACGTGACCGACTCGGCCGCATCTATAACAGGTTACGGTCCTCCTCGTATTCTCCGGCTGACGATCTCCAGATCGGCGGTTCCCAGGCCGTTGATCTCGTCTCGGTCCATCGTCGGTCGTAGACTGGTTCCGTAGCTCCCGGAACTGTTCGTCCATCTTCCGCTCCATCTCGCGTTGCCAACGACGCTGATCGTCACGCTGTGTCGTCAAGAAGCGGTCCAGGGTCGACTGGAGCTGGTCGGTCGGCTCGACTTCTTGCGTTCCACGGACACGGTTCGACGGTCTCCGATGATCGTCGTTCTCAGAGGCTCTCTGGTAGGCCTCTAAGCGTAGAGCGGTCCGATAAGCCCCATCCAGAGTCTTCGGCTCACGCTCCCTGACTTTCAACGAAAGCTCCCTGTCTCGCAAAGCTTCCAGGAACGAGTCTCTTGCGATAATCTGCGTCGTCTCGTTGGACGGGACAGGATAGGCCAATACAACGAGTCTGCGGATCTCGTGTAATAAGTCGCTCAAACTTTCTCCGGCTCCTTGACGTCGATAATACAGCTGACTACGGAACGTCTCAGCTTGTCCGTCCGTCCCATATCTCTGTCGGAGACGCTCCACCAGTTGGGCGTAACTTACGTCAGCTTGCGCGCCGAAATCCCAAAGAGGTTGCGTCGCAGCCTTCTCTAGCGCGCAGCGTAGATGATCCACTTTGTCCGCGTCTGTCCATCGATTGTGACGAGCGCATACCTCGAATTGTACTAGAAAGGATTCCAGGGACCCAGTCCCGTCGAATCGACCCGGCTTCATTGGCGTCGGTCGGTTCCGCAGGAGACTTCCGAAGTTCTCCAACAACTCCTTCGACGAATCCGTTGTCTCCGTCTTCACACGGGGACTCGTCTCCACCAGCTCCTCACCATCGTCAGAAATGAGCTCGATCAGTCGGCCACGGCTCGGCTGCTTCTCCATCGTCGTTCTTCCCACAGCAGGCGGAGAGACATCAGCAGGCGTGCTGAACTCGAAAAGTCTCGGCTGCCGGAACGTTACCTCGTCGTCGTCCATCATCTTCGGTAGACTCGTCTACTCGTCGGCTGGAACAACTGCGTACCCCACTTCTGGTACCAGTGTGACGGAAACGGGACGGGGGGGAAGGAGGAGGAGGAGGTGAGGTGGTGGCGCGTCCGCCTCGCGGCCTTCAGGTGGCAAGGCTAAGCGTGTCGCTCAGTATGAGCGCAAGTCCGGCCTCCGTCGTCTATCGAAGGGCTTAGCAGTTGATCCCACTACCGTACGAAGACCCGAAGACACGATGTATTTTCAGACGATGTATTGTCAACACTCCACACGTCACAAGTTCTCACAACAGGCAACCACGTGATACCCGCAACAGTCGTACCCTGGTAGCGGACGGTCGTTTCCCAAAATGGCGGCTCCCACGCAATGGCGGACTTCGAGAGCGCCCCACTGCGACAAACGCAGGAACCCCCGGCAGCGGCAGCGGCGTACTGCGGCGGCGGCAACGGCGAGCTCCGACGACCGATACAAGGCGACGGCGACGGCAGCTCCCACGGGCGACTGACAGCTACAACGACGACCGCTCCTTCTCTACCGCAACGACGGCGACCGACGGCCACAACGACTGCTGCTCACGACGACGACTGCACCTGCGCTTCTAAAACGGACGGAGCTCCCGCAGACTTCCCGGTGACATCTGAGCTAATGCATGGAGAACGCGGTCCTATATATACCTGACCGAGGAAACAGGGGACCGGGCCGGGGATGCGCAGGAGGAGGGGAGGGGACTTCTACGTCAGAGGTCCGGACCGGGGTCTTTGGAGGCAAAGGAGGGGGAAGGGGACTTCTACGTCAGAGGTCCGGACCGCGGAAGCGCAGGAGGAGGGGAGGGGACTTCAGCACACGAGGTCCGCGCATGCGCACTAGGGGGGACCGTGACGTCAGAGGTCCGGACAGGGGACTTTGGAGGCGAAGGAGGAGGTGAGGGGACTTGGCGCTCAAGATCCGCACATGCGCACTAGAAGGTCCGTGACGTCAGAGGTCCGGACAGGGGACTTTGGAGGTGAAGGAGGAGGTGAGGGGACTTGGCGCACGTGCGAACGACGGCGCGAAAGACCGCCTAATCGATGCCGGCGAACGCGTAAACAAGTCCGCGGAGGCGAAGGAGGAGGGGAGGGGACTGCGGCCGCTGCACAGGCGAATTTCGCCACACTATTATTATTATTATTATTATTATTATTATTATTATTATTATTATTATTATTATTGTGGCGGACCCGGGGTTCGAACTCGACACCAGGATGACCTTGACCCGGACCATTCACTCTAGTGTTTAAGGTATGGTGCGGCTCATGATGACTTGAAGAAAATGAACAACTTAAGAAAATAAACTGAAACAATCCTTCAGGTACGGTAAGTTCAATCGCAATATTTCACTGTTCTGAACGTAACTTCCGCTTTATATCGAATGCCGCAGTTCCAAACGCCTTACTTCGAACCGCAACCGAGTGTCAAAGTGTCCGCCTCGATACAGTTCTGCAAGTTCTTTCACTGTTCTCAACCCAATGTCCGCTTATCGAATTACTTCAAACCGCAACCAATTAAGTGTCAAGTGTCAACTGAAGTGTCCTCCGCGATACAGGGCTGTTTTAAAGGAATTTTTAGAAACCCTTTCTTCGCCTTCCCATCCTCCAGGCTCCATGGTAGAATACTTCCACTCGCAGGACAATGACCTTTTCCACTAGTTTTAACTGCACAAATTGCTTCTATAACTGCACAGATCCATTTAAAACTGCACATTTTGTGTACAACTGCACGTTAAAAAAGCCCTGCCGCGATACAGTTCTGCAAGTCCTTTTCGGAGCGACGACGATGTTCCCCACGGTGACTGACTGACTCCAGTTCGACGAGTGACTAAGTCGACTGCGTCTGAGTCCGCCGACTGACGGTGATCGAGGGCCCGAGGGGAGACCGCTGACTGAGACGCCGATGTATGACTGACCGGCGACCGACGTGTCGACTGACTGCATCCGATTGACTTCCTTGGCGGCGTGACTGACTGGTCGACTCCTTTCGCTAACTGTTGACTGTGTCTCCTTTTATAACCGACAAGACCCGCAGGAGGGGAACATAGGAAACATCAAAGGAACAAAAGAAACATAGGGAACACGAGGGAACATGAGGGAACATAGGGAGCATCAGGGAACATCAAGAGACCAAAGGGAACATCAAGAACATAGAGAACATGAGGAAACATAGGGAACAAAGGGAACAAAGGGAACATCAAGGGAACAAAGGGAACATGAGTAACATCAAAGGAACATAGGGAACATAAGAGAACGAAGAGGTAACACGAGGGAACATAGAGGATACAGGGAACATAGGGACATGAGGAAACATAGGGAACACAGGGAGCATTGGGAACATCAAGGGAACATAAAAGGGACCTGGGGAACACCGGGAACATAGAGGACATGAGGGAACATCAAGGGAACACAGGGAACATAGAGAGCATAAGAGAACAAAGAGGGAACATCAGGGAACATCAAGGAAACATTGGAAGCATAGGGAACACCGAACACGAAGGAACATACAGGGAACACAGAGAACATGAGGGAACATCAAGTGAACAAAGGGAACATAGGGAGCACGAGGGAACACAGGGAACAAAGACAGCATAAAGAACATCAAGAAAACATAGAGGGGCAATTTTTAAAAAAGAGCGCCCAGTCAGGTCCGCTACACCATTACTGCTGCTACTACTAGGCCTACTACTACTATTGCTACTGCTTATACAGGGTGGCTCAAAAAAAAACGTACCACCGGGGAAAATGCGATATCTTCGCCGCCGATTGAACTTTTTCTGCGAAAATATCCCAATTTGTAGGAGAATGAATTTCCAACAATCCCTGAAAGTTTCATTTGAAACTTTTCATGTTTGCAAAAGTTACAGCTGTTCAAACTTAAAATTTCGTTTTTTCAAATATCCGCGGAAAATTTACGTCACTTGTAGATTTCCATGTCATATGATATCACTTTTCCCTACGACCTCAGCATTCGGTTTTGCAGTTTATTGTAAGGTATAATGAGAGTGTCCACTCTCTGCCTTAACACAAGCTCAAATTCTTTTTGTGAAGCTCAGTATGGCCTTGTTGGTCGGGTCCTGCGGCAACTGACCCCACATTAGCAGCAAGACTTGCTTCAGCTGGCCAATGTTCTCCAACTTGGGATTAAATGTCTTGCAGCGTTCCAGCATAGCTCCCCAGACGTGATAAACAAGAGGGTTAAGGTCTGGCGAGTTTGTAAATCATCTTTGCCAATGCATTTACTTCAGTTGATGTCAATAAGGTAGCGCCATCATAATCAACCTTGCCGTGCGAGCAAGCAGGCGCACTGTCCTGCTGCATAATAAAACCAGATGTTAGAGCATACCTGGTCTTCAATGAGTCTGGGTAAGCGAGTTCAATGATGAGTTTGACATCTAACCTACTGAATGGGATTAATTGCAGTCTTTTCTTGCAGCCGCAACACACGCCGGCATATCTGATGCCGAAACCACGATTTGCTTTGCAAACTTGACCTTTCGATTACCAAGCGAATTTCGTGAAAATCGCGCTTTTTCCGTCAGATCAAGCGACCACTTCCTGCCTCTCTTCCGACATCTGATCTTCGTTACATAAACACGTTTGCAGATAGTCTTCAATGTGCTCAGGCTCCACTTTTCACTGGGTATTTTGCTATGATCACGCGATGTCTCAGTCTCTGTTCATGCAAAGTCCGAGTTCCCATTTGATCTTTTGCAGAAACTTTGCCCATGACGTTCATTGTTTGGGTTCACCAATTGAGACCTTAATCTATAAAATATCACCAAATACCAGCAGATTGCTTCATAAACAGCTTCTTTACAGCTCATAGTGAGGTCGTATGACATCATCATCAATGTGTGTGTGTTGTAATTTGCCAAACATCCTAATGAAATCACTTGTATTGGAGCATGATTCTCCGGATAATTGAAAAAACGAAATTTTAAGTTTGAACAGCTGTAACTTTTGCAAACATGAAAAGTTTCAAATGAAACTTTCAGGGATTGTTGTATATTCATTCCCCTTCAAATTGTGAAATTTTCGCAGAAAAACCCCAATCGGCTGCGAAGATATCGCATTTTCCCCGGTGGTACGTTTTTTTTTGAGCCACCCTGTACATGTACTTCTATTATGACTACTACTACTACGACTACTACTACTGCTACTACTGCTACTACTACTACTACTACTACTACTACTACTACTACTACTACTACTACTACTACTACTACTACTACTACTACTACTACTACTACTACTACTACTACTACTACTACTACTACTTTTACAAGATCCTATCATTACTGTTTATATTATTATTATTATCATTAGCCTATTACTATTAGGCCCTATTTGTTTTTAATTGTTTTTGTCTTGGAGAAAAACTATCTGCGCATCATTAGCACGATGACGTATTATTCTTTGCGTCATGAATTAATGATTGTTTGATCTTCACTTTAATACGATCAATAGTGAGGGCGGGGTGCATTGGGAATAGCGTGCAGGGATTGCAGGGTACAACAGCTCCTATATAATGCCGATGCCAATGCCGAATACTAAGACTTCTACATTTGAAACAGAAAACAAGTAGGTGTTCCAATATCGTTCCTTGCTCTGGAACTACTTTTTCCATTGTTCCACTGAAGCTGTAAAACTCCAAAAGGCATCATGAAACCCGAAGATAAAAGCGGAAAAGATAAGGGTAAGGATAAGGATAAGAGAGACTCCAAGGGTAAGGAAAAGGAAAAAGATAAGGGTAAGGACAAGGACAAGGATAAGAAAGATAAAGCGGACAAAGATAAAGACAAAGCCAAGGGAAAGGAACCTGCATCACCAAAAGCTGCAGCATCACCACCGAAACCTGCCGTTCCTGCTGCTCCAGCCGCCCAACCACCAAGCTCACCCAAGCCTGCCAGTCAACCTCCCAGCTCACCAAAGCCTCCTGGTGCTAAACTTCCTGATCCGAGCCCGACTTCTCCTAGCGCTGCGCAGTCGGCGCCGAAGCCTCCCGATTCTAAACCTCCGGATGCAAGCCCAGGACAACCAAGCTCACCGAGACTGACTGTTCCAACCGTCATTCCGGCTAACTCACCTATCGAGTCCAGCAAGGACCACATGCCACCTGGGCAACCTCCCAGCTCACCAAAGCCCCCCGGATCTACGTCTCCGGATCCGAGCCCGGCACAAGCTTCTCCGAGCTCTGAGAAGAGCCATGCAGAATCGGCGCCAAAACCTCCCGATTCCAAACCTTCAGATGCGAGCCCAGGACAACCTACTCCGAGCGCTGAATCTGCACCAGCACCTCCCGGTACGAAACCAGAGCAAGCTGCCTCGCAAGCCCCGTCTGCAAGCGCTTCAGCTACTACTCAACCATCTAAGCCCAGTGACAGCCCAGCACCGCCTTCTATTACAACAACACCAGCATCACCA
The DNA here is from genome assembly GCA_949752735.1 of Lumbricus terrestris. NCBI lineage: Eukaryota > Metazoa > Annelida > Clitellata > Crassiclitellata > Lumbricidae > Lumbricus > Lumbricus terrestris. The sequence goes on from OX457037.1 coordinate 51,232,893, forward strand.
GCACCACCACCACCTAAAGCGCCAGCAGCGGCACCAGCAGCCAAGGCCCCGGAACCGACTCCACCGAGTCGCGGAGGTCTGGTCGGATTCGACGAGTCCTTCTCGAGAAAACTTGCGATATGGACGAGCGATGGTTGGGCGAAGAGTATGATGAAGATCTTCGTTCGTGGTAGCTACGCTTTGTCTTGGCTTATTTGGATGCCAATCCTTATTATCTCAACGCCACCAACTTCTACTCTTCGAGAACAGCTCGTCAACCTCTATCGCGGTAAGTTCAATCTTTCAAGCTCATTGACTCTAATATTACACAAATTCGATTTCATCCTCTGGTAATGTAGTGTAAATGCTCAGTCAGGCCAGTGGGCCTATATCACATTCTATGATTCTAACTACTATTAGATACATATATACACACGCATATACATGCACACATACATACACACATAATATACATGTACACATAAGTAAAAACATACAAGCTGATGTACGCCCAGTGCTAATGAGGTCACATCTGGCATGTTTGGCTCCAAACAACATTGCTCGAGAATTCGATGATTAGCAGTGCTTAAAGTGTGGAAAAATAAACGCCCCTTACATTTATAGGCTGTGCTGGTCAATAAGTGGCTGGACGGCGTTCAGATTTTAAAATAAGTGCATGGACGCCGTCCATGACCGTCCAGGCACACTTTAAGCCCTGATGATTAGTATATAGTATATAAGTGGTGTGATTATAGTATAGGTCAGACATCATACATGTGGTATAGAGAAGGAGAGATGTGACTCAAACTCTCAAAGGCAACAACAAGATTGCGGATAGGGGTATCAGAAGTAACAGTAAGAGATGAAGAGTTAGTCGATAGGTGTATTGAATGGTCAGGGTCTCAGGGAGTTTCTCGCAAGTCTTATTGCGATGAGTTCTGTGTTATTTACAGGCATAATCTGGACGGGCATTGTCGTTCTGATCCTGCGTGTGGTCTGTAAACGTCCCAAGCCGCCTAAATTGGACGGAAGTGC